>JAQSEB010000028.1:0-429243 GCA_030063045.1 Pratylenchus scribneri
AAAATGTGTTTACCCTTCATTCTCGACCATTCCCAGCTTTTTACCCTTCATTCTCGACCATTCCCAGCTTTTTATCCTTCATTCTCGATGATTCTCGGCTATATGCCATTCATTCTCGACCATTCCCAGCTTTTTACCCTTCATTCTCGATGATTCTCGGCTTTTTACCCTTCATTCTCGACCATTCCCAGCTTTTTACCCTTCATTCTCGATGATTCTCGGCTTTTTACCCTTCATTCTCGACCATTCCCAGCTTTTTACCCTTCATTCTCGACCATTCCCAGCTTTTTACCCTTCATTCTCGACCATTCCCAGCTTTTTATCCTTCATTCTCGATGATTCTCGGCTATATGCCATTCATTCTCGACCATTCCCAGCTTTTTATCCTTCATTCTCGATGATTCTCGGCTATATGCCATTCATTCTCGACCATTCCCAGCTTTTTACCCTTCATTCTCGATGATTCTCGGCTTTTTACCCTTCATTCTCGACCATTCCCAGCTTTTTACCCTTCATTCTCGATGATTCTCGGCTTTTTACCCTTCATTCTCGACCATTCCCAGCTTTTTACCCTTCATTCTCGATGATTCTCGGCTTTTTACCCTTCATTCTCGACCATTCCCAGCTTTTTACCCTTCATTCTCGACCATTCCCAGCTTTTTACCCTTCATTCTCGACCATTCCCAGCTTTTTACCCTTCATTCTCGACCATTCCCAGCTTTTTACCCTTCATTCTCGACCATTCCCAGCTTTTTACCCTTCATTCTCGACCATTCCCAGCTTTTTATCCTTCATTCTCGATGATTCTCGGCTATATGCCATTCATTCTCGACCATTCCCAGCTTTTTACGCTTCATTCTCGACCATTCCCAGCTTTTTACCCTTCATTCTCGACCATTCCCAGCTTTTTACCCTTCATTCTCGATGATTCTCGGCTTTTTACCCTTCATTCTCGACCATTCCCAGCTTTTTACCCTTCATTCTCGATGATTCTCGGCTATATGCCATTCATTCTCGACCATTCCCAGCTTTTTACCCTTCATTCTCGATGATTCTCGGCTCTATGCCATTCATTCTCGACCATTCCCGGCTTTTTACCCTTCATTCTCGATGATTCTCGGCTTTTTACCCTTCATTCTCGACCATTCCCAGCATTTTACCCTTCATTCTCGACCATTTCCAGCATTTTACCCTTCATTCTCGACCATTCCCAGCATTTTACCCTTCATTCTCGACCATTCCCAGCATTTTACCCTTCATTCTCGACTATTCCCAGCATTTTACCCTTCATTCTCGACCATTTCCAGCATTTTACCCTTCATTCTCGACCATTCCCGGTTTTTTTCCCTTCTTTCTTTACCATCCCCAGCTTTAGCCTTCATTTTCGCCGATTCCCGGTTCATTCTCGACCATTCCCGGTTTTTTCCCTTCTTTCTTTACCATCCCCAGCTTTAGCCTTCATTTTCGCCGATTCCCGGTTCATTCTCGACCATTCCCGGCTTTTTTTTCTTTTATTCTTGACAATTCCCAGCTTTTTAGCCTTCATTTTTGATTATTCTCGGCTTTTTTCTTATTCTTTACAATTCGCGTCATATTATCGACAAATTTTTATATTTTTCATTCTTTTTTGACTATTCTCGATCATTTATACAATTCTCGACTTTTCCGTGCTTTTGCATTGATTTCTGAATTCATTCCTGGCTATTCATTCAAAACATATCTTTCTTAATATTGCTTTCATTCCCGTTATTTATGACAAATTATAATACAAAATCCCGATAATTTTTATTCATTATTATCTTTTTTAACTCATTCCCGGGCTTTTCTTTACGATTCTTACCCAAATTAGAATGAAAAAAGTTTTAAGAAAGCGCCGCCAATCGCCGTTGCGGGGCTCTCTGCCGCTCCCATTTGTCTAATAAATACTTATATTAATAATTAAATAATTTTAATAGCATTGTAATTTTTTTTTCACTCAATATATAAACTTTTTCAACTCATTCCAAATTTCAAATCTTTTTCTTTAATTCAATACATGCAAAATTTATTTTTAAGTTACTTTTATTTCTTTATTCTTTATGTCTAAAAACTCTTTTTCTTTATTCCTTAACTATATCATTTATTTTTGGATATTTTATTTAATAATACATAACGCCAAAAAATATGAATTTAAACAGCAATATTACACACAGAGATAATTCGTTTAGTATATTTGGATTTTTGTGAGGCTTAATTATTTTGGGGCAAATAGGCAGAATTAAATTGGGGCAAATAGGCAGAATTAAAATGGGGCAAATAGGCGGAATTAAATTGGGAGAAAAAGACGGAATTAAATTGGGGCAAATAGGCAGAATTAAATTGGGGCAAATAGGCAGAATTAAAATGGGGCAAATAGGCGGAATTAAATTGGGGCAAATAGGCAGAATTAAAATGGGGCAAATAGGCGGAATTAAATTGGGGCAAATAGGCAGAATTAAAATGGGGCAAATAGGCGGAATTAAATTGGGGCAAATAGGCAGAATTAAATTGGGGCAAATAGGCGGAATTAAATTGGGGCAAATAGGCAGAATTAAATTGGGGAGGCGGAATTAAATTGGGGCAAATAAGCAGAATTAAATTGGGGAGGCGGAATTAAATTGGGGCAAATAGGCAGAATTAAATTGGGGAGGCGGAATTAAATTGGGGCAAATAGGCAGAATTAAATTGGGGAGGCGGAATTAAATTGGGGCAAATAGGCAGAATTAAATTGGGGAGGCGGAATTAAATTGGGGCAAATAGGCAGAATTAAATTGGGGCAAATAGGCAGAATTAAATTGGGGCAAATAGGCAGAATTAAATTGGGGCAAATAGGCAGAATTAAAATGGGGCAAATAGGCGGAATTAAATTGGGGCAAATAGGCAGAATTAAAATGGGGCAAATAGGCGGAATTAAATTGGGGCAAATAGGCAGAATTAAAATGGGGCAAATAGGCGGAATTAAATTGGGGCAAATAGGCAGAATTAAATTGGGGCAAATAGGCGGAATTAAATTGGGGCAAATAGGCGGAATTAAATTGGGGCAAATAGGCAGAATTAAATTGGGGAGGCGGAATTAAATTGGGGCAAATAGGCAGAATTAAAATGGGGCAAATAGGCGGAATTAAATTGGGGCAAATAGGCAGAATTAAAATGGGGCAAATAGGCAGAATTAAATTGGGGCAAATAGGCAGAATTAAAATGGGGCAAATAGGCGGAATTAAATTGGGGCAAATAGGCAGAATTAAATTGGGGCAAATAGGCAGAATTAAAATGGGGCAAATAGGCGGAATTAAATTGGGGCAAATAGGCAGAATTAAAATGGGGCAAATAGGCAGAATTAAATTGGGGCAAATAGGCAGAATTAAATTAGGGCAAATAGGCGGAATTAAATTGGGGCAAATAGGGAATAGGCGGAATTAAATTGGGGCAAATAGGCGGAATTAAATTGGGGCAAATAGGCAGAATTAAATTGGGGCAAATAGGCGGAATTAAATTGGGGCAAATAGGCAGAATTAAAATGGGGCAAATAGGCGGAATTAAATTGGGGCAAATAGGCAGAATTAAATTGGGGCAAATAGGCAGAATTAAATTGGGGCAAATAGGCAGAATTAAAATGGGGCAAATAGGCGGAATTAAATTGGGGCAAATAGGCAGAATTAAAATGGGGCAAATAGGCAGAATTAAATTGGGGCAAATAGGCAGAATTAAATTAGGGCAAATAGGCGGAATTAAATTGGGGCAAATAGGGAATAGGCGGAATTAAATTGGGGCAAATAGGCGGAATTAAATTGGGGCAAATAGGCAGAATTAAAATGGGGCAAATAGGCGGAATTAAATTGGGGCAAATAGGCAGAATTAAAATGGGGCAAATAGGCGGAATTAAATTGGGGCAAATAGGCAGAATTAAAATGGGGCAAATAGGCAGAATTAAATTGGGGCAAATAGGCAGAATTAAATTGGGGCAAATAGGCAGAATTAAATTGGGGCAAATAGGCAGAATTAAAATGGGGCAAATAGGCAGAATTAAAATGGGGCAAATAGGCGGAATTAAATTGGGGCAAATAGGCAGAATTAAATTGGGGCAAATAGGCAGAATTAAAATGGGGCAAATAGGCAGAATTAAAATGGGGCAAATAGGCGGAATTAAATTGGGGCAAATAGGCAGAATTAAAATGGGGCAAATAGGCAGAATTAAATTGGGGCAAATAGGCAGAATTAAATTAGGGCAAATAGGCGGAATTAAATTGGGGCAAATAGGGAATAGGCGGAATTAAATTGGGGCAAATAGGCGGAATTAAATTGGGGCAAATAGGCAGAATTAAAATGGGGCAAATAGGCGGAATTAAATTGGGGCAAATAGGCAGAATTAAAATGGGGCAAATAGGCGGAATTAAATTGGGGCAAATAGGCAGAATTAAAATGGGGCAAATAGGCGGAATTAAATTGGGGCAAATAGGCAGAATTAAATTGGGGCAAATAGGCAGAATTAAATTGGGGCAAATAGGCAGAATTAAATTGGGGCAAATAGGCAGAATTAAAATGGGGCAAATAGGCGGAATTAAATTGGGGCAAATAGGCAGAATTAAAATGGGGCAAATAGGCGGAATTAAATTGGGGCAAATAGGCAGAATTAAATTAGGGCAAATATTATCTTTTTTCGGCAATCCTAAAGAATCTGGCCCCCCAAATTTTTTTGCATTTTCTAGGGTAAAAAACGATGCAGAATTCATATATCACATCAATTTTGTCATAACTTACCATCTTGGTAAGAAAAAGCCGACTTTTACCAAGAAAAAGCAAAGGGGGGACCAAGGGCATTTTGGGTGAAAATTTTTACTTGGCCATATAATAGCTTAATCGACGCAGCTCGATGAGCTCGGACCAATGATATCATTTTTATAGGGTAATATGAAGTTATTGGCAAGTTAGAAGTCAAAATATGCTACCAAGACAAATATTTCTTTTGGTCATAACTTGACAATAACTTCATATTACCCTATAAAAATGATATCATTGGTTCGAGCTCATCGAGCTGCGTCGATTAAGCTATTATATGGCCAAGTAAAAATTTTCACCCAAAATGCCCTTGGTCCCCCCTTTGCTTTTTCTTGGTAAAAGTCGGCTTTTTCTTACCAAGATGGTAAGTTATGACAAAATTGATGTGATATATGAATTCTGCATCATTTTTTACCCTAGAAAATGCAAAAAAATTTGGGGGGCCAAATTCTTTAGGATTGCCCTATTTTTCATTCTTTATCTTGACAATAGTTTAATTTATGCAAATTAAGCATTACATTGATTAGAATTCATTCAAATGAATGTTTTATCCAAATATCTTGGCCTAATCCTTAAAGGTTCCTTTTCCTCTTCCCAATTTCATCAATTTTTTTTTGAAGAATTTAAAATTTTCCATTTTTAATTTTATCGTCTCATGAACAGGCATATTTTTTTATTTTCTTTTTTTCTCCAAATTGGCTAATTAAACAAATAAAATATGGATGTTTATTTTAAGTCAATTTCAATGCCGATTTTTAATATAATAAATAATATGAAGTAAATTTGTGTTTTTAATATAATAAATAATATGAAGTAAATTTGTATTTTTTACAAACAATGTTATCACTGAGATTATTTAATAAAAAAAATAATAGTCATCATCATTATCATCATATATTAATTCCTATTCAACTTCATCATCATAATCATAATATATTATTGTCTTCTTCAATTATTAATTCATTGGCCGTCCATTCCAATTTGTTTTCCCATGTTTCGGCTTTAATTGTTCAGATCGTGAAGAATTATTGTGTTCTGCTGACGGACCTTAATTTTACAAAAATTAGAATTAATCAAATAAATATTATAAATTTTATTTTTATGTTATATTTTAAAGGGTAAGGGAACTTAAATTTTTGGGTATTTTATTTTTATGTTATGGGTCCAGCAGGTACCAACAGATTTGATAAAAATGAAGGCCCTCCCTCCACTATGGGGGATTAGGTTTAGTTTTACGGATATGTGAGATGATAACCAATTCATAAATGACCCTAACCCTATACTGAATGACCCATGGGGGTTATGCGTTCCGATACCTTTTCCTGGTTGACCAAAAATCTGCTGGTGACAGATAACATGCAATAGGGCAATATTTGGGTGTCAAAAACTAGGCCCCAATTTTTTTGTGCATTCAATCAATATATTAAAACTTCTAAATCAAGGTATTTGCTCTTTTTAATATCTGTGAATGATAGGATATAAATTGTAGACAAAGTTATGGCCAGGACAAAATGGCCGATTTTGGTCTATTTTGCTGCCTTTTTTGGTCACAATTTTTTTTTAAAAATTTTTAATCAAATCCATAAATCCCTCAATTAATCCTAATATTTTCTTGAAAAAATTGTTGATGTGAATAATTATTTGAGACAATCGATTCACCCACCTTCTTTCTGCTGTGCACCATCACCAATGCCTGCGCTGCTGTTTGGCCTTTTCTTTTTTCGCTCATAGTGATGATGATTTTTTGAGCCGCCGTCGGTGCCTTCCAGCGCCAACAAGCCGGCCAAATTATTTTTGTTCATTTGTTTCAGTGAATAATTTGTGCTGGCCCAAATATTTTTCCGCTCCGATGCAGTCAATGAGGCAATCGAATCGGTGAACTGTTTTTCGCACGGATCCGGCAACTGTGCCACAAAATCATTTTGAAGTGAGCCAAAAATGTGCCCGTCCGAAATTGCATTGAACAGTGATTTCAGGGCCACACTTGGGGACGCGGTTTGCGCTGAATACATTGAAATGGCCTTTTCCACAATCAGAATGATCATCTGTGAAATTTATGAGGGGGAAATTAGGTCGATTTTATGCCAAAACTAAACTAACCCAATCGCTTAATCGGCTCCATGCAGGTACTCGATCACCTTAACAATTTATTTTTTAATTAGAAAATAATTTTTCTTGAGGGTAATTTAATAGGATAAGAACAATTCTGAAATTGATTTTTCGTCATGTATCATGTTATAATTTTGGTTAAGGGATATCCATAACTTAATTTATGAAAAGAATGGAATCAAAACCGGTTTGGGTTTAAACCGACAGTTTAGTTTTTCAAAACAAGCACAAATCGAGAATCGGATTGAAAAGGAAATTGCTGATGAGACTAAATTTACCATGTCGAATGTCGATTCGAATGAGCCTATTCTCTAGTTTCAAGATCATCTCAAGAAACCGTATAATAGAGACCATGGTAAGAGAGAGTTGGCATATCTTCTCAATGTATGAAATTGAATCGAAAAATTGAGTTCATTCTTTGTAAACTTAGTGCTCAGCTCGGCACACTCAATTATACCCAGAATGCGATTTTTTAAATTTTAAAAAAAAAATGTGGACAAACCCCATTTCTCCTGCATTGCCCGATAGCCAAAATCGCGAACAATTTTCACAGTCCAATTCATAGATGTAAATTGTTGAAATTTAGCCTGAAAAAATTGTCTGATTTAAAATTTAATTTGTTTGAATTTTTACCTGGTAAAATTTGGTCCTTCTCATTTCGGCTAAAGCATTCAAACAGGGAATTTCAGGCAGAGCATTTGGCGGGCGTTGATATGGATGATAATTCAAATCTGTTGAAAATATTTAATTTAACTAAATTTATTCATTTAAATTGATGAGAATTTTTGCTCCCCAATTTTTTGGATCAATTCAATTTCTAAAAATGAATTTTAGCTTTAGATTTAGTGATAATTTGTTAAAAAATTATATAAAATTTTCACTTAATTGTAGGAGGAATTTTGATTAAACTATTTTGGGTAAAGTAATTAAAAATTGAGAAATTTTTAATTTTTGGCCATAATTTTCTGACCAATTAAATTTGAATTTGACGATGTTTGATGGTTTAATCATTGGAATAGTTCAAAGTCGGTTTTGAGATTTTTTGCAAACAATTTTTAGGTTTTTGAAAAAAATCTCTGTTTTCTTTCTTCCCTATTTTGTATTATTTTGAGCAAAAAAATCAATTTCTATTTGAAACCAAACCTACTTAAACTGTTCTATTGTGCACTCAGAAAGAGTTCAATAAAACAGGTTTAAGAGTTTTTGAAGATTGCTAAAATATTCGTCAAAATTCAAATTGCTCAAAATTCGTGTGACTCTATTTTTTTTAAAATGTACAAAAACAAACCTCCCGGAGACCATTGTCGCATTGCCAAGCAAGATAACGTGACGAAAATGGAAATGCCAATTCCAGCGCGGGAAACACGAAAAGCCGATTCACTGATCATTTCGACGATGGAATATTCATTGGCCGCCAAATTTTGATTACGCCAAGTTTCTTCCTTAAATTTGAATTTGATACAATTTCTAATGTGGAAATTTAAATTTATAAATTGAAAAAAATTAAATGGCGAAATAATGGTTTAATGGTTTGTAATAGCCTCCAAACCCCATACCAACCCAATCGATGGATAGATCTCATCAGGAAGCGTCGATTGGTTTATATAATTTGTCATGGTTTGGTCAAAAGATTAAGGGTTTTAAACCGTTTAAAAAATCTCATGGTTTTGGGTTCAAAACTAATTCAAACTTGGTAAATGGTTTAATATATAAAATAAAAGTCAAAATGTTATCAAATGATGCGCCTTGAGAAATGAAGAGATCTACTGATCCTGATCAGCAGGCCCGTATCCAGAGGGGGGAATGGCCCCCTCCTTTGGGAAAAATTCCCTCCAAAAAAGGGAAAAATATTCGCTCATGGGGGCAATTTTTGGCCAAATTTTTCGCTGCGCGGTTATTTTTGGGCAAAGAAAAATTTTCCCTTCTTTCCCCTTATATTGAAAAAATTTTCAAATTGGCCCCCTCCTTGGAAAATTTCTGGATACGGGCTTGATCCTGATCGGGTACAAGATAATATGATTTGGGGGACTAGGACAAACCATTGAACCATTAAAGTCTTGGTGTACTTTTCAGTTATCTATGTGGCATATTTTTTTCATGTTTTTTCATCTCCTAACCAAATGTTACCCACAAAATTTTTAACCCTACCTAAAATCATGTTTTTTTAAGGTTTTTTTCATCATTTTACAATGAAATATGAGTAATTCCATTTAAATTTATTAAAATTACAGAATTCTTACATTGATATTTCGACGGAACAAATCGGCTGTTTGTTTGAGCAGATCAATTGTTGGAATTTCCGAGCAAAGAATGACCAAATTGGCCTAAAAATTGTGTCAATTAAAAATAATTTAAACAAAAAAATTTTGAACCTGTCGATCGCTTTTCAGCAACAATTGGTTGGCCAGCAGACCAACTCGCATTATTCCACGAAGCAATTTTGGAGTAGCGCCTTCCGGATCCGGTGGAAAATTGGCGGGTTGCGCTTTTGGACGATTCAACTCAACTTGATTTGACACTTTCAATCTGTTAAATAAACAGAAATTATGCTGAATATTTTTACTTAAATTAATAAATCATTTTGGTAATTCCTAAAATATTATGGAATATGGATACCCTATACTAAAAAAACTTAAAGTCAATCCTATAAATCGCACCAAAATGCATCATTTGATTATAATTTAGTGCTTATTAGCTTAGCTTATCGGTCTAATCAGTGTAAAGTTTTTTTTGTATTTATTGGTTTTTTTGTTCGCAGATTTTAAATAAATCCTCTTCCACTATTTAATACGCCAATGTCAAATATTTAATCGTAGGGTAAAACGTAAAAGTATATGGTGGCACAAACTTATTTACCTATCTTAAGACCGTATTAGTACTCAACAATCAACACGAATCACGGCACGGTGAATTTATTTGAAAAAAATCATGAGGTAATTTTAGGGCTGGTGTACACTTGTCCAAAATTTGTCTGCAAATAGCTATAATAAGTACCATTTTTGAACCAATAATATAAAAAATACTCTCTTCAATTTTGACTAAATTATGATAAATTCCTATTGATGCATTTTGGCAATTTCTATTGATTTTTTATAAATTAGTGACTCTGGGTTCATAACCACCAAATTAGAATAATCTCCCAAAAAACCTTACAATGTTCTCTCCACCAACAAAACGAATTCCTCGAGCTTGGCCTTTTGTTCTTCGTTCAATTCAATTTGGCCAATTTTCTCGGCAATATAATTATCATTTATCAATTCGGGCGCATTGGCATTCAGCAATGGAATTTTATTGGGGTTATCTCCGAGACTAAAAATTCAATTTTCGTCAAATTTATTTAACTCAAAATTAAACCTGTCTGCCAATGTTCTCTTTCGGCTTTTATTGTTCGGCTGCGATTGTTGACCTTCTTCGCTGCCTCCCGATGTTGCTGGACCGTCTGTTGGCATAATCATTGAAATTTCGGTCGTTGGAATGGGCTTGTTCACTTTGATAAGAAGTTTGATTGCCTAAAAATGAATTTATTTTATGGGAAATTCGGTATTTATCCGGGAGCAGATTATAGATGGTTTTGAAATGAAATGGTTCCTTTTTGGGTGATTACGGATACGTGAGATGTCAATGGGAACAGCAAAAATCTGTCGCGAAGCCAACTTGTCGCCAATTAAAATAACTGGCCAAGGTTTAAACCAATTTAGCTGATTTTGTTATCAAATTAAAGAGCGAAATCTTGGCTATTCAATGATGTTAATTTAAATTAAAATGGTTCAGAAATGATGAAGTTATGCACAAAAAACCCATAGAAAATGAGAAACATTCCAAGTAAAAGTTGTTTTGAAGAGTTTTTTGGGTATAACTCCACCAATTATGAAGCATTCATAATAAAATTAATATAATTGGATAGCCAAGAGTTCGCTCTTTTATTTGATAAAAAAAATTATCCAAATTGGTTTAAGCTTTGGCTAGCTATTTTAATCGGCGACAAGTAGGCTGGCGATGAGTTGGAGCGCATGCGATGGTAATCTATCCTTGAATTACGAATTACCCTAACGCGTAAATCCTATACCGGATGACCCAAAGGGTAAGGGGACAGAAGACACCTTCGTTTCCCCAGTTGGACCCAAAAAAATCTGCTCACGGATAACCGACAATACCTTTTGAATATTTAAAAAAATAATTTTATGGCAAACCTTTTGATGCTTCTGCCCATTGATGTGCGTTTTGTACGAATCGGCCCCAGTGCAGTCGATGTTGCAGATTTCGCAGTGATAGGCCGGCTTTTGTCCATTGGCAGTGGCGGAAGATGTTCCTTGTTGAGAATTGTTCAGCTTTTTCTTATGGTTTTTGCCGTCCAAATGTGATTGCCAAGCCTGTTCGCCAACACATTGAATGCTGCAAATGGGAAATGGGTATTGGGTACTTTTGCATTAACGGGCGGGGGGAAGGGAGGGGGGCAAACTCGTATTTGGTTTACGCTCCTTTTTTCCCTCATGAAAGAAAGAGTAGGGGGAAAGCAGGCACGTATCCAGGATTTTTGGATGTGGGGGGGGCACCCATGTAAAAAATTTCTAGGCGGGGTACGCATGTAAAAAAATTTGCCAAAATAAAAATTTTAGTATAAAAATTGGCCCTGCAGGGTAAAATTTTGATCAAAAATTGCTCCGCAGGGCAAAATGTTGGCCAAAAATGGCCGCGCAGCGAAAAATCTTGCACAATTTTGGACTACAGAAGGGTCCCCCCTTTACTTTTTTTCCTTCCACTTCCCCCAATGGGGGGGGGGGGGGTACGTACCCCGTGTACCCCCCCCCCCTAAATACGTGCCTGGGGAAGTGAAGGATACCCTTATCCCTTAACCTTATGGGTGTTAGGGATAGGGTTTAGAGTTAAGTGGGATGATTATTATCCTATCCTATCCGTAACCTATTCCTAATGGCCCTAACTCCCCAGGTATACTAAGAAGATCTAGACAACATACCGATTCTAAAAAAATTTTATCCTACCTCAACCGAACCCTACCCTAAATCATATCACGTACCACCAAAACCCATCCGGCCCAACCTAAAGCTAACTTGAACCTCACCCTAAACTATAAATAAGGTTTGCCAAAATCTAATGCGGTCTAGGGTAGGGCTAGGGCAAGGTTTGGACAGGACCGGATCGCGGATCCGGATGAGTCTTAGGGGTAGGTTAGGGTTTCTAGGGGTAAACTTTATTTTGGACCTTCATTTAGGGTTTAGAATTCTTTCTCGCTACTTTTTCAGTCCTTAAAGTACCGGATGGGATACTGAATAAATTTAGGGTGCTCTCCCTATTAAAATTTTGCCCCCTTGTTATAATGTAAACAAAAACCTGCAAATGTCGCAAAAGTAGGTCCGCGTCCTCCGAGCCAGCTTCTCTTCACGTCTTCCTCGATATTCCCCTTGTTGATTGTCTTCATAACTTTCGTAATATTCATCATAGTTTTCATAGTAATCATCAATATTAGTTGCATCATCATTGTTATGTGCAGCCGAAGGCGGATAATACTCTTCAGGTTTTAGGTAAAATGATTGATTTTGAATTTAAAAATGTGAAAACCTTGAATTGAAGGAGCTTTGTGAGGGCGATGTGAGGAAATGCTCATCAATGGCGGTGGCAGCACCAAATGATTAATTGGCGGTGGGCATTGTTGCATCAAAGGTGGAGGCGGCATTGGGCGCGGCTCTGCAATTTATCATGATTTAATGAATAATTGGGGGTACGACTGCAGTTTATGGGATGGAAGAGAAAAAGGATGAGGATGATGAAGAAGAGATGAAGCTGAGGATGATTATCTTCATCATTATCATCTTCTTTATCATCCTCATCATTATCTTCTTCTTCATCGTCCTCATCATTATCTTCTTCTTTATCTTCATCACTATCATCTTCTTTATCATCCTCATCATTATCTTCTTCTTCATCGTCCTCATCATTATCTTCTTCTTTATCTTCATCATTATCTTCTTCTTCATCATCCTCATCATTATCTTCTTCTTCATCGTCCTCATCATTATCTTCTTCTTCATCAACCTCATCATTATCTTCCACATCATTATCTTCTTCTCAATCATTATCCCGTAAATTGCAATAGTACTAATAAATCTAATAAAACCTTGAGTTGGTGTGGTTGGCGAGAAGTTGTTTTGTGACGAAGCACTTTGTTTGACCGGTCCCAGAATAATTGGTTGAGGCGATGGCGGCACCAATGGTGGACGAGGCGGTGACTGCATCTGACTAATTGGCAGTGGGCGCTGCTCTACAATTTATTGTGATTTTATCATAAATGAACAAAAATTCAGTTAAAACCTTGAGTTGGTGTGGTTGGAGAGAAACAATTTTGCGATGAAGCACTTTGTTTGACCGGCGGTGCCGGTGCGCCAAAAAAACCATGATAAATCGGTGGTGGACGCGGTTCTTTAATATTCATAATGGTTTATTGAATATAAAATTGAAATGTAAAACCTTGATTTGTAGTCGCGGTTGGAGAGAAACAATTTTGTGATGAAGCACTTTGTTTGATTGCA
Source organism: Pratylenchus scribneri (assembly GCA_030063045.1). NCBI lineage: Eukaryota > Metazoa > Nematoda > Chromadorea > Rhabditida > Pratylenchidae > Pratylenchus > Pratylenchus scribneri. The sequence goes on from JAQSEB010000028.1 coordinate 13,449, forward strand.
CCAAAAAAACCTCCCGATCCTTGGTGAACAGATTGATTTGATGTTATTGGCATTGGCAGTGGAGGGGGCGGTTGAAAATATGATCGAAGAAACTCTTTGGACTGCGCTTGATTAGGATACATTTTTATTTCAAATTGATTGATCTCTAAAAATTTGAAGGATATTTACTAAAAATTAATGAAATTTTATAATCAAAATCATTTTTTCTTGATCACATTCTTTTGGGTCTAGGAATGACAAAGAAAAGAAGGAAAAAAAGGGCGGGAGTGGGGTAGTTTAGTTTTTAATGATTGAATTGATTATCGATTACCTAATCATCTTTCTTTTCAAAACAACTATCCATTCTAATGAGAATGACGATGAGATTAGAAAATAGTTTATGTTGAGCATTTTCTTTTCTAAACTTGCAAAAAAATAGTAATTCGGGTTGCAAAAAATAGACGCTATCCTGTTATTTTTTTTCCATAAATTTTTCAAATTTCCTCAGTCGGTGATTCATTCATTTTCTTTATTTTATTTTTTCAATTCCATCAACACAAGAAATTATTAGATTGAACATTGAATTCATCATTTCTTATTATAGTAAATATTTTCAATTTTCCCAGTCAAATTGGATGATTATCTTCAGCAAATAAGGAAGAGGAAACCGTTCAAAAGCGATAAAAAATATTCATTCCCATTTCATTCAACATAATCGGGAAAATGAAATTAAATATTTCAAAATTCCAATAAAATTTTAGGTTTTTCTATTTAATTTCGATACTTACCTATCCAATTTATATTCTTTTTTTTGTAGAGAAAGAGAAAAGTGAAAGGACCCCATTTGGGCATCATAATAATTAGGGTTAGGGTCACTAAGGTTTTACTAAGATGATATCTCCTATCCCTGAAAAACCCTAAAGATTCTAATCCTAATCCTGATGACCCATAGGGGACCTTCATTTTTCCCATTGACCAATAAGAATCTACAAACTGGATAAGTATATTAATTCTTAATTTCTTTTCCCTCTTTTCCTCTTTTGATTAATTAATTATTACGCGCAATTTGACCATTTATTCCATGCAATGAATATTAAATTTCCAATTCCCTTTTATTAGTTCAACAAAAACAAATATCTATCAATATCCCGGACTATGAGAAGAGAGAAGTACAAAAAAAAGACGGAAATATTTCTGGGGAGGGATAAAAAAATGGAAATTTAATGAAAAAGTGGTGATTTTTCGGGAGTTCGCGAAAATCTGAACAAATCCCCGAAAAATTTCTGAAAATAGAAAATTTACTCGTGAGAATAAATTTCGGAAGAAATTGAAAAATATTTATCGGAATGTGCTGGTTTCTGAAGAAATTTTGAAAAATGTAACAATTGTGAAGAAATTGTGTGAAATGGCAACATTTTGAGAAAAATTTTGAGAAAGAAGAACAATTTTTGAGAAATTTTTTGGGAATGTTGAAATTTTGGAAAAAATCCCTTGTTTCATATTTAAAATTTTTGTCAGAATATAGTCAGGAAATTTTCTGAGAATTTTTCACTTTTTGAGAAATTTTTTGATAATGTAATTTTTTTTAGTGAAATTTTGAAAGTGACAATTTTTGCAACTTTAAAGAATTCTGAGAATATTTCGAAAATAAATTCAAAAAAATTTCTGAGAATCTAGCGAAAAATTAAAAATTTTTGAAAATTTACTAATTTCTGAAAAAGATTCTGAAAATTTTATCTTTTTTTGATAAAATTGTCAAAATGACAATTTTTCATCTTTTCAAAATATTTCGAAAATAAATTCAAAAATTTTTCTGAGAATCTAGCGAAAAAGTAAAATTTTTTGAAAATGTATTAATTTCTGAAAAAATTTTGAAAATTTTTCCTTTTTGGATAAAATTGTCAAAATGAGAATTTTTCATTTTTTCAAGAATTTTTCGAAAATAAATTCAAAAATTTTTCCGAGAATCTAGCGAAAAATTAAAAATTTTTACCTTTTTGGATAAAATTGTCAAAATGAGAATTTTTCATTTTTTCAAGAATTTTTCGAAAATAAATTCAAAAATTTTTCCGAGAATCTAGCGAAAAATGAAAAATTTTTAAAAATTTTTACCTTATTGGATACAATTGTCAAACTGAAAATTTTTATCTTTTCGAGAATATTTCGAAAATAAATTCAAAAATTTTTCTGAGAATCTAGCGAAAAAGTAAAATTTTTTTAAAATCTATTAATATTCTGAAAAATTTTTTGAAAATTTTTTCCTTTTTTGATAAAATTGTCAAAATGACAATTTTTCATTTTTTCAAGAATTTTTCGAAAATAAATTCAAAAATTTTTCTGAGAATCTAGCGAAAAATTAAATTTTTTTGAAAATTTATTAATTTCTGAAAATTTTTTGAAAATTTTTTCCTTTTTGGATAAAATTGTCAAAATGACAATTTTTCATTTTTTCGAGAATATTTCGAAAATAAATTCAGGATAATTTCTTAAAAGAAAGTGAAAAATAAAAATTTTGTGAGGAATTAAATATTTTGAAAAAGATTTTGCAGATTTTTAATTTTTTGGTAAAATTATACAATTTAAAAATTGACATATTTTTGCAATATTTTGGAAATTTATTTGAATATTTTTTTTCAGAAAAAATGAAATTTTTTACATTTTTTTCATTACTGTTTTGGAATTTTGTAAATTCCTGACTATAATTTCTGATAATATGTAAAAATTAGTTTCAAGCAACAAAAGATTTTTACAAAATTATCCGATCATAATTGAGCTAGGATGTTCCAAAAAGAATTGATCATGGTTTTTTAGTGAAAAGAAATAATGATCAAAAAATTAAAATCGATATTTAAACCGGAACATCTTTGGCCTTTCTTGCACCGTTCTCTTGATCGATCAAATGGATTGAACAGTTTGCAAAAATTTTCGCCATTCTTTCGACGTGATAGCCAGAACGATGAGTTCTCCAATGTCCGGGGAGTGATCATTGACTTCATTTTCTTGATCCGAATGTCGAACAATGTATAGCAATTCTATGTCTGACGAATGTTCCGATGAATCAGAGGAGATCTAAAAATGAATATTAATTAATTTGAACATAATTTACTATAAATTGTTAGTTTTAAATATTTTTGAAATAAATAAATAACAAACCTCATGAACAATGCGTGGCAAGTTCGATGTCAGTGTAAAGTTCGGTGAAAATGGATAACCGATGATTCCAAACAAAGGACATCGGATACATTTGACTTAAAAATAAAATATTTAATTTCCAGATAATAGATTTGTATGTATTAATTATATTATAATATTTTTTACAATATTAATTGATTGATTTTAATTATTTTTTTTATTTTTTAAACCAAACCTCAGTACTTCGGTCAATCAAATGTCGCATTGTTATTTTCATTGTTCAAGTTGATATGGTTGTTATTGTAGTCCTTATTTAGTTAATTTTTAATTATTAAAAAATTTTATTTATTAAACCTTGTCAAACGCCTGAACAGTTGCGAGCACATGTTGACTATATCGAAGACCATTTTCTTTCCCATTTTTTCGAAATCATGTTGTTATTAAAGCCCTTAATTGATATAATATATATTTAATTGAATATATTGATATGAACTGTGCGATCGGCCAGAATATCCCCGAACAGTTGCTTGAACGTTTGGCTCATTCGCAGGTTCATTTTTTTCTTGTTCTCGTCATGTTCTTCGTCACTGCCTCGTTCCATTTCCAAATTTGAATCACTTACAAGAACAAGTTTCATTCCGCCAATTAGAGAAAGCTAATTTTTTTTATTAAATTAATAAATATTAAAATGTGAAATTAACCTCAACATCCATGTTCAGTCTATTTTTTCACCACAGGAACGGCTTATCGGATTGGAGATGTTCATAAATCATTTGAAAATTTCCTTGAATTTTTTTATTATTTAAATAAATTTTAAATTTTAAACCTCTTGATCGATTGGAGACTCAAGATATCCTGGTTCATTTAGTTTGCTAATCAGAACACAGGCGTGCTTATCCAGAACAATTTGTTTTATTGGTTGCAGTGAACACACATGTTCAGATCAATTGCGTAATCCAGCCCACTAGGTTCGTTCAACTAAAAATATTGTTTTCAATTTTTTTATTACGGAATTGTTCATTAGATTTGATCCTAACTCAATATGATAAAGAATCAAAGTTTAGATCGTTATTTCCATGTAATTTACGACGGATATTATTTTAACACTTATTTGGAAATGATGTAGCTAAATTAATATAGTTCATATTGTTCTTATTCAAATTTTATTTTTTTAATTATTTTCAAAATAAAACCTCAATAATTTTTTTTATTTTACAATTTGTATGACGATCTTAATTACTTCATCTGAGATCATCTTTTAGGTTTGAAGAGCACGGCGTAAATGATTGCAATATTCTAAATTAAAAAAAATAATTTTAAACTGATATTTTAAAGCTAACATTGTAAGCAGTTCCATCATTTACTCCTTGATCCCGTTCAAATTCAAGAACCAAAAATGACCAAAATCCATAAATATTGGAGTACTAACACGATCTTTTTATTTAATTAATTTTCATGTAAGATTTGATTAAAATAATCAAAGTTAGAGAAAAAAACATTTCTAAAACTAAAATCAATAATGCAACGCCATTAATTTTCCTATACTTATCCACATTTTTTATTTCATTTTTGAGAAAAAAATGTTGTTTAGAACTTAATTGAACTCGAATAATGGTGATCTTAAAAAGAATGGACGAGAACTTGCTTTAGAATAGGTAATTATAAAAATTAGATATTTTATTAATATTATAAATTTTCATATCGATGATGGACTTAAATGATTTTTTGAATCGGAATTTACTGCAAAATATCAGTGGAAAATGATTCGGCAAGCAATTTTCCAGGTTTTATGAAAAACTAAGTTTATAATTAAAAATAATAACAGAACTGAACTCTATCAAGAATTTAACATGGCTCGAAAAAAATGTATCTATGATCAATAAGAAGGTTAAATATTTCTAAATAAATTTGTAAAAAATATTCTTTTTACCATTAAAAAATAATAAAATGAAGTAAGTTGAGATGGATTGCTGTCGATCAAGTTACGGAAGATTGGATCAAAATGGACATTGAAAACTAGGAAAGTACGATAATAATGAGGTTTGATATTAAGAAAAAATTTTTATTATTAATAAGGTTTTTTGATAACTTCACAACCATTGAAATGAATTATTGTAGGCCTGCATATGTTTAGAGGTTATTTATATAATAAAAATAAAAAAATGTTGGAATAAAAGATGATCATGTTCAAACCGATGAAGATCAGTTAAATATGAATGTTCAGAACCAGATGGATGAAAATGTTCTTGTCACAATGATGATCAGGTTATAATTATCCATTTCCAAATCAATATAAAATTTACATTACAAAAGAAATGGATGAAGATGATGTGACTAATAGAAGGGAACCATACTGATGATGAAAATTTCGGATCAGATCATAATGGTACCTGAAGAAAAGACTTCTAAATATGATCAGGTTACTTAATATTACAAATTATTTTTGATAAAATAATATTTTACCATGGAAAATATTGTATAAGTTCATTCTTTATTGAAAAGCTTCCACTTTAAAATTTTAAGTAAAATGGGTGTAAAATAATACTGTTAGAAAAAATACTAATGAATAGGAATAACAAATAAGGATGAAAAGCACATCATTTTAATATTATGATCAGAAAAGCAGCTATAAATTAATAAAATCTGTTATGTTAATTTATCTATTTGTAAAAATCTTTGACCAATGATTTCTGATAGAAAATAATGACCATCTTTTATAGTGAATCACACCCTTCCCATGATGAACTGATGATCAACATAAAGTTCTGAACTTCGAACTCAAGGTTTTTTTAAGTAATCGATTATTTATTATATAAAATAATGACCATATTTTATAGTGAATCACAGCCTTCCCATGATGAACTGATGAACAACATAATGTTCTGAACTTCGACCTCAAGGTTTATTTCAAGCATTCAAAATAGTAAATTAGGAACAAAAATATAAAATGATTCAAATTTTGATCATGTGATCAGATTTACACAATTGTAATCCAGAACAAACAAAGAAAATTACTAAAAAAATAATTTTTATTTTACTTAGTACTGATCTACGACATCAGTTGTGAGTTTTGTGCAAACTTATCAATTGGTTCAAAACAAAGAACGATATATGTATGAAACAATGGTCTTCACCATGAACATTTTTGAATCAATCATCTATGTGCAAAGCGTTCGTTTTTTTACTTTTCTTTTATTAATTTTTAATTTTCCCAGAAAGATGATGGCAATATCAAGCTGTTTTAGCCGAACACTTACAAAGTTGAAAAATGTGAAAATTTGGATTCATGGACTAGCAATGAAAATTGTGAACTTTTATTCGATCCATATTCTTTCCCTGCTTGCTATATGATCACAAAAGAACTTGGCGAAGTAGGTTTATAGGAAAAATTAACAAAAAAATATATTAATATACATATTTTTTAGCTTGGAAATATCGATTTTCATCGGGTTGCTTGCAAAGGCTTGATGGTTCAATATTGTGATGGACATTTGGTACAACAACCGGCCGTATTTCCAATGGGCGTACTTGATCATGATTAAATAATTGACGAATTTGGTCGAACGGACTGGATGAATTGGATGAACTTGTTGAACAATTGGATGAATTTTTCTGGGAATGTTACGTAAATTTTTTTTGTTTTAATTATTTGTATCTTAAAATTCCATACAGGAAATTTTTCGGCATAATTAATAAAAATTAAAATTCAATATTTATCAACTTAAGAAACAAAAAAATAAATCACCAAAAATAAGATACAAATAAATTTTATCACATCAATTTTATAGCAATATTCTTTGTCATCAATCATTATTTAAATTTACATCAATGGATAAAATTTTTAAAAAAGTTGGAATGTATTCTCGAATGCCTAATCGAGAATATGCTCCAACTATTAATTCCCAATAGGGGAATTAATACAAACAATTTTTGGTACATTTTCTTAGAAATATTCCGAGAATATGTACCATTTTCGGAAAATTTTCCGAAAATGGTACATATTCTCGGAATATTTCTAAGAAAATATACCAAAAATTATGCTCAAAATTAAACCCCTATTGGGAATATTTTTGGAGCATATTCTCAGAAAATTTCCCACAAAACATTGCAAAATATTTCCCAAAATCTATTAAATCCTGAGTTAAATTCCTGGAGGAATTTTTCGGAATAATTCCCACTTTTTGTGTCAAAAATATTTGTGAAAAAGTGAAAAATTCTTAGAATTATTTTTGAAAAAATTCTCGGAATAATTCCCACTTTTTATGTCAAAAATATTTGCGAAAAAGTGAAAAATTTTTAGAATTATTTTTGAAAAAATTCTCGGAATAATTCCCACTTTTTGTGTCAAAAATATTTGTGAAAAAGTGAAAAATTTTTAGAATTATTTTTGAAAAAATTCTCGGAATAATTCCCACTTTTTGTGTCAAAAATATTTGTGAAAAAGTAAAATTTTATCAGATTTATTTTTGGGGACTAAACTTCGGAATAATTCCCACTTTTTGTCAAAAAAATGTTTCCCAAAAGAAAAATTATTTTGGAAAATTTTCCCAAAAAATTTTTTTTTCCGAAATATATTTTTGAACTTTATTTTTCTCCTCATTCCCAAGATAAGGAGAAAAATAAAGTTCAAAAATATTTTTGAAGAAACAATTTATTTTGGCAAAATTTCCCAGATTCTGTACCTTTTCTATTATTTTTTTGAATTTCTTTTTCTCCTAAGAGCGGATTGTTTTCAAGAATTTTTTTTATTTCTCGGGAATTTCTCAGAAATTTTCCCATTTTTCATAGTCCGGGATGGCGGAGGAACGCGAACGCCAGAGGAACGTCAACGCAAAATTCAAATTGAGACTATGCGACTCTGGGTGATTCGCAATCAAGAAGAGCCAGCAATCCGACGTCAACAAGAAGAGTTGCAACGCCAACAGCAAGAAGCCCAACGTCAAGAGGAAGATTTACGAAGACGGGAAGAAGCTGAACGTCGATACCAAGAAAATCGGCGTCGGCAATGGCGCGAACAAAGGGCTCGCTATCTTGAACGCCGTCTTCAGCAAAATCGCGACCAACAAGGCGGACAACAGTGATGGGATGTGATAATTTGGCGAAAAGAAGAAAGGAAGAAATAATGAAATAAACAAACTTGAAAACAATTAGATGTGATTTTATTTAAAATGCTTTTTAAATCAATTATTCAACTTTTTCGGTAATAATAAATAAAAATCTGTATTTATATCAAATTATTTCCAAAAAAGTCAATCTTTTTCTTCACTTTTTGAGAAAAGAATGAATTGGGGGGGGGGTGTAAGGCACAATTCGAATATGGCGCACCTATGAAACGTCCGGGCACAAAATGTCCAGGTAATGAAAATTGTGCCGAAAATGAATAATAATGTTTGTCACTATTCAAATTCGGCATGCCACCACCCAAAATCAATGTACCATCACCATGAATCGACTTGCCTTCGCTAATAAAAGGTGTGCAATTATAAGGGAAAAGGTTTGCCAATGTCAAAGAAGGTTATGCCATTTTGAAGAAGCTGTGCCACTATCAATAAAAGTTGTGCCAACATTGATAAATGGCGTGCCATAGCCTCAGTTGTATTTGGTTTTTCATCGGTTGCGCTAGATTTATCGTCGATGGTCTTTGGTTTTAGCCGATGGAACGTGGTTTTTCTTCGATAGCAAATGGTTTTCCATCAATAGCAATATCCGAATTCTTCATTGACATCACCCTATTAACCAATGGCACCTCATAATTCAATAATGGCACAATAATTTAAAAATTAAGAGTGCGCGTAGTCGTAGTGTGCAATTTGAATGAATAAAATAGGGTAATAAATTGGTGTTTTTATATTTATATGCCTTATTATAAGAGCAATTTTGAATAAATATTTTTGGATCAAATCAAATAAATGTTTCTTGGGACGCAGTTGGATATAACAATTCGCAATTTTTCACTAATCCGATGACGCATTAGCAAATATTGCTTCGATGCGATATTAGTTTTAAAAGATGTCCGCAAATACTATCGATAGATAAAAAATTCGAGTTTTCCAACCTTCCCTCATCCTAATTTGCAGTACCTGATTGTGGACATTCAAAATTCATATCCGCTACTTTTTCTAACTACCATTTTTATCATCATCTGGATCAGGGCTGGGGCCGCAACTCAAAAATGCCGCAATTGCGGCAATCGCTACCACAATTGCGGCCCAGCCCTAATCTGCTGGTTGGCATTTTTCGCTCATTTATTAGATTTTCTCTTCTTGTATTTGATTTGATTATTTGTTTATAAAAATTTAGTTCATTTTAAAATAAAATTCTAAATTGTTTACAATTTTGTTATTTTTTCCCCATAAATTTTTCAAATTTCCTCAGTCGGTGATTCATTCATTTCCTTTTATTTTTTCAATTCCATCAACACAACAAATTGGATTGAATTCATCATTTCATATTATAGTAAATATTTTCAATTTTCCCAGTCAAATTGGATGATTATCATCAGCAAATAGGGAAGAGGAAACGGTTCAAAAGCGATCAAAAATATTCATTCCCATTTCATTTCATTCAACATTAAATTTTCATCATCGGCGGGAAGCAGAAATTAAATATTTCCAAATTCCAATAAAATTTTAGTTTTTTCTACTTAATTTCGGCACTTTTCCAATTTATCTCTTATTTTTTTGTAGAGAAAGAGAAAAGTGAAGGGTCCCCCATTTGGGCATCATAATAATTAGGGTAAGGTCATTAAGGTTTTACTTACTAAGATGATATCCTATCCCTGAAAAACCCTAAAGACTCTAATCCTAATCCTGATGACCCATAGGGGACCTTCGTTTTTCCTCAGTTGACCAATAAGAATCTACAAACTGGATAAGTATATTAATTCCTAATTTCTTTTCCCTCCTATCCTCTTTTATTTTACTAGTTAGTCAGTGCAATTTGCCCCCAATTTCAAATATACAATTTAGCCTCAATTTCTTCTCCCTAATTTCCCCTTTTGATTTCACTAATTAATAGAGTAGGACAAAGTCAGTTCCATTCCAAAAAATTGATGCATATCCCAGAATCGACATTTTTCCAAGAACCGAAAACCGGGTTTTAGAACCGAGACCGTCTGGACTCTGTCCTGCTCTACTAATTAGTGCAATTTGGCCCCAATTCCAAATGGCTAACCACCGACATTTACAAACCTGACATTTGCAAACGAAACGATCTCTGGTGCCGATAATAGAAAAATTGCTATGGAATTGTTTATGACATATTATTAAGCATAAAATTAGCTACAAAATGATATCAAAAGCATTGGCCAATGATGAATATTCACCGAGTTATAGCCATAAAAACAAAATTTTATTTAAAAAAAGGGTTTTTTGGCCAAAACTCGGTGAACATTCAAAATTGGCCAAAGCTTTTGAAATCATTATATAGCTAATTTTATGCTTAATAATATGCCATAAACAATGCTAAAGTAGCTTTGTCATTATCGGCTCCAGACCGCTTCGTCTGCAAAAGTCGGGTCTGCAAATGTGGTAACGCGATTCCAAATAAACAATTTAGCCCCAATTTCTTCTCCCTCTTTTCCTCTTCTATTTCATTCATTATTACATGTAATTTGGCCTTTTTTCAATAATAATTTCGATCCCCTTACAGTTCCAATTCTACTTATCAAACAAACAATGGTATCTGAGGAAGAAGAGCGCAAAGAACGCAAACGTCGGGAAGAAGATTTGCTGCGACGCTTAACCGAAGAACGGATTCAACGGGAAGAAGCAATGAGACGAGCTCAAGAAGAGATGGATCGCCAACGCGAGGAATTACAAAGACAGGTGGGTACTTTTACTTTCCTATTATAAGGGGTGAGGAGGGGGTGGTGAATTTGATGAAAAGAACCGATCCGAAATTTATCCTAGACCTATAAATCTCGCGTCAAAACGAATCATTCGATTAAGATTTGGCATAAGTTTAATCAATTCTAATAATAACATGAATTTGAACTAAAATGTATTTAAGCCGTTTAATAACCCTTAATTTTGACAAAAACATTAAAAATTGTAAAAATTCTAAGTGTTTTGATGAGCTCTATCCAATGTTAGGCTGGGAATTGCCCCAAAAATTTTTTTGGATTTCTGGGGGTTTTCGAGGGCGTAGAATACAATTCTGATATTCTTTACGTCATATTTTGCCATCTTGGTAAGATAATGCCGACTTTTGTCAAGAAAAAGTAAAGGGGGGACTAAGGCCGATTTTCAAAATAATTTTTAATATAGTCGTATTATAGCTCAATCGACGCGGCTTGGGGAGCTGAATCTAATGGTACCCCTTTATTTCATAATATTTTTCGCTCAAGTTAGAGAGAGGTCTAAATACCTTACCAAGATAAATTTTTATTTTGCTCATAACTTGTCTAAATTGAAGTATTACATAATAAAAGTGGTACCATTAGATTCAGCTCGCCGAGCCGCGTCGATTTAGCTATAATATGACTATATTAAAAATATTTTGAAAATTGGCCTTGGTCCCCTCTTTACTTTTTCTTGACAAAAGTCGGCATTATCTTAGCAAGATGGCAAAATATGACGTAAAGAATATCAGAATCGTATTCTACGCCCCCGAAAACCCCCAGAAATCCAAAAATTTTTTTGGGACCGCAATTCCCAAGGATTACCCAATGTTAGATGGTTTGTTAGTCTCACGAATTTGTTTTTAATTGATAAAGGAATAAATTTCCATTACCCCCGCCGCCACATCCCCAATTTTGTTCCTTCTATCCCATAATTACTTCCCTCTCCGTATTAACAGGCGGAAGATCGGCGCCGTCGAGAGGAAGATTTGCAACGGCGCCAAGAAGAACGACGCAGGCAATGGCAAGAAAAACAGGCTCGTTACCGTGAACGCCGTCGCAATCGCGATCAACAAGGCGGACAACAGTGATGGGATGGTGATTTGATGAAAAGAAGAAAGGAAGAATGAAATAAATAAATGTGAAAACAAATAAATGCGATTTTATTTAAAATGCTTTTTTAAATCAATTATTCAGCTTTTTCGGTAATAATAAATAAAAATCTGTTATGAAATGTATTTCCAAAAAAGTCAATCTTTTACTTCACTTTTTGAGAATTAAAATGCATTGGGGGGGGGGGGGGGAGGCACAATTCGAATAAATGTTTTGAAAAAAATTTTATAGCTAAAAAGATTTCTTGATAAATCTTATTAATTATATACTAAAAAAATTAAAGACAGGAAATTCAGACTTTTATCGATCTTAAAAATTGCAAAATACAAGGAAAAAAATTAAAAAATAAATTTTTGAAAGATATATAGACAGAAAATGGCCTAGAAATCTAAAAATTTCTTGATAAAATCTTATTAATTAAATAACTAAAAAATTTAAAACAGGAAGTTCAGCCTTTTATCGATCTTAAAAATTGCAAAATACAAGGAAAAAAATTAAAAAATAAATTTTTGAAAGATATATAGACAGAAAATGGCCTAGAAATTAAATAATATGAAAAATAAACAAAATTCAATAATAGAAAATTTGGCCTAGAATGCATTTGTAGAGCTATATCTGCATCGCTTAAAAAGCATGAAAATCAGGTAGACAGATCAGGTAGACAAAAAATGGCCTAGAAATTAGATAATATGAAAAATAGACTAAAAATCAATATTAGGAAATTTGGCCTAGAATGCATTTGTAGAGCTATATCTGCATCGCTTAAAAAGCATGAAAATCAGGTAGACAGATCAGGTAGACAAAAAATAGACCTAGGAATTAGATAATATGAAAAATAGACTAAAAATCAATATTAGGAAATTTGGCCTAGAATGCATTTGTAGAGCTATATCTGCATCGCTTAAAAAGCATGAAAATCAGGTAGACAGATCAGGTAGACAAAAAATGGCCTAGAAATTAGATAATATGAAAAATTAAAATGGGCGAAGAGCAACTTTTGGATTATGAAGAAGAACAAGATGAGACTCACGAACAACAAGCGAAGAATGATTTGGCGACAAATGGAGATACGACCAAAAAGATAAAGGTTTATTTTATAACATGTACATGTTTATTACAAATTATGATGAAAATCGCAGGGAAATTATGCCAGTATCCACAGCAGCGGATTTCTTCAATCATTGATTGCGGTTTTGAACATCCTTCAGAAGGTTTGTGAATGATAAATGTGAAAATGGTAAAAAACCTTGAACGTATAGTTCAACATGAATGCATTCCACAAGCAATTTTGGGTATCGGTAAAAGAAACCTATTTGTTCGGCAAAAAACCGTACCAATTTTGGAATAAATTTAAAAATTTCAATTTTCCAAATAACTTATTAATCTTATTCCCTCTAAAATGGTCTAGGTTGCACGTGCTGGTCGTTTCGGCACCAAAGGGCTTGCCATCACATTTGTTTCCGATTAGACCGATGCGCAAACATTGAACAGCGTCCAGGATCGTTTCGATGTGACCATTGCTGAACTCCCTGACCAAATTGATGTTGGAAGCTACAGTAAGTGTCACCTCCAAAAATTCATTTCCTTTAATGTTTCCCCATTTCAGTTGAAACCAGAAGCACTGGAACAAATGGAAATGCCGCTAATGAGGCTGCCGAAATGAGTTATGGAGGAAAAAACCAACCAAAGTTGAGATGAATGGAAGAAGAAGATGATGGAAATGATGATGATTTTATGTTTATTCATCACCCTCCCATTCCCACCCAAACACAAAATCCGACTATTCAACAAAAATTTGTCAATTTCCATTCTGGCTATTTTTTTAAATTTGATTTTTTTTCTTTTAAATAAATCTGTCGGAAATGGAATTGGTCAAAATTGGCGGCATGAGGAAAGGAGCGAACTCACTGCAGACAAAAAAATTCACATCCGTATAATATATAGCCTAGTAAAATGTATTTTAGGTTAGTTAAAAACAACTTATTTACGAAAACATTAGCAGGAACTAAGTTATTTTAACCAGCAAAAAGCAAGCTAACTTTTCGCCTTCATATCACAAGTCATCATGCTCAAAGTCAGCAAACCGTTTCAAAATGACTTATTTATCCAAAATGACTAATACATAATACTTAATTAAAAATGACTACTCTCATAAAATGATCAAAACAACTATAATCTTCCTGTGCTGCTCAAAATGGCTGTTTTACTAGAATTTTTGTACTAATTTTTTATAAAATTGTTTTTTAAACTCTCTCGATTGATGTCCAACGACCATTTTCTCGTCGTTTTTGTAATTTTGCTCCTAATAATTGCCCCAATTCATTGGCTCAAAATGGAACATCGATATTTGCTCTACGATGTAGTATGTGTGATTTTTGGGGGTGCAAATTGGGCAATAAAAATGAAATAAAAAGAACCCAGGTGAAGGTTTGAATTTGCGAAGGGACGTTTACATGAGGGTGGCTAATGTGGTCCGGCAGCTACGAGAACGAGGTGTGTATTAATGTGGGTGCCATTGCCAATTTTTTTGCCAAATTAATCGCATTCTTCTGCCGAAAGATTGGTTTTTCTTGAATATAACTAGTTTATGCTTGATCCTAACTAGTTTATGCTTGATCCTAGATCTCTAACCTTATACCAAATTTATAGAGCTCATCGAAATGCATCGATGTTTCATTTGGCACGATTTGGCCAAAATTCAAAGTATTAAACCGTTTAAATAAACCCTATTTTGGTTTTTGGTTTATAGCTCTTTTATTTTTGAACTAAACCCCGACAAACTATATATCAATCGACGCGTCTCGATGAGCTCTACAAAATAGGTTTAAGGATTGGGGATCTAGGATCAAGCATAAATTAGTTATCAAAGAAAAACCAATCTCTCAGCAAAAGAATCTGTTTTTTCGGCAAAAGAATATTTACTCATTAAATGTTGATTAAATGAAAAAAAAAACAAAAATGCAGGCCATGATTTTATTTTGGTACTCCCAACTTGGACAAATATTTGGCATTGGAAAAATCGGAATGTGAAAATTACTTGGTCGGAATTATTCGATTTGGATCAGCTTGGAAGTTTTGTTCCAGTCATTGAATTCGAGGAATACCATCAAAGTTTCACTTATTAAATATTTGAAAATTGATTTTTTAACTCAAGAATTTGGCCAAAATCCAATTGATTTGATTTTATATTTGCAACATTATGCCGAAGGATGGTCCGAATCGGAAGGTTTTTTGATGAAATATGATGTTCGTCCTTGCATAGAGGGACAAAAATACTATAGAAAAACCGGCGATTCCAATTGGTAAATTAGCTGAAAAATTTACAAAAATTTCAAGTTTGAAGGGAAGGCAAAAAATTTGGCCATAAAATTTTCACAAATGAATTCAAATGTCTCTCAATTCAAGGCCAATCCAGCACTCTGGTCGATGCCATCATTGAGCATTTTCCTCGTGGGTAATGTGGTTTGGCTACAAATTTGAAAATACTTTCCCTCAAACTTAATAGATCTGCTATTATGGCGGATAGGGCGGAAACAATTTTGCATGATAATTTTGGAGATGGTTGGTTAATTTAATTAAATTGATATCCGAAATTTGCGCACTGATCACTATCTCAGAACATTCTTTAAAAAGCTGTTAATAAATTTTTTTTATATTATTAAGATAGTTGCTCATTTAATATGAAAATGAATGAGGTTCTAGTGCAGTTTGTGTGTGCAAATGCAAAGGCGCGTAAAATCAAATCAATTATGCGTCCAATAAAGGTTTAAATTATGCTTGGATATGTTTTAGAGCTCCAAGCAAGAGGTCTAGGATAAGGATAGGCTGAATTATTTAACAAAAATTTTGACTAGACATATAAAGCGCCATTGGAATGCCTTGGACGTGCAAACTGCATTGGAACCGAAATTGATGGGACTAAATATTATTGGCCTTAATGTTATGGCCAAAAAAATGAAAACTAATCTTCTCTTAAAAAATCATCTCAATCAGCAGGGCTTTAAAAAAGAACACATTTATTTTGGCAAATTTCGGGTACGCAAATTTTGTTCCAATCAAATTGAATAATTCCCTCATATTATTAAACCCTTTTGAAGTATTCTATTGGAAGGCCCGAAAGTCGATGGGATATTCAACAAAACTCAAAAAAATTGGAAATCATTTTCGGCGACAGAAATTGCCAACAAATTATTTCTGTGCCCATTGGCGTCGAGGCGATTTTATTTGGAGTCATCGAGAGAATATTCCATCCATAGAAGGGACGGCGAAACAAGTTTGTGACTGATCATTGGACAATTTTGAACGGATATGCATTTAATTTGCAGAAAAAAGTAGAAATGCAGAAAAGATTATAACGGTTTAGTGGTTTGTCCACCATCAAATCTGCGATAGATTTCGTCAAGGTGTATTGAAGTTTTGGTCAAAAATGGAAATAAACCCTTTATAATGTCTTTTAGTTTCGGTTAAAAACTGAGTTAGATTGGCTAAACCATAAATATTAATTCATTCTTCTCGACGAGTTCTATTGATTAGGCATATGTCGTTAAGATCTAGTATAAATTTTTATACAATTATAAAGGTAAAATCTTTTCAGCATTTTCAATACATTTTTTTCCCAAATTCAATGTTTTTTTTGCGAGAGTTAAATATTTCGAATTTTTAATATCCTAATTAATTTAATTAAAGTTGATTAAATTGGCCACAAAATTAAAATTGGATGTTCTCTTTTTATGCACCGATGCCAATGCCGAAGAAGTGGAAACACTCAAAACATTGTTAAATGGGAAGAATTTGAGGTTGGAACTTATTGGCGAAGAAGAGGAAGAGGGCCTTTCGGATGCGGCAATTTCCATTGTGGATCAGTGGATTTGTGCAAATGCAAAGTATTAAAAATATAAAATGGGAACTTATTAAGTTCACAAAGGCTGTTATCAAAATTTTTCTAAAAATCTTAATTTTTTTGGATGTTAAACACGAATTTTAATCATATTTATCATATTTGTAATCTATTGTATTTCCTCTATTTAGCCCCGGGTTTACTAAATTCAAACCTCCAAAAATAAGCAGAACTTTGTGTCTAACTTTGTTGACATTTTTGAACAAACTATAGCATAGGTTTTTTATAGAGCCCAATGGCACTGGCACTAATAATAAAAATATAAATTTTGCGAAAAGTTCATTTTGCCAAGAGGTAGAGCTACAGTGCCTCAAAGTCTGAGGGCAATTAATAGAGGAAGGGAGCACTAATAGAGGAATTACATGTCGCACACTGGGGTCAAATTGGGGGAAATTTGGGGGAAATGGCTCAATTACCCCTAGTTGCGATTTCGCAAAATACAAATAAAATTTACACTTTAGCCTTCCGCAAAGAACTTTATTTGATTTCAAAACTGGACGGATTTTTCGCCTTTTCAATACGAAGATAATGGATCTGGGAATGATCCTGGAAGACATAAAAAAGTGCCCCCATGGGCTGGCCTTAAAAGGCAAAAGCTTTCCGCTGATTTAGCGGAAAGAAGGAGGATGGGGAGGGGGAGGAGGGGGCGGCTGGGAAAAGGGAAAAATGTTCGCAGAATGCGACACACCGGCCAGGGCCGATGAATTGGGCAATTTGGGAAGAAAATTGGGTGCCACAAATGCATATGGCAAATTTGGAAAAATGGGAATGGGGGGAGTGGGTTTGGAAGGAGGAGGGGGCACAGGGGGCCCCACTGGGAAAATGATTGCACTAAGGGGAATGATCGATGTGAATTTGGGCTTTTTCCGCCCTTCATCCTTTTCCTTCTCCAATTTCTTCTTTCCAATTTCTTGCCCATTGGCCGTCGGCACCATTTCCCCATTGGAAGTTGGCACATTTTCCCCATTGGCAGGCTGCCCATTGACCTCCTTTGTCGGCACATTTTGGGTCGGCCCATCTTCTCCATTGGTCTCCTCGGAAGAGGGCAATTTCCTGCGCATAGATTTGGCACGCTCTAATGCATCTGCCGACACGGACTTTTCATGGATGATTGGGATTGTGAAGGAGCCGCCATTGGGTAGAATTTGTGTCCGCGTGATGATTGGAAGTTTTCGGAGTCTTCTCTTAAGGGGGCGCCGAAAAACAGTCCCAGAACTCGTAACTACCTTTATTGGTTTGGATGGCACAATGGGAGCAAGAGAAGACACCAATTTGGGACCAGTGGGCGGTGAATCATCGGCAGCAGCATCCTTTGGGGTCTCACCATCAGGTGGAAGGATTGGGGCATGGGTTGGTGTCGGTGCCTTTTCTTTGTTGGATGAATCGTCGCCATCGGCAAATGGGTCGTCAAAATCGAGCAAATCGTTTACATCGTCATCAGCCATTTTTGTGGTTGATGGAGGAATAATTGGGGGATTCAAATTCAGTTTCTTAATGGATAAAGGGGGTGGCAAATGATCGGAATGAAGGGATAGGTTAGAGAAAAAGAGGCAAATTTGTTCATCCGATAAACGTGTTTTAGGCATGGGTTTAGCTGAATTAAGGGGATTGGTTAACTGGGGAAGGCAATATTGCGGCAGGAGGATTGGTTCGTTGAACCAATTCCTGCACAGTGGATTGCAGTGTGTCCAACTCAATTTGTTGGTTATTTTGAGGAGGGGGAGAGTTGGGGCGGCGATTAAGGATTGGAATACGGCAAACGGTTTTAAGGCAATAAATTGCCACAGCAGACAAAATGGAAAGGAAAAGGAGCGTGATTGCTCCGATGAAAGCGAGGATGAAATGGGCATATTCTGCGTCGCCACCAAAAAAGTGGTCGATGGCAAATTTCATGAGGATGAAAATAATGGGTGGAATGGCGAAAGGGCCGACATATTTGGGGGACTTTTTGGCAAATTTGATGGCTTTGGAGAATTTGTCATTTTTTGCATTGGCGTGATAGAGGGGGTGAGAATGGGTTTGGGTGAGGCAAATGCAGATGAATAGGAAAATGGCCAAAATTGTGGAAGAGGGTGGCCAGCGAAAGCGGATTGGACGGGGCTTGGATTTGAGGTAATGGCGCCATCCGAGGATGGCGCAAGCAAAAATGAGGGAAATGGCCAGGAGGAGGAAGGTAAGGAAAGGCCAGATTGGAGTAGATTTGTTCCCCATATCGGGGAAAAGAATAAGATTGATGGAAACCAAATCGAGGGAAAACACATTTCCCATTTGTTGAATTGGAAAGTTGGTTGATAAATAATAATCTGAAAAATGAAAACAAATTTAAAAAGAGTGGATATGAATAAAACTGGGGAGAAATTTGATGGATATTTGAAAAAATGAATAAAATGAAAACATGAAATGGGAATTGGGAAGTTGTAATAAAAGCGCCGAAGGGCGCCGTTCCCGGCAAAACGGAAGAATGTTTTAATCATTTCTTTAAAATCTTTCTGCTCCTGAGCTGCAGAAAGTTTCCCGAGTGTTCGGAAATGGACGAAGGCTCGGGATTGGGAAAATTTGATTGTACCATGTTGCCCGATTCTCCCTTTGGAGAATCGGAAATGAGCGGATGCTCTGATTGTGGTTGATTGGTAGAAATGGGAATTGTGGGAATCGGAAGAGGTGAATTAACAGCGGTGGTTGGTGGAGGGGAATTTTGTGTGGGAAGATTTGTTCGTTGGTTAAATTCTTCCGACGTTTCGAGGGGAAATAAGTGGGAAATTGAACGAACCGTAGTTCGTCCGGTTGAAAAACGAACAAGGGCTGTGTCGGGAAGACCATTTCCATTTAGATAAATCTCCAAGATAAGCGCTAAGCGCCAAAGTGAGGGGGGAATGTTTGTGTCCATCACTAGGACAAGTTCCCCTTTGTGGGGTTCACGTGAATGATTGGATTGGGAGGAGAGTGATCTTTGTCTAATCCTCAAAGAGGTCAAATAATCACGGGTCCAGTGGACCCAGAATTTTTGGACATTTTGGAAAGGGATTCCCACAACGATAAAACGGGATTGGTGTTATCATTTGGGTCAATTTGAGCATTGTGGAAAACGAAAGTGGAAAGGGAAGGGGGCAAATTTGTATCGGGCCCTAATGGGCGAATGAAGTGTAATGGAGAAAGAGGGCGAGGATTGGATGGATCGGAAGAATCAGCCGTAATAGGCCGGGAATTAATGATAACTTCGATTTCGGCTAAAATTGTCCGGGTATAATCCGGACTGAAGGTTTTTTGGTAGAGTCCTTTGCACAAATTACGACGGAGGTGAAACTTAATTAGCGCCACTAGGCGCTCGTAATGTCCCCCACGCCATGCGGCGTGGGGGACTCGAAAGGTCCATAGAGGGGAAGATGGGTAATTAGCATTTAGAAATTTGGAAATTGAAATAAAGGTGGGGGCGCTGTCGGAATAAATGCGGGAAGGAGTCCCGTAACGGGCACAAAATCGGCGGAAAGAAAGGGAAAAGGAAAATGCTGATTGGTCGGCCAGTAAATCCAGAGCAATAGCCCTGGTTCTAAGGCAAGCCCACAGCAAAATATAGAATTTTTGTGTTTTGGATTTGCGAATAGAAGGAGTGGTTTTAAGGTGAATTGGGCCACAAAAATCAATGCCAACAGCATCAAAAGGACGGCCTGGGGTAACACGGCCCGAGGGGAAGTCGGGGTAATTTGGAAGGCCGAACGGCTTAACTTTGAACCGTCGGCAAGGTATACAAAATTTGAATAGAATATGGTTTACGGTACGAAGACCGCGTGGAAGCCAAAATTGCCTCCTTAAAAAGGAAAGGGTGGATAAACTGCTTGAATGGAGGTTTAATAAATGCACTTCCCAAATGAGAAGTGCCGATAAATGGGATTTTTGAGGAAGGTAAATAGGATTTTGGGTGGAATAGGGTAATTCACTGTTGGCCAAACGGCCTCGGGACCTTAGTATTTGGTTTTGGTCCTCAAAAATTCCTAAAGATGCATTTTCGCGGTCTGCTGGTGGGTGGAAAGTTTGTTCCTGTCGAAGCAGGAAAGAAAAGGAAAAGTTGTATTCCGGAATGGAAATATTGAGGGAACTTGTTGAAAATTGGGGAAGGGAAGGAGAAAATGCTGAACTAAATTTGGGGCGAATATGATAAATAAAGCGAAGCGCATAGGCCGTAATTCGCATTAATTTGGGTAAGCGGGAGAACTTGGAAGGGTCAATAAACCGTTCCAAATTTGGCAATTGGGTGGTAGCCAATGTAAGGAGGGGAATCGATTGCTGGTTTAAAATTTGGGTGTTGTATAGGTTAGAAGAAAAATTAGCCAATTCTTTTGAAATTGGCCATTGTGATGGAGGGAGGGTGAGAAAAGATGGACCATGCCACCAATCATCTAGCTTGGATAAATGTGAGGGGGAAGAAACGAGAGGACGGGAACCGTGGTCAGAAGGATTATTTTCGCCAGCAATGTGACGAACCAACAAATTTGGGATTTGACGAATGGATTTAAGGCGGTTAGATACAAAAACATCACGGATAGGAGTAATTGAATTCATCCAAGCCAATGTGACTGATGAATCAATCCAAAGATTTAATGTTGGGTCGAGTGGAATGGAGGCGGAAATTTGGGAATAAACAAAAGAAAGGGCTTTTGCGCCCATAAGGGCAGCGATAAGTTCCAATCTATGAATTGTGAAATTGGTTTTGGCGGGTTTAACCTTAGTTTTACTGAAAAATAAGTGGACATCCACCGCAGTGGAAAGGGGAGAAGAAATGCGCAAATAGACTGCGGCGCACATAGCGCCTAAAGATGCATCTGAAAATGCGTGGAGTTGGTATTGAGGTGAGGGTAAATGGGAAGGAAAGCGAGGAATGGTGATTACTGTATCATCATTCCATTCTTTGAGGGTTTGGCCCCACTGCTCGATGGCTTGGGGCGGCAGTGGGTCCGTCCATTTGATTTGGAGGGAACAGAGAGATTGGAAGAATAATTTGAGGGGCAATAAGAGAGGGGTAAAAAATCCGTTGGGGTCAAAATGACCCGCAAGGAAGGAAAGAAAGTCCGCTTTGGACAGTGGTAAAGGGGGAAGAGTGAATGGATGGAATTTGAAAATGAAGGCATCAACTTGGGTATCCCAAGTGAGCCCAAGGAATTTTTGGATTGTGCCTGGAAGGCAGTCTTCAATGGGAATTTTTGAAAGGATTTGGGGACAGTTACTAGCAAATTCCCTTAGATGGAATTTACCGATAGAAAAAAGTTTGATGACCTCTTCGCATGTGGTTTGGCCATCGGCGATTGTGGTGGCCGGTAAGGCCAAATTGTCAATATAATAGTTATTGAAAAGTTTATGGGCAATTGGGGAAGGATGGGAATTGAGAAGGTGTAAAATAGTACCCGCCAAAAGAAATGGCGAGCATACAAGTCCGAAAAGTACGCGCGCGAAGCGCATAATTTGCAAATTATTTTGGGAAAGAGGGAGGGAACAGTCTTTGAGCCACAAAAAGCGTGTGGCATCTCGGTGGCTGGGATGGAGGCCGACCTGAAGGAAGGCCTTGGCTATGTCGCATATGATGATATATTTGGGGAGGCGGAATCTCATTAAAAGGCCAATTAAACTGGGCAACATAACTGGGCCGGGGTCTAGGCATTCATTTAGGGAAGGGGTTTTGGCTAAATGCGCACTGCCATCATAGACAATGCGAGGGGGTTTCGATTTGTCCGCCCTAAGGACGGGGTGATGGGGTATGTAATGAAGAGGGGGAAAGAAATTGGATGGGTCATCCACCACTTCAATTATGCCCAACTCAAGTTGCTCCTTGAGGATGTCATTGTATTTTTGGAGCATCCCTGATTGGGATTGAAGTGTGTTTAAAACGGATTTTAAACGACCATAGCAAAGGCCGAAATTTGATGGGATATTCAAAGAGGAGGGAGGACATTTGAAGGGTAATTTGACCTGATATCGGCCATCAATGTATTCAATTTGGGACAAAAATTTCTTATGGACCTCATCATCGGAATAGTCCGAGGGGTCATCTCGAATTCCAATGGATTCGAGGGTAAAATAATCCGAGGTGGGTTCAGGAGTGGGATTTTGAATGCACAAATTAGTCATACGAATGGGGGAATGTGTTGATTTTGAAAAAGCCGTCCCTGCAATGAGGGGGCCAAGCAGAGATTGGTGGAGAGTATAGCCAGAAGGTAAACGGCAAATAGGAATAGGCTGAACTTCATAATAGAAGTCAGCCCCTAAAAGGACACTTGGTGAAACCATTTCAGAAAGGGGGATTAATTCTGCTGGACAATGCAGCAAATCAGTACGATATGGGATAAAATGGGTGGGTTGAGTCAAATGGCCGACAGCATCGGCATTTACAATCAATTGACGGCCATCCAAAAGTTGAATGCCAAATTTGGTGCGAAAAGAGGGAGAGGATTTAACTTGGGGATCACCAAAAACTCCAACTGAAATTGAATTGGAAGAAAGGGGAAGCTTAATTTGGTTGGCTATTGGGGTGTGAATGTATGAGTGGGTACTGCAGTCGTCCAAAAGGACGATGCCTTCATAAGTCAAAGAAGGGAGGTCGGGGTTAAACAATTTTGCGCGAACGCATTTAAGAAGAATAGGGGAGGGTTCGGTGGGATTTGGGACTACGGTGGCCGCATTTGTTTGAAATGAAGATGGGGCTTTGGATTCGCCACCAGAATTTGGAATAGATTGAGGGGGAGGATTAGAAGGGGGCAATGATGGAGTGCTTGGAGGCATTGGTGTGGGAAAGGCAAATTGTTGCTGCGGGGCAGCATATAAGTGTGGGTAGAAAGATGGATGGAAAGTTGGCATAGGAGTTGGGGCCATTGAAGGAGGGAGGGGGGTTTGTGCTGGAATGGATTGAGGAGGAATGGGTTGGGTCGGCGTGGCTTGGGCCGCATGGGTTGACCGAGAATTATTTGAGGGAGATTTACCCTTTGCCACAAGGGCTTTTTTGCAAAGAGCGCGGGGATGCTTGCCCTTACAATTACTGCATTAGGCTGGTTTGGGACATTGGTTGGAAAAATGGTCCTCCTTGAGGCACTTAAAACAGCGATTTAATTCCTTAATTTTGGCCTGTCTAGCCTCAAATGTGGTAAAAAGAGGGCAATATGCGGAAAAGTGACCTAGATTTACGCAGAAAATACAGGGGAGTTTGGGTGTTGGTTTTCCCTCTTGTTGGGTGGCAAACGTAAGGGAGGAAGAAAATTCGCCCTCAAGGGAGGGCTGGGTGGACGAAGAATGGGAATAGGCAGCATTGGGATGGGCCTGAGAAGGGGAAGTGCCGGAATTTTTACTTGGCTTACTTGGTTTGGCCTGAGGCGGTTCCAGTTCCTTCTGTTGGTCACGGATTGCCTTGACGCCTTCCTTTCGCTTCAAAATGGCCTTGAGGGTTGTGCGCAATTTGTCGGTGGTCCAGGTGTCGCCGGCATCTTCTTTGGCCTTGAGCACGTCCTCTAGAATTCCAGGGGGCAGTTTGGATTCAATTTCCACTTGAATTGGCATAGCGTCGACTTCAAAGCCCAATTCGAGCATTTGAAGGAATAAAATTTCAAATTGGTCCATAAAGGACCGCAAAACATCGGGGTCATTGTTGGATTTTATGGTGGGAAGTTTACGAAGGGAATGGAGGAGGGTACGGTTTATATCAGCAGAATTGCCAAAATTCTCTTTCAAAATGCGAAGTGCCTCATGATAAGAGGCATCTGTGAGGGGAAGGGGTTTGACCAGCAAAAGAGCGGGGCCTTCAAGGCACTCCTTAAGATAGGTAAATTTGACTGAGTCGGAAAGATTATGCAGGTCATCCACTCCGGCTTTGAAGGCATTCGAAAAGGACACGTATTCGGTACAATTGCCCGAAAATTTGGGCAGGGAAATTTTGGGAAGATGTAAATGGTTGGATTGTTGGGATGGGTCGGGAAGCGCGGCAGCGAGAGCCTGGTGGGAAGTGCGCATTTCCCTTTGGTATTTCTTAAGGTCCGCAATGAGGCGGAGGTAAGGGGTATCGATAATGAATTGGTCATAAAGGGGATTATCAATTGTCCGCTCAGCTCCAGTCATGGAGTTACGGATAGCCATCCACTGGTTATGGACTTGGGTTAGGTCATTTACAACCTCCGAAACTTCCAAAAGTTCGTGGTTGAGGGACGAAATGAGGGTACGTAATTGGGAATGATATGTGGATAAACTTATCCCATCAGCAGGGGGAAGGGGGAAGGTTTTCTTATTGGCGATAAATTCATCGCCTGCCTCTTTTAAAAGGGCAATTTGGGCGCGAAGAGGGGCAGACATTGGGAAGATTTGGGATGAAAATTGGGATAAAAAATTCAAAAATTAAATGGCAAAATGAGGGAAATCTAGGCCGAAGATTTCCACGGTTGAGCTGTCGCACACTGGGGTCAAATTGGGGGAAATTTGGGGGAAATGGCTCAATTACCCCTAGTTGCGATTTCGCAAAATACAAATAAAATTTACACTTTAGCCTTCCGCAAAGAACTTTATTTGATTTCAATGGACGGATTTTTCGCCTTTTCAATACGAAGATAATGGATCTGGGAATGATCCTGGAAGACATAAAAAAGTGCCCCCATGGGCTGGCCTTAAAAGGCAAAAGCTTTCCGCTGATTTAGCGGAAAGAAGGAGGATGGGGAGGGGGAGGAGGGGGCGGCTGGGAAAAGGGAAAAATGTTCGCAGAATGCGACATACATTTAAGGTAAAATCTTCTTATTTGATTACCAAGATTGGTACAAATTGGACAAAATTGAGAGCAAATTTATGCTTAGCATTTCCTATTAAATTTTAAAATTTTTTTTTTGATTATTTCATTTTTAGGGTACTAAAATTGCTTAAATTCCTAAAAAATTCCTAATCTATTCCCTTTATTAAGCTGGTTCATTGGCACACATCAATCCACTTTCTCATTCAGAGTACATGAGGATAGGGAAATTCTCGGCTTCCCTCCCGACACAACATTCAACCGGTTATGTCCAGATGCCCAAATAGAAGAATGTGAACAGCCAGCAAAATGGACAATTGTGCATGAATAATAAATCTCCCAAAAAAGTCAAAATTGTCCCAAATTTTTTAAATTATTTTGCCTATAATTTATTTTAAATTATGCTTTTTCTCCATATTGATATTGTTAATAAAACTCATCATTCATTAACAAGAATTGGCTTAAAATTCAAAGGGTTTTATGATTATGATATGTAGGGAGCGGATTTTTAGGTTTATTTTTTTTTGCGTATAGGCCTGGGTCTGAAATGTTCAAAAAACGAGTCCTTAAGGTTCAAAACTCACTGGGACGCGAAATTTTTTGACCTATTTTCACCTATTTTGGCACTTTCCGACCTAATAGGTTTTGCCGACCTATTTTGGACTTTTTGACCTATTTTGCACCTATTTTCCCATATTTTCCAGAAATTTTATATTTTTTGTATAAAATTTAGAAAAAAAATGTTGAAAAATTGGATTTCTAAATTCCGAAATGGAGTTTTTATGATAAATCGGATGATTTTTAATTGTAAAAGTTAAGAATCTTAACAAGCCAAAATTTTTCCTTCAAAATTTTGAAATATTTCTATTTAAAATTGATGCCGTTTGATTCAGCTCGCCAAGCTGCGCTCTGAATGAGCTATTTATAGCCATCTAAAAATATACACCAAAAATGAACTTGGTCCCCCTTTGCTTTTTCATGGTAATAAAATTTGACAATAACATAAAGATTGTAAAATATCGAAAATCTAAACTCAGAATCATGCTCACGCATAAAATTACCCCGAAAAAGTGGTTCTCGAATATTTTTAAAAATTTTTCCTTCGGGATCAAACTTTTGCAGCTCTGCCCCAATGATTTAATGCCGTCTTGAAGCTTAATTTTTAATATATAACTGATAATTTGCAAAAATTTCACGCCAGAATATTAAGAAAAATACAAAATTTCTAATTTTGAAATTTAATGCCCATTTTTTATGTTTTAAACGGTTTTTTATTTAACCTATTTTGGCATTTTTGCGACCTATTTTGGTCTTTTTTCCGACCTATTTAGGTACCTATTTCGGCAATTTTTGCGACCTAAAAATCCGCTCCCTAATGATATGACAAAAAAAAATAGAAAATAAAAAATATCTCTCAATAATTCAACAATGAATATTCTGTTTCTCTTTATTGGTAGACACTTGATACATCTTTCCTTTTCCATTATCGGTATTAGTAACGCTGTTTTTGGCACACAAATCCTTGGGTTTCTGAGCCATCGCATGCAATGTCCACCCAAGCTTGGGTACCGTCGATCTGCACAAAAATAAACAATTTAGGGAAAAATTTAAAATTTTATCCGTAAACCATAAATTAATAAAAAAAAATTCAAAAATATTGAATTTTAAGTAAAAATTTAAGGTTAAAATTTTAATTTTGAAAAAATTCCTAAATTATCCAAGGAATTCTGAAGATTTAAAAATTTAAAAATTTTAGTGTATCACAAATCTGACCTTCTTTTTCATGGCCACACATCCCTCAATGCCCATATAATTATTCGGCTCCCCGACACCCTCATTTGTGCCCCAAGGGCCTGTGCCAGCTGGAATTTGTTGGGGATTCCCAAAATCCACTGGAGACCCGTCGAAGTTGAATACGGCATTGATGGATGTGACCGGATCCGGATTAAGGCTATCCCGAATCATGACCAAGCCCAAATAGTAGAATGTCCCAGTGGCATTGACCTCAGGTGGAGTTTTGGTGGATTGGGCCAAAGCTAAAAATGGGAAATTCGATGAAAATAATTCCAAATTTTTCGGTTTATTATAAAAGTCATTTTAAATGAAAAATGCCTTCCCTTTGATCACATTGTCCTCAGCCTGCGAATGAACCGACACCAATTCGGCATTCAATCGTTTGCAACGTCCTTGGGCGGTTCCAATATTCAAATTCGCCTCTTCAAATACCTGTCAAAATCGCTCACAATTCACTATATTTTTCTCACCATAATTTTTTTCTTTTATTTTTAATATTAATTTAATCACATTTATTAAATGAATTTTCGGCAAATTTTCGTAATTTTAAAATATATTAAATTAAACGCCTTACTTTAACGCATTTTCGCGCATTCAATGACTTCCAGCCTTGGGGGCATCGTCGAACGTAGCTTTCTGCATTGGCATTGATATCGGCAGATTCCGCGTCACTGGTAACCATCATTGTTGGAATTAATAACAGCAGCAGGGCATAAACCAGCCGAGACATTGATGCCATTTTTCACGGATATTTTTGATAAAAAATATTAATAAATAATGAATTGTAAGTCTGTGCTCAATCATTTAAATACTCCATTAATTCTTTCAAAAATTTGCATATTGACAAATGGAATGAAATTTATAGCATCGACCAAAGGTTTTATTATTTTTCTTTCAGTCAAATTTTGGGGTTCCAAACTCTCGCTGGAACAGTTGGGCAAATAAACTCAAATAGAATTGGGAAATTGGGAAATAAACCACAAAAAATGAATTTGCATGTTTTAAAAATTCATAAAAATTCATTTCATATGACAAAAAATCAACCATACTTGTTTCCGTCATTTGTCTATTTCCTAATAGCTAGTTTTGAAAATCGAACCCGCAGGCCACGATTATAAATGGAAGGAATATTTGCATAGTTTGTTCCTTTTTTTTGATAAATAATCAACATTAATATATGTAAAATTGCCCAGAGGAAACTAAATTCTCTTATTTATGAAAAAGCATGATTGTGATTCCGAAAATTTACATTCATATTTTCATATGGACCATCATTTTTTTTTATAATCTTCATTTCAGCATTTCCCATTGAAATCATTTTATCAAATAGATTTACAAAAGAATTATGATTAAATAATAATTAAATTATAGAAAAAAATGAATTAATTTGCCGATAAATTTTTGTGAATTTTTTTTTACTTTCTCCATTATTAGCCATCTGAATCGCTGCGAACAGCATTGGATTGTTTCAATTGTGGTAATTGAACATCCCCAGCAGCCGATGATGATGAATTTGTTTGTTTTGTTCGAAGTACAACAAATGTTTTACCAAAATCGCTGAAAATGGGAAATACAAATCATCACTGATTGATGATCTTTAAACTTACTTATTTTCATTCGTTTGTTCAAATGCACTTTTCCTTCGATCATTCCCTACAATTGATGAATTCCCTCCTCCTCCATTCATCCTCTCCAAAATTTGCGCATTCCAAGAGGGCAATCCCAATTCCGTGGGTAACATTCGCTGTTTGCTGCTCAACAATTGGCCGCGCAACATTCGGTATTCCCTATAGAGGGTGGCACGTTCTTCCTCTATAAAAAGGAGGAATTAAAATTTTTAAAAAAATCAAAATTTAATTAATGGTATTGATCCGAATTTTGTGCCTTAGGGTTGAGGGCAAATATCCTCAATTCTTAATACTCTTCATTATAAATTTTTCTATACATTGTCTTGAATTCTTTGCTGAAGAGCATTTTGATAAAAGAAAATTATGGTCACAACGAAAATGCATGGATTTGTCCCATTGAACTTTTCAACTTCATTCATATCCTAGAGTATGACCGAGTCGGTTTTAGACAGCAGGTATTGATTTTAAAATGCGGTTTTCCGGTTTTTGAAAAAGTTTTGTTTTAAGTTACTCCTATTTTTGATTTTTTTTGAGCAAAAATTTATAATTTCGGTTTAGTATCGATTCCCTAATATCTACTAATTCTTCTTTCTTTAATCAATTCATCTCAATCAGAGCTGCAAAAAAATTAAATAATAAAATTTCTAAAATTAAAACAAATATTTTCTTATAAAATTGATTTGATGGTCTAAAAAATTTGGATACCGTATAAACTCTATTAAAAGCGCTCTCTTTATTAGTTCCCCAGCCTTGACTTTGATGAGGATCCATAGAGAGCTCCTAGCAGGGTGAAATTTAAAGCAATTTTTAGTGCATTTTCATAGTTCCCTAAAACTCTACAAAATCCGTTATAATTTGTTCAAAAATATCCACAAACCATAGAATTAGAGCTCAAATTTTCAGGGATTGAAAATAAATCCCAACGGGGTTTTAAAAGATATTATACGATATATATTGGAATAGATTAAAATATAATCTAATAATATTATTTTTTGTTACCTTCCAATTGGTCTTTGGCAGTAATCAGTCGATCAGCCACACGTTCGTAGCGTCGAAGTCGTTGCATTTCACTTTCTTGCCTCCGTAATCGTCGATTTTGGATTGCAAAATTTGAATGTATTGCCGATCCTTAATTTCAATTAAATATTTAAATATATTTTCAATGTATTTTGGCAAGACTTTCTGCCTGCTGTTTGGCCAAATTCTTAAGCAATTCAATCACCTGCTGCTCTTGACTATTTTTTGCGAGACCTCTGGAAATTTGGTCAAATTATTTTTAATTTCTTAATTTTTATGGCGAAATTTGCGGCCTTAATTTCGTGTTCTTTTCAATAACGAAAAATATTATAGCAAAAGCAGAGTAAATTTTAGGCTAAGATAAAATTTTTAGGGGCTCGAAGGATGAGTCTTAAAATTTAGGCCAAGTTTTAGTTCTCAAATAATGCCAATTTGGCATTGGACTATAAATTTCCATATTTTTTTAAGGCTAAAAAATTCGGCTTTTAAATATTTTTTTAAAAAAACATATTAAATTATTAAAATCATATTTTCGCATCAACTAAATTTACAATTTGTTCAATATAAATTTGTTTAAGTTTATTAACTTTTTCATCTTTTGGCAAGGCATTTTTTTATAGCCATATATAATATTTTGGTTTCAATAGGAAAAAATAATTATCAGTTTTATTTTTATTAAAGTTTTAATTTTTAATCTAAAATTTGTTAAATTTCTAAAAAAATATACTTATAAATTTTAATTTAAGATAATAAATCATTAAATTACCTCATTCGATTTTCCAATGTCCTCATTCCCTGTTCTCCTTTGCGTAATGCAGCCTCAATCTTTTGCCTTGTTTCCGCCAATTCTGCCAGTCTTTTCTCTTGGTCGGCCAATTCGACACGAAGTTTTTCGGCCATTTTTTTGTACTTTTCATCTCCATTTCCATCTTCCAATTGTTCCTTGTCTTGACAAGCCTCGAGGATGGCAATTCGTGTTTGACGGCCCATCTCCAATTCGAATGCATCAGTGTTGGCACGCAAAAGACGATCACTTGAAAAATATAAAAATTCATGCAAAATACAATATTATTATTTAATGAAAATGATTGGAAAAATGACACCTTCACCAATATACTGTATGCGGATATTTGAGTGCATGAAATATGAATGTATTTCTTTAGGAATTAATTAAAAATTAATAAATTTCTTTTGAGTTATTTGGGTTTGAATTCTTAGGAAAATTATTAAAAATAATACCGAAAATTTTTAATTGGAACATTCCATTTTGGTACATTCAAGTTTGCCACAAAATATCTTTTGAATAAACTAAATTATTTAAAATTTTTAAGCAATTTTGAAGAACCAAGTATTGGCTTCCAATTGTTTTTCCGTTAATGGATTGATTAAATCTTATGGATAACATATTTGGAGAATATGGTAAGGCCATTTTATATGTTTTTTTTTAAATTTTTCAATTATAATTCTATGAAATTTAATATTCGATGAAAATTCTTATTTTTCAAGTCATAAATATTATTCCAAATTAGAGGTCAACAAGATGTTTCGGTCGGGATCTCGTACAGACCGAGTTAATGCCGAAAATATCGAAAAACCGATGGTGACCGATGGTGAGGAATCGGTCGGAATCCCGTCCGACCGCTATGCTAAAGTTTGGGTAATGAATTTTCAAAATATTATTTAAGCAATCATTTAAATCTAGGTTTATATTGTAAATAAAATCAAAATTAATTTAAAAAATGCACCGCAAGCGCTGTTGCCTTTCACTACTGGCCAAATGCTGTTCTCGCAATGAGTCGAACAAATTTGTGCCAATCCGTGGTAATTTCACTGATTGTTGATTTTGTCCCACAGCAATTGATCCATTTATTGTGTTCCCTATGGTAGATGGTGCATTCAATTTGGCAGTGGAACGTTGTTGTTGCCGATTTGTTGTCGGCGATTGTCCATTCCTTGCTGTTGGCAAAAACAGTGGCGGAATTGATGCCGGAACATTTGAAGAAATTCCACGATAATTTTGACCATTGACATTGTTCCGTCCTCGACCACCACTTCCATTTGTGTTTTCGGCCAAATCATCGGCTACTGTACAATTAAAACCAAAATTTTTTTAATTTTTACAAAAAATTTTAATTAATTTTTATTCAATTTCCTTCAATATTTTATGATAATTTTTTAATTTTTGGACAAATTTTTATAATTTTCTTTTAGCCTAAATAATATGGCCATACATTGGCCAGTGGAAGCTGCATGGCCCATATCGACTCGACCAGCGATCGCCGCGGCTCGATTCCCCTCTTGACGTAATTTAGTTAATGCATCGGAATAGAGACGATCAGCAGAGGCTGGCCTTCGTGGTGGGTGTGACAGCTTAAATATTATAAAATAAAAATTAAATTAACTATCATGGGTCCATCCAAACAAATTTTCATCATCCCCTTCCCTGCATTGCTTTAAATTCCTAAGAAAATAATGAAAATTTTTGTATCAATGGGTTAATTTTTAGTTGGAGTTGGAGAGTATTTTGATATCATATCAACATAATTAATCAAATAAAATTATGCAGAAAATACGAAATTAATTTTGGTCTATTTTCCCTTTTTTGACTCCTTTTTGCAATTTCCATCAAATTCACTAATTCTTTCTCGAAACATAACCTATTCTGTTCAATTTGTACAATGAACTAAAAATAAAAATGCACCAAATTCATTAAGCTAAAATTCTTAATGGAAAATTCGAAAAATTTAAGTGCACAAATTTTCGAGATTTTACGAATATGACTGTTTGAAAACCCGGTTTTGGCTTTTCTATTTTTGAAAAAAATGTCGGCTTTCGATTTCTCTTATTTTCAGTTATTTTGAATAAAATTTCATCAATTTTTTCAAACCGAAACTGACTCTGTCCAACCCTACACCTTACCCTCAAATCAATATGGCGTGCTCTGCTCGCATAACTGAAAATAATTCAATAGTGAAAATAAAATATTCCTTAAGGCATTTTTACGTTAACGTATTGAAGGATTCATCGTAATGTAGGGAGGAGGGTGTCACATGGGTGATGAGCACAGTGCGAGCCCCATCCGCCGCCCCAGCCAACGAATCCTTGAGCAGTCGAGTCAATTTGGAATCACGAAAATTGACAAAACTTCGCCGTCGGCCGTTCGATGCAGACAATGCATTGATAACATTGCCAAGGGCCAACAATGACCGATTAATGGCGGCACCCTCCTTCAAGCGCTGACCTTGATTCTGGAAGAAGTTGAAAATGTTCAAAATTTGATAAGCATTTTTAGTTATTCTTGACTTGAGGTTGTTTATAATTTAATTAAAACCCAAATGTAAATTTGTAAGTTACTTCTGGATTTTGAGACCCCTTTTTAAGTTAATTAGGGAAAAGTGAAGGTTCTCCCGTCCCCTTCCAATGGGTCAGCAACAGCTTCAGCAGCAGTGTTGTGCCAACTACAGTTCCAGCTCTGGGAGCCGGAGCAAAAATTTTGAAAGGGTTTGAGCTGGAGCGAAAAATTATAGGGTCGGTTCCCGGAGTTAGAGCTATAAATCCGAAAGCTGCAGCACTGGTCATCAAGATTAGGGTTAGGGTCATTAGGGATCATTCAGGAATAAAATATAATTTGTACCCCTAATGACCCTAAAACCCTAATCCTGATAGCCCAGGGGAATCTTCACTTTTCCTTTCTCGTCAGCATAAAGGAACTCAAAGTTTAGGTACCAATTTTTAATTACAATCCAATTGTAAATTTGTAATCTAATTTCAAAAAATTATTAGAAAAAATAATTAAATCATAATAAAAAAATTTTACCTGTGTTTGTGATGCCCTTTCAGACCCGGCCAAGTCGATTAAAAACAATTTGCCCCTTTCTTGTTGATTGCGCCACAAAGAGATTTGGAGAAGGGCATGGGAACGGGATGAAGTTCTATTAAATTTTTAATTAAATTAAATCATTTTATTTAATTTTAATACGCATTTGCCGCTGTTGGTTCTTGTGTGCGCCGAGCATTTCCCTCTTGCAATAATTGCATAATTCGTCCAGTGTTCGGTGCCCGAATGCGGCTCAAACTTGGCACTTGAACATTGCCATGTTCATCCTCAAAATTGGATATATTAAAATAATTAATTTTAAAATATAAATTAAATAATAAATAAATTAATTAGATTAAAATATTAATTTGATAAAATAAATACAAATGATAAACCTATTCATGACATGAAACTATTAACCGAAATATGTAAATACTCTTTTAATTCCCCACTCTCTAATAATTCCCCAATCTTGACTTTGAGGTCAATAGCTCCTGGTAGGATTAAATTTTGAAAAAAATTGTATAGCATTTTTATTTCTTTAATATTCTTAAAATTAGCTCTAATTTGTTAAAAAATCTCCACAAAATAAGGAGTCCTTTTTTTAGAAGTTGAAGTTATACGGTAAACAAAATTAAGGTCAAATTATTAAAGTTGGCCACTAATTATTTTTTAAAATTTTTTAAAAATTAATTTGATGCATTTTTCAATTTAATTAAATTATTTAAATAAATTTTAAAATTAATTTTTTTCCAAAAATATATTTTTCATTACATTGACTGACCTCCAACAAATCCAAAGGGGCACCACGTTCGGCGTTGAGCAAATCTCTGATCAATTCATTGTATAATTCCTTAGGGCAATATTTATAAATTAATCAACAATTATTCGCTCAAACCATGAAAGAAATGTACACCCGTGTTTCCGTATCATCCATTTCTTCCAGCCTTTGATACAATGCCCTCGTCATTTGCCACATTACACCCGGATTTTCCCTTGTGCCGACCATTGTGTGGGTTTTACCCGTTCCTTTTAATGTATTTTTAATGTTAAAAATTTTTTTCCAAAATTATTATTATAAATGGGAAATATTTAAAATGGTGAAAAAATTGAAAATGGCAAAAAGAGTATTGAATATGGCGAAAAAATTTTAGCGGTTTAATGGTTTCTCCTAAGCCCCCATACCTATACCCAATCAATAGATCTATTCGAAACGCATCGTTTGATAATGGTTTGGGTTAGGTTTAACCAATTTTAACTTAGTTTTAAACTAAAAACCATGAAATGCTTTTAACGTTTTAAGACCATTAATTATTTATCAAACCATGACAAATTATATAATAATATTCGGTCCGTCATGAAGAGATCTATCAATTTGTTATAAGGTTTGGGGGTCTAGGACAAACCATTTAAACTAAAATCTTTTCGCCAATTTCAATTTTTTCGCCAAATTAAATATCACCATATTATGAATTAATTCTGTTAAAAATGATATCTTCTATTATCAAATAACATAAATCCCCACACACTAACCAGTTGGCCCATAAGCCAACACTGTTCCATTTTGACCCATTCGAACAAGGGAATCGACCAGCCCCTCGGCTCCCAACAATTCTTGCACTTCACCCTGACTCGAATTAGGCCCAAGGACAGCGTCGAATCGAAATTCTCGTTCTTGAGCCCGATTCTGGCGCAAAATGTCAGCTGAAAATTTGTCCGGATCGACGAGTAAAAGTCGCTGAAAATTTAAAAAATTTTTTTAATAGATTTAAATTTAAAATTGATTTAATTAATTATTTATAATATAGTTGAATAAATTAATTAAATTAATAATTTTAAAATTTTTCCAAATATTATTTATTTACATTTCGATCCACAACGCTGATACACTCAAATGCACTTCGGACATTTTTTTCTTGTTCACTTATTGGTCGAACCCGTACACAAACCTAAATATTATATAAAATGTGTTATATTTTTTATTTTAAAAATATAAAATTCTTATTATTTTTAATTTTTGTACTTTTTCAGAATATTTTGGAATTCGGAATTTTTAAAATTATTTAAAATTATTTTAAATTTAAATCCAACGGTTTATTAAAAAAATATAAGAAATCAATAAATATTTTTAAAAATTTACCAATATTTTGGAATTATTCGACGCCGTTGAATTGTTGGATGGCATTTTTTTCAAAATCAATTTATATTATGTAAACTCAAGTCAATAGAATGATGAAATTTGCTCGTTTTGCGCAAGGCTTCTTTTTCTGCTCTGATTTTGCCTCTAATTTGACTGTTGTTTGGCCGAAAAATGACGGTAAATTGACGCGCGATGAAAGACAATTGGCTGGCACAAAGCAAGGCAAAAAGTAATAAAAGCGGCGAAAAATGTTCTGCACAAAACTTATTAGTTAGAAAAGGACGGCCGTCCCATGAGGTGACAAACACGAATACACATTTTAGCCACACCTCAGCAGAGTTTTGGAGGTTTTCCACCGTCCATCCTATTCAAAGACAGAAAATGGGGCGACTACAAAGTTGCGGCCACGGTGAGAAAGGAAGGGGAGAAGTCCGCCGGCGAAGATTAGCCCTCAAATATGTGGGGTGGACCCTGGGGCCGGATACCATGACAACTCCATTTTTTAAAAAGTTGTCTCATCAAAAAATGCTGCACCATTTGGCACATTGGCATTCGTTAAACTAATAAAATTGACAGAAAAAAGGGAGGAGGAGAGGAATATAGGGAAAAATGTATAAATAAAAAAAGATTATTTTAAAAAGGTTACTATTTTTTGCAGACAAAAAATGCTCCTTTTGCAGAAAAAATACAGTTTTAATCAGAAACCGGTTTTAGACCCCATAAACCTTTAAAAAATTTTCTAGATCTCATCAAGACACGTCGATTGGTATATATTTTGTCTTGGTTTGGTCCAAAATTAAAGAGTTAAACCGTATAAACCATATTTCCAGTCTTGTTTTAATCTCTTTAATTTAGGACCAACCAAAACAAAATATCCATTCTGTTCATGATTACATTTATTATATAAATTCGCGCATTTCATCCTCGTTCCACAACCCAAATTGATCTCTGACTTTATTTATTTTTAATTAATATTAATTAATAAATTCACTTGTCCTATTCTTCTCTTTGTCATGTTTATCGCAAATTTCAATTTTACAAAAACCAAATCCGAATCCGAGACATTCAATCGTCGATTTTATTGTCCAATTTTCAATGATTGGCTCATTTTCTTTTTGTTGCTTATAAAAAAATATTTGACTGCCCATTTGTAAATTGCATTTTAGGGCTGAATGAATATTAAATGGAGAAAAAATTTGCATTGAACGAAAATCAAACCCGAAATCGAAAGAGGAAGAAAGCAGCAGCAAAACAATGAAAAAATAATATAAAATTTAGTTCTAGGCATTTTCCTGTTATTTTGATTAAAAAATGTAAAATAGATTTATAATCGAGTAATATAGGACGAACGAAGGAATGTGTTGATTGTTGAATTCATTTATTTTAAAATGGGAAGGAATCGAAATTGGGGAAAAGAGTTTGACTGATTGGTCCAATTAAATGGAATGTCCATTCTTTTACATTTTATTCACTAAAACATTAAAAATTGGTCGCATTCAATTCTTTGGTTAATAAGAATATTTAAATTTATCCATTTAATCTTCTTCATTTACCCCCAAATTCTTCACTTTTTGGTGATTTCAACTCAAATTTTTCGATGACGGAATAAAAGCTTGAAGGCAAGGAGAATAATCATGAACGAGAAGAGAACGATGAGAAATAGGGAAACAAGTATAACAGTGGACCCGAAATTGACAGTGTTGGCCACAGCCAAAGCTATATTGAAGGGAATATTAAGGGGGAAATGGGCTAATTTGAACCTGCTGATGCATTTTGTATTGATGATCCATTATTTTGGGCATCATTATTATTCCCTTTGGCTAATTCACTGTCTGTCGGTTTCATTTGACCGTCAGTCGGTTTAATTTGTCTTTCTCCATCCACTGGTTTCCTCTGTCCTTCACCGTCCGTCGGTTTAATTTGTCCTTCTCCATCCACTGGTTTCCCCTGTCCTTCACCGTCCATCGGTTTCTTTTGTCCTCCCCAATCTGCTGTCTGTTTCCACTTTCGAAAATCTTCATTTTGTTTCCACTTTCCTTGTTCATCTTCATCTCCATCTACCGTTTTCGGTTTAATTTGTCCTTCTTCATCCACTGGCTTCTTCTGTCCTTCACCGTCCATCGGTTTCTTTTGTCTTCCCCAATCTGCTGTCTGTTTCCACTTTCGAAATTCTTTATTTTCTTT
Source organism: Pratylenchus scribneri (assembly GCA_030063045.1). Lineage (NCBI taxonomy): Eukaryota > Metazoa > Nematoda > Chromadorea > Rhabditida > Pratylenchidae > Pratylenchus > Pratylenchus scribneri. Next base: position 51,736 of record JAQSEB010000028.1, read on the forward strand.
CCACTTTGCTAGTCCATCTTCATCTCCATCATTCAGTGCCGGTTTCCAATTTTTTCCTCGTAAGCCATCTGCTTAATGAATGAATTTCGCCCTAATGTTACTATTTGGCTTACCATCATCATCCGGTAGTTTCATTTGTGTTTGAGCATTTTTCTTCCAGGACCCATCATATTTTTCATCCTTTTCTGGCTTTGGTGGCATTTTTCTTGGCACTTTTCTTGGCATTTTTCCCCTCTCATTGTCAGATTGATCGGTACTTTCGGCAATCAAAATGAGCAAAGCCAAAAAGTAAAGTCGACAGAAATGCATTTTGATCTGTGAAAATTTACCTGAAAAAAATGGAAAATATTAGAAAATATTTTGCTGGAATTTGTAACATTGGCCAAGGAATGGATGCTCAAAAATAAATGTTGGATGGAGGATTCACTCAATTTCCTCCATCATATAGTGAATTCCTCCTAATTCTCGAACGACCGACTATATGATTCAATTGGATTTTGCCCATCCTCAATAAAATATATTTTTCCACCTTTCCATTTGATTCATTACCAGCAAAATCATCGATGATTGGGTATGGGTTAATGTCTCGAATTGAAGTAGGGTTGGCCCCCGGCGCCCGGGGAACGATTTTCGGGGACGGGGAATTGCGGGGAGACAAGCTTCGGGGACGGGGACGGGGAGAGCTTCGCGGGGAGGGGAACGGGGACGGGGACGGGGTCCCCGAAATTTCGGGGAATTTGCCCTTTCTTGGAAAAAATTTTTTTTCCAACTTTCAAAAAATCTTTTTATTTCTAAAATTTTTCCGAACGTCTAATAAATAAATAAAATGTATAAAATTGAATGATTTAAAATATTTTATAATAAAAGTCGTCCCATTTCTTCATCCGGAATTTGTTCCCAAATTGGCTCATCATCCGATCCTGGCTCATTTTCTTTTGTTTTTTCTTCCTCCAACAATGGATTCGAAATCAAATTGGCCTTTGCAACCAGCAAATTTTGAACAGTGCTAGCATGGATCCTGAATTGTCGAAATATTTTAATATTAAATTAGAATATTGTTCTTAAACCTATTGCGCAAATTATTGTAGAAAAGCAAAGTTGCTTTGTTGAAAAGGCATTCTGACGAGACGGAAGTGGCAGTAAAGAAATGAAGTGCTAGGGCTGCACGCGAAAGCATAGGAAATTAGAGTTGATGAGCATCCCATCATTTGAAAATGTCCAATTTCTCAGGGTCGATGTTCTCCATAGTTAGATTCACTGTCCACAACTCGGCATGTCCCTTCCGACAAGTAAAAAGTTACTGATCCCACTTTCGGCCTCTAACATTCCGAAATCCGGTTCTTCCTCTTGCGCTTGTTGGATGGTTATTCCGGCCAAAAAATGCCTTTGCCTTCTTTCATTCAACAAAGGAGTGAATGCAATGGCCAATGGAGGCAATTGTTCATCTGGGAAGAGTAGCTGTAGCCGATTGAGTGATTCCGTCGATCGGGCCAATTCATGGAAGAAGACCTTGATTGTGACTTGTGAGGGCGAAATGAAAGTGGATGGATGTCTTTCCAGCCAAGGAATATACATGGGTTGTATCCAATTGTTCGGCAATGGCATCCGCCCTTTTCAGCTCAGACCCCAATGCTTCCAAGTTCCAAACTTTTTGCGCTATGTGCCGTCTTTTTCAACAGTTACAATGCCAATTGACCAATTGTAGATATGAACCCGAAAATGAATAAGGAGGCATAATGCCCGACAAATATTAACATTTAAGCGCATTTAATGGATTGAGACGAATTTCAATATTGATAAGAATTTTTTGGTGGACACACTTTAGAAGACTCTAGTTTAGGCCCATTTAGGCCATCTTTTTGTCATAAAGAAGAAAGCGTAGGGAAAGTAAAGGGATGGGCCCTCTCTAGTTATTAAGAGTGTAAGTTTAGGGTTACATTACATGATATTCTTTGAATTATTCTAAACATTTTAATCCTGATGATGCCTAGGGGTAATCCTTCACTTTCTTCCTTCTCAACAAAAAAGAAGTGGTCTAAAGTTTTGACGATATTTTTCTCTGTAAAATAATTTTTATTTAATTTATAAATAACATAAAGCCTGTCAGCTTCCTTTTTTACAATTTATAATGAAATATGAATAATAAAATATGAAATAATAAAGAAAAAATAATGAATTATGAATTAGTATAAAATATGGAAATTGAGTGAGAAAAATGAATTTTTCAATAAAAATTGATTATTTTTCATTAAAAATATCAATTTTCATACATGAAAATAGAGAAAAAAAAGACTTTTTAGTTGAATTTCCGAAAAAACATTTCCCCCGAAATTTCGGGGTCCCCGGCCGGGGAGAGGCTCCACGGGGAGGATTCGGGGACGGGGAATATTCATTTTCGGGGACGGGGACGGGGGACGGGGGCAAAAAAGCCCGGGGACGGGGGGGGGGAACGGGGACGGGGAGGGGACGGGGGCCAACCCTAAATTGAAGAATGCAATGCAATGGGTGGAATGGAATGAAGCCACCGATGGCAGCAAAAATAATTCATTCACGAGACAAAATTGAAATGGAAAAGGGAATTGAAAATTATTTAATGAACATTTTTGGAATAATGGATTTTGATGATGGCATGGAAATTTGCATAATTAATTCAATTATTTGATTATTTTCATTGGCATTAAATTCTTTATTTCCTTTGCATCATAAAAAAAATATATTTATATCTAATTTATAGTTTTAATATTTTAACAATTAATTCTTATTCACCTATCACGTTCCAATTCATCTTTGGCAGTGATAAGGCGATCAGCGATACGTTCATAGCGTCGAAGTCGTTGCATTTCACTTTCTTGCCTCCGTAATCGACGATTTTGGATTGCAAAATTTGAATGTATTGCCGATCCTTAATTTTAATATTTTCCATATAATAAATTATTTTGAAAAACTTTCTGCCTGCTGTTTGGCCAAATTCTGAAGCAATTCGATCACCTGCTGGTCTTGACTATTTTTTGCGAGACCTCTGCAATTTTTTCAAAATTAATTTTAATTTTTTATGGCGAAATTTGCAGCCTTAATTTTATGTGGGGAAATTTGCACCCTAATTTTGCTGTTCCTATTCTTATCAAATGCGACAAAAACATTATAATTATTAAGATAGTAGCTATAAAATGAAATCATGATTGATGGATAAGCAATTTTGGCCAAATAGGATGCTCTCTATCAATAGCGAGCCTGGGTTAGCTGCCACCACAAAATTTGTTGTTGGCATTTCAGCATTTATCGAGGCGCGCGAATGCCACTGCCTCACTCTCTCAAGTCAACATTCCATCAATCAATCCATCCATGGTCCAATACACCCATCCACGCTGTCCACATCTCCTCTCCATTCCCCTAATTCCACTCTCGCCCTTTCTCTATCCCTATTGACACCCCTCCTCAGATCCACATCCCCTTGTACATACTACGCAAATTGACAAATTCTCGGCCGAAATTTGCCTTGGCCCTGCACTTGCATTTGTTATTGTTTCCGTGGCATCTGAATTTCATTCCCAAATTTAAGCATTACCTTATATTCCCTTCATTTATTATTTTGCCCAAATTTTATTTGCCAGCCAACAATTTCTCTCATTATTACAATTAAATGAATAAAATTTATAAAATTATTAATTATCCAATTTATTAATTATTCTTCTAACAATTTTACCAACTTCAACCTTTTTAAAATTTAATAATTAAATTTTTAATTTTCAGAAATGAATTCCCACATTTTTGTTGTCTTTTTATTTTCCTCATTCCTTGCACTGTATTTACATCAAACAAATGGTAATTAATTTATAGGACAAGATAATTATTTCATTATTTGAATAAATGGGTAGAACTTGAACTCGATCATGGGATTTTGGAATTTCCCGGATTTATTGGACCAACAAGTTTAATTAGGACTACTATTCTAAGACTAAAGTTGTTCGGAAAGAGAGCTGACCCTAGACTCTAACCCCGGACCTTTTCCGGAGGTCTAATAAGCCCCACAGTGGACCAATGAATGTGATATTATGGATTAGAGGCTTATCAAATTTAAATTATTTTTTATTAATTGTGTGAGAAAATGTGATAATAAAGTAAGGGTAAAAATAAAAAGATATTTAGGAGGGAAAAGGGCTGGTTTAAAATAAAAGGTGATGGGGCAGTATTTGATTGATAGAATGGTGACTGATAAGTGAAGAGAAGATTAGTCAAAAAGTTGGGATACAGTAGGACAAATAGGAAGGGCTTTTAGGCATTATTGACATATTTGTGAATTAATCCTTATAAAATAAAGTTCTCTCATAATATCTGGTATCTAGAGTTAATCAACTTCACAAATAATCTGATTTTTATTTTTTCTTAATTGTTACATTTAAAAGAAATGAAATTTAAAAAATAAATTTTCATTTTATAATAATAATAATTTTTAAGCGTTCCTCTATAAATTGCAAACTTTCCATCCTCAACAGGCTGCCAGTAGTCAACATTTGCTTTCTGAGGAAATGCTTGTCCCGACATCCAATGAAAAAGCTCATCAAGAACTCATTTATTTATTCTTAATACGACCAACCACCAAATTGGGCCATATTTCATTGCCAGCATTGCAGATTCTTTGCTATCTTCGAATGGCCAAAATTCCCTTTTATGTGTGTTTTGTGTTTTCTCTTTTATAGAGATTTTTTATCTTAAAATATACAAAAAAATATTATTTTTTCCAATAAAGGCATTGAGCAATCGCTTTTTGCTGGCATCTCCAACAGGGAAACCACAATTTGCCCAAATTAAAGGACAAATTTTTGATGATCCAAATAAAATAATTGAAGAAATAGAAAAAATTGAAGCTATAAAAAATAAACAACCCCAAAGAATTGTGGAAAAAACGGAAAATGAAATTAAAATGGAGGAAGCATTGGACACGATGCAAAAGTAAATTTGGAAATTATTTGCAATTCATTTAATTAATTTAATTTAAAAAAATTTTAGCATTATTTATGCGGATTTTTTGACTTCATCGGAAAAAAGGACATATGATGGCTCATTCCATGACGATGGGCAAAGTCAATTGGAATTGTTGATGGAAGATGATGGTTTGAAGGAGCAAATGTTTTTGGCATTGACCAAAATTGACGCGATGAATGGAAAAGAAACTGACAAAACAGCTGAAAATCATCTGCATAATAGTAATGATGAGTCTGATGAAGTTGAATTTATCAAAGCTTACCTTGATATAAAAAATCGAGGAACAGAATTAGAAAAGGATATCTTTTTAACTCATGAAAATTCTGTCAAACTTTTGCAAGAATTTCCCAAGGTTTTTTTTATTCAATTATTGCAATTTCAGAATAATTAAAATGTTATTTAAATTAAATTTGAATATTGTTAAAATTAATAAATATTATAAATTTGAATTATTTTATTAAAAAGTTTATTTGTATAAAAATATAAAAATGCAACAAAAAATATTAAATTAATTCACATTGCAGGATGAGGAGGAATTTGGAATAAGTGAAGTTAAAAAAGGAAAGCAAAAGAAAATCATTAATTTGCCACCAGGATCATCAAATGTAATATTTTAAAATACAAAAATCTAAATTTTAATCAATCCCAATTTTTATTGTCTAAATTAAATATTCGAGTTTTGCCTATGGATGATATATATGAATACTTCCTGAAATTTTTTCTACCTTCTATATAATAAGGGCGCCAATTCCAATTGATAGGCAAGCTTTCAAAGTTCTATCGTTGTTGAAAACATCCTAATTTAATCCATAGCCTCAAGATATAATTTCATTTTCAATAATTTTGGAAGCTAACCTATTAATTGAAATCGGATCTCTGTTCTATTATATGAAGATATGTTCATAAAGCATTCATTTGATCACATTTAGCCGTGGGTCCCATAAGAAGGGAATATGTAAGGATTTCATATTTATTTATTTTTTATTCAATTAAAAATTTCTAAAATTCTCTATGTTGAAAATTTTACTGGGCTAGGGAATTTCCGGTTATTAAATCTTCCATAAATCTAGTTGAAAATTTGCTACTAAAAAGCTACTTTTGATTAGATTTTGTTTAAAATTTACTAATTTAGCAAAATAATCCACAACAAAAAGTTCACGGTGATTGGGATCGATTTAAAGCGTTGATGGCCAAAAGAATTGAAAAAAGACTGAGCAAGGAATTGGCTAAATTAAAAAGTTCTATCAATGCATTTAGCTACAAATTGGGTGAACAAATAGTGAAAATTCCAATTCTAAAAGAAGAAGAGATGAAAAGGATTGAACAAGAAGAAGTGCAGAGAAGGAAACAAGAAGAAATGGAAAAACAAAATGTAAATAGGCTAAATAGTTTGGCTGAAAATACTGGAATTCCTTTGTTCAAACAAGCCCAGTCTTTGAAGAAAGGATGGGGAACATTTTCGGGAAAATTATCCTCTTCCTTTAAAAATTTACAATTGGAATTGGGAATATCTTCTGCTGCCTCACAAATTCCAAAATTTGAATTAGAACCAAAAAAGATGGCAGAATGCAGTGAAGATGAATTGTTGGAAGCATTCAAATATGCAGTAGATGTGCTGGCACCATTGGTGAAGCCAAAGCCATTCTCATTCGTAGATGCTTTTTTGTTCCATAAGAAGGCAACTGCTGTGAGTTGAAATTAGAAAAAATAAACTTAATTTTCAAACTTACTTTACTAACAAAATTTTTGAGACATTAGGATTAATCTATTTAGTATTTATATTTATCATGTGTTGTGTATATAATTATTTTTAAGTTAATTTTGTGGTTAATTCTGGAATTAGCTAGATATTATTGGGCTAGCCAGTCAATTTTAGAAATCTCCTTCTGAATCCAAAAGACCTGAATAAATTTTATGAAATTTAAATTTTAGACCGTAAATAACTTATATTCAAAAGCTAATAAAGCAAAACCGGTTTAGTTTTAAGTAAAAGTTTAACTTTTCATAACAAAAGCATACCATTTTGAAATTGAAATTTCAAATACTAAATTGACCATGCTGAGTCGAATGAATTTATTTTAAATATTTAAATTGTTTATAAGCCCGAGATTTTCAAAATTAGGTAGTTAGCCCAGCATCAAGAATTCCTGAATTAGCCTATGAAAATATAATTTAAATTTGACTTTTTAAGTAAATTTAAACGAAAATTGCGAGCTCTGCATTCTTATATTTAAAGGATCTTAATTTTTTTAATTTGAATTTCACTCAACAAATGAAAATGCTTTTTTTTGCTCTGATTTCTCATGATTAATCTAATGTTGTTCTAATTTATTAAACAAATTTCATTCGTTTCTCCCTGAAAAAGTGATGCTCTTCATTTCATTTCAGACAGAGGCTCGTCTGTTGGCCACACTCAGTCATTTGTTCACGAAACCTCAAACCATTCCAAAACTCAAAGAATTCATGGAAATCTATGTGAAAGAGGTGCCCGTTTACAGACAACCAACTTCAGTTGGCGAAGCTCGATTAATGAGACATTTACCACAAGAATACGAGAAAAAAGAATTTTTTCGAAATGCGAATGTACAAATTCTCTTTGATTATTTTGAAATGCGTAAAGACCAATTTGGTTTAAATTTCAAGACTTTTGATACGCTGAAGCCATTGAATTTTGAGCGAATGGAAGAGTGGAAATATATGGGTAAGGAAAATTTTCCATATTTACCTGTTATCCAGGACTAGATTTGAAAAAAAATTTTGTTGACATTCTTATTTTATTATTCATAGTTTGATTGTTAAAATGATGAAAAATACTATTTATTTTTTATGACCATTTCTGGGGGATGAAAAAACTACACTACCAAATTTTTGTTGATTTAATTAAAGTGCCAATGGCTGATGGAATGAAATTTACATTTTTAAAAGTGAATATAACCTCTAAGTTTAACCAATTTTTACCATTTCTATGCCTGAATAGTGATTTGATTTGTGAAATAATTTATGGTTTTGTTGGAAATTGAAAAAATTTTGATTTAAGAAAATTTTAAAATAAAACTGGAGACTTTCTTGCGTTTTTCGGATTTAACTTTCTGAGGCCAATTAATAATTTTGATTCAATCATTTTGATATTATAGTAAACGTTTCTGCTGCGCCAACAGAACGTCTTTGGGTGTATTGGGTGGAGGAGACAGGAGAATGGGAAGAGGGAAAGAGGGAATTTGGGGAAAGGAGGACGGGGAATTGGAAGGAATTGCCATCTGAAATAGCCCAATTCATACGACGAAGAAGAAGAACCCCAAACCCATCCCCTACCCCATTCCCCTCCCCGAAGAGTGGACAATTGTTGCGCTTTTATTTATTTATTAACTTCTCCTTGAATGAAAAATGGAAAAAAGTGAAAATCGAGAAAATCCAAGCGAAAAGTGATGTGGGGAAAATTGTCTTGGGGGAGAAAGAGTCGGATTAAATAAGGCAAGATTAATCATCATAAGGAGAAAATGGAAGCTGGGGATGGACAGAAGAAGACAGGAAAAATGATTGTGAATTATGAGAGGGCAAAGTTTAGATGGAAAGGAATTATTTTGGGTTATTCAAACTAGTCCGCCCAGATCCTTACATTATAAAGTGGCACCAAAGCAAGAGATAACCCCAATGATAAAATTATATGTATTGGTTTTTATAATTCTCGAAAAATGTTTTATTAATGCAAAAAAAAATATTCCCTTTGCTCCAGGTCTATATCCTTTCGAAACAAATTCAATGGAATGGCTACCTCACTGGGTCGAACAACATTGGTCAGAAGAATCAAATTCAATTGGAAAAGTCCCATTGCATGTGGGAATGGTCGGACCAGATCACGAAATATTGACAACAATTTTTGCAAAAATTGCATTACATTTTTGGGAAAAATTGAGAGAGAAGAAAGATTGCCAAAGTGAATCAAATTATTCTGCCTGCAAAAAAGGTTTGTTCAATATATTTTTAGAACATAGAAAATGCATATTATAAGAATGCCGGCATTGAAACCAAATTAAGAATTTATTTATGATTATTATAGGGAGCGGATTTTTATTGATATCAATATTTTTCTTGCGAACTTAAAATAGCTTTAAACCAACATAAAACATGTTTTTATCAAGATTTTATTTGATTTTCATGACTTTTATGTCAATATTCATCAATATTTTGCCATTTTTTGGCCGTCAATATTGATATCAATATTTCGGCATTTTTTGACAATTTTTGGCCATTTTTGTCAATATTTTGAAGATTTTAGAAAAAAATTGAAATTTTTTGAAAAAAACGAAAATTTTTTTTTAAAATTTTGGAAATTTTTAGGAAAATTTTGACAATTTCTTAAAAAATTTAAGGAAAAAGTTCATTTTGTAATTTTTTGAAAATAATTAATGAAAAATTGATTTTGGAAAATTTTTGTAAAAATTATTGATGTGTGTAAAAATTTTTAGGAAATGAATTTTGAAATTTTTTGAATAAAAAACTTTGAAATATGAATAATTTTTGATTGAGGATATAGAGAATTATTTTTTTCGAAATTTTTGATAAAATATAGCGATTTTTAAAAAAATTTTCATCAATATTTCATCAATATTTTGCCAATTTTTGTAAATTATATCAATATTTTAGCAATTTTATGACAATATTTTATGCCTATATTTCGGGATTCTATATCAATATAAATCCGCTCCCTAATTATTACTTTGACATATCTATTTTGAAAAATATAAATCTGCGCCAAATCAATAATAAATTTAGCCATTCATAAGATAGGAAGAACAGAACCAAAAATTCAAAAATTAATTTAAATGAGTTTTTTAGTCTATTAAAAATCCAACGATGAGCGAATTTTTTGACCAATAATTATTGATATTTTAATTATTTTGTAGGCTTACTGCACATTGTGGCCGCATATTTATGCAAAGGGTCAATAAATATAAAAAAGGGAAAATGGTCAATAAATTCAACAAAAGAATGTTCCGAATGGCATTTGGAAGAATGCGACAAATTGAATTCATCCAGACTGAAATTGTTCCGGCCATTATTGGTTCCAATGAAGAACATAATTGACCAAACAATTGAAGAATTCATTGGCATTGAAAAGAACATTTTGAAGGCAATTAATCAGGCAAAGAATGCACAGGAAGAAATGGGGAAGAAAGGAAAAGGAAAAGCGAAAGTAAATGAAATGGTTGAAGGCAATTTCATGATGGATTTATTTTAACATATTTTTTTGGTAACAATTTTGGGCATTATACATGGCATTCTTTTTCCGCTGGAATTATTGCTTTTATTCATTTGGGAAAATTTTATATTATTTTATAAATTATTTAAAAGAGTATAAATCTTCCTTTCTGCTGTAAACATTTTCAATTAAATTTTCATTCAAAGCAACAAAATTGCCAAGGGATTTAAAAGATAGAAAAAGAATTTTACAAATGGTCATTGGTTATTATCATATAGTTGATTGGTCCAACATTTTTTAAGACATTTTTTAATTTATTGCTTTTGTTTCTGTTGGTGTAACTTGTATTGTATTTGGAGCATCAATTACTTTTGATTTCTTCAAACAATGAAAAATTATCTCTCGAATAGAGTTTATTGATAAATGAAAAAGCAGTATGTAGTGAGACTTGTTGGATATGATGATGAAAATTAAAATTATTCATATCCTGCAGCAAAACAATGTAGAGGCTCAATCAACTAATTACAATTTAAACGATAGAGTAAAATGTGGATGAGAATGATAGAGGAAAAATTATAATTTTGTAATAATTTTTTTAAACACAATTCCAAAATAAAAATAAACTTGATAATTGTGTTTTATAAATAATTGAGAAAATTGCCAAAGGATTAAAAGATAAATTCAAAATGTGAATCTTAAATTCTCATATGTATTTGTATAAAAGAAAATTGAATTGCTATCTGAGTTGATCCAAATTTTTTAAAATATCCAATAAAAGAAACATCTTAATTTGCAACAACAGCTGCTGCCGGTGTTACTTGTATTGCCTTTGGCGCACATATTCCTTTTGATTTCTTGAAAAATTGTAATATGGCCTCTCGGTATGGTTTATTGACGATCATTCCAATAATTGGATTTAAAATTGGCAACCAGCATTCAAAAATATTCGTTAAAACATACAGAAAATCTGAATTGGTTGATGATAAATAGAGCGAAGCAAAACATTCGAATGACAATTGTATAGAAGGGAAAATTGCCTAAAAATGTAAAAAATTACTTATTCATTTTATTTTTTGATATAAAATCTTTTAAATGAGAACATCATTAACATGATAATTAAAAATATCTAAAATTAATAATTAACTGACAATTAAAATAAGCGTTAAAGTGAGTTGTTTGTTCAGCTTCTTCATTCCTTCATTAAATTTGGCATGGGAATTTACAAATCGAATCATTTGAACGGCACAAAAAATAATGATGCATACGAATAAAATTGTAAAGAAAAGCATAATGTAAAGATATAAATTAAGAAGTCCTTCCTAAAAAAATATTGTGAAATAAAAATTATAACACATTTTACCTTTAATTCAGTGCTAATAAATACTGGATAATTGCTGCCATTCACCATTAGTGGAATTGGATTGAATTTGTGATTAAAAGAAATTTCAAAAATCAATACAATAATCGTTGAAACAATGAAAAATGGAATTAATAACAAGAGGATGTAACGATGCCAATTTATTTGATAATTTCTTAAATTTCTTAAATTTTTTCATTATTTATATTTATTCTCTTTTAATTTTTTATACTTTTCTATTATTTTGTATTTAATATTGATATATTTTAAAAAACCAAAATCCATCTATTTTTAACATTTTCCCAAAATCTTTTTTGATTATTTATTCAAAAAATTAGATTGCTACTTTTCATAAGTTATCTGGACCTAAAAACCCAATCCTATTTTATAATGATTAATTAAAACTTACTTTATCAAAATGATATATCTATATAAAAACTGGACGATTATACTAAATATTTGGAAATAGATAAAGAATGCATAAATTATGCAATGAGAAAGTGGATAAATTGACGCAAGTAATATTTCCAAAAATCTTGAAAAATATCCCTCATATACCACTAACACTCTGGCATCAAGTATTATAATAAACTTAAATGTCAATAATTAATTTGAAATTTATTATGAAAATAACCGGCTCGCCAATTGTCAAAACAATAAGAAATAGAATGTCCAATGTGCATGTTTGAAGAAGAATTCGACTATGGTTGAACATTTCTTTGGGAGTTTTCCTCAAAATCAACCAAATGAATGCGGCATTCAGACCATAACCAAGAAGGGGCAAAATATGAGCATTCCACCAATGAGCGATTTGATAATTTGCATTCATTTTTATTTATTTGATAAATAAGCAAATTTGAATAACATTCGAATTTCAGAAAGGAATTGTTACATGTTAGATGTAATTTACAAAAAATTTACATTCGCATCACAGTGCCGTCTCTAAATTAAATTTGCTCTTTTTATTCACCCTTTAATTATCACAGCTGCCATTTGGCAATTTGCTTTTCCATCTGCTCCAATGTCCAATTCCAATAAAATGGGTATTTTATTAATTTTGTGTAATTCAATTGCCATTTGAAATTCGACGCACTTTAACACCCAAACTCAAATGAATTATTAAATTTATCAAATTTTCTAAGAAAAATTTTATGAGAAGTTAAATTCCTATTTTTTCTGGAAATATGATTTTTATAAATTAGAAACACAAAATTTTCCAAACAAAAACAAAATAATTTTAAGCCCCCAAAAACGAAATATTTTTATCAACAAAAACACAAAATGTTTTTAAGAAAACAAAACACAAAATGTTTTTAAGCAAATGAAAACACAAAATGTTTTTAAGAAAACAAAACACAAAATGTTTTTTAAGCAAACAAAATACAAAATTTTTTTTTTTAAGAAAACAAAAACACAAAATGTTTTTAAGCAAATGAAAACACAAAATGTTTTTAAGCAAACAAAAACACAAAATGTTTTTAAGCAAATGAAAACACAAAATGTTTTTAAGCAAACGAAAACACAAAATGTTTTTAAGCAAATGAAAACACAAAATGTTTTTAAGCAAACAAAAACACAAAATGTTTTTAAGCAAATGAACACACAAAATGTTTTTAAGCAAACGAAAACACAAAATGTTTTTAAGCAAATGAAAACACAAAATGTTTTTAAGCAAACGAAAACACAAAATGTTTTTAAGCAAATGAAAACATAAAATTTTGTTAAGCAAACAAAAACCAAAAATGGTTTTAAGAAAACAAAAACATCTAAATGTTTTTTAGTTTTCAATATCAATAATCATATATGTAATATTAACATACATTTTTTAAAATTTTTAGCAAATATTTCAATTTCAATTAAACTTATTTATTTTTCCAATTTTTCAACAAATTTACTACATATAAATAATTTATTGGCAAAGCAATAAACAAATAATTCATATGGTATGTCTAAACTCTCAAAAATGAATTCTGGAAATTAATTTATAAGAATGCTCATCAAATATTCATATTGGCCTTCGCAATTAAATTTTTCATAATAAATTATGCAAATGCCCATTCAAAATTGCCATTTATTCCCTCGTCCTTATTTGATGCAAAATATAGTCATATTGATTCGGACGAACTCGAAATGGCAAAAAATCAAGCCAGAGAGATGTTTTTCTTTGGATTCGACAATTATATGAAGTTTGATTGATTTAGTAAAATAAAAAAAACTGAAATACTTTCAGACATGCCTTTCCGCTTGATGTAAAAAATTGAATTTAATTTTAATCTGCTGAAAAATATGAAATTTAGGAACTTGATCCAATACATTGTGTGGGGAGGGGACATGATTATGAGAATCCGGACAATATCAACATAAATGATGCACTCGGTGACTATAGTTTAACATTGGTTTGTGTAAAATATTTTATTTAAAAAAATGGATGTGGTTTTTTGTCGACAAAATCGGTTTCTTTTGTCGACAACGCAATAACTTATCAATGCTCTATCTTAGACCCATAAACCTTTACTCATTTTATAGAGCTCATCGAGACGCGCCGATTGAAATATAGTTGATTGGGATTTGGTTCAAAACTAAAAGTGTTACAAACCAAAAAACCAAAATTCGTTTAAACTTTTTAATACTTTGAATTTTGGCCAAACCGTGACAAATTATACCTCAATTGATGCAACTCGATGACTCTATAAAATGGGTATAATATAATGTCTAAGGATCTCGGAAACAATAAAAAGTTATATTTAAAAAACTGATTTGTCAACAAAAGAAACCGACATTAAAAAACCTCTTTTAAAATGATTGGTAAATCTGCCACATAGATTGACTCACTAAACACAATTGTCATAATGGGAGACCGAGGGAAATTCCACAATGCAGTGCGATTGATCATTGAATTTGTTTCATTTGAGAAAAATGTTACAATTCAGGTTTTTGAAGCCACAATTCGGTGATTCACAATTTCCGATAATTAAATTTTAGTTGTGATGAATTATTTATAGGGTCATTGGTTCTTTGCTATCCGCTCATTTAATTTTGACAAATCAAAATTCATTCCACGGAAATTTTACCTATCCGGAATATGGCGGAGAATTGCTAACAATGGCACATGATTTGGCCAGCAGAATAATGCCAGCTTTTGAGGGCACTAAAACCGGTTTAAAATAAATATTGAAAAATTAATTTAATTAAAAAATTAAGGACTGCCTTATCCTCGAGTCAATCTCATTCACGGAGTTCTTCCCGTAATTTTTGGGGTTTTCAAAAATTATCGCATGTTTTTTTTTACCTAAACAGTAGTTTTTGACTTCTAATAAATCAGAAACCTCTCAGTTTTAGACCCAACAAACCTTACACAAATATGTAGAACTCATCTAGACACATCGAATATTGAAAATTGAATGATATATAAAATGACAGGTTTTGGCCCAAAATTAAAGTGTTTAAAAGCAAAAACTGGAAATATGGTTTAAAAGGTTTAACTCGCTCAGTTTCGATTTAAATTAAGAAAAGTTTAAGTCAAAATACGCGTCTCAATGAGATCTACAAATTGATATATGGTTTGTAGGGTCTAAAACAAGTTTCTGATTTATCAGAAGTCAAAAACTACTTTTTTAACAATAAAAGTGCAAAAATAGGTTTAAAAAATGCCTTCATTTTCAAAATCAAACAATGAGATTAAAATTTAAAAAGGGAACTTCAAATGAAACATGTACAGCCGGTGCCGGTTCACTTTTAATTGAATTCGGTGTCCTTTCCCGACTGCTCAACGATCCAACATTTGAGGCAGAGGCTCGCAGGGTCAATGAAATTTTATGGGAATTTAGGAATAAACAGACTGGACTTTTGGGTACACTTTTATAAATTTATTAAAAATATATTACAAATTAAAAGGAAATGTGATTGATATACAAACTGGGGAATGGAAGGGAGTGATGGCAGGTTTAAAAAAATATTTTAAAATATTTATCCAAATGGAATTAAAGGCCTTGGCGCCGGATTTGATTCATTTTTTGAATATTTACTCAAAGCCTACATCCTTTTTGGTGAATTGAAAGAGTGGGAAATGTTCAATGAATTGAGACAAAAAATTGATAAAAATTTGTGGAAAGGACGACCGCATTGTCAATTTGGTAAATACGGTTTGATTCTAATGAATTTAAGTTGGCCAAATTTTACCAAAAATTTTATTAGTTAATTTTGAATGCTAATAAGCATGAATATTGACCTTATTTTAATCATATTTTGATGTCTTTATATGAAAATACCATCCCCGGTAAATGTTGGCATCTCCTTACCAAGATTGTGACATATATGACAAATAGTGTTAAGATAATTTAAAATGGACTTATTTGCTGTCGAGAATGATAAAGCTGTTGGATAAATTTATAAAGCATTTTATTAGGCATAAAATTTGCCACAAAATGATATCAAAAAGATTGACACATATAATGAATTGAATATTTAAACAATTATTATCAAAATAAAAATCAGAAATAAATTTTTAATTAAATCAATGATTTTCGGCAATAATTTGAGAACCTACATTTATCATTTTTTTTGATATTTTTTATAGCCAATTTTCTGCCTAATAAAGTGAAATGTATCCTGCAATTTTAGTACCTTCAAAATCGACAGTAGAACTTAATCATTCCAAACCAAAATGTCACGTGATTTATACTGATTGATCATTCAAAAAAAAAAATTTAATAAAACAACATTATAAAATAAGCAAACAAATTATAAAAGAATTAGGCCCATCAAAATTATATTTAAAATTCTAATTTTTGATTTTAAAATCAAATATCAATTTTGGTTAAAGGCGAAGGCGATCCACCAATCTATGCGAATGTTGACATGCGTGATGGACAATTGCTGAACACCTGGGTCGATTCGCTGCAAGCCAGTTTCGCCGGGGTTCAAGCTTTGGCCGGCGACTTGGACGAAGCAATTTGTTCGCACGCACTCTTCTATGCAATTTGGCAAAAATATGAAATGTTGCCGGAACGGTTTAATTGGAATTTGAAGGCGGCCGATGTGAAATTTTATCCACTTCGCCCGGAATTCATTGAGTCCACATATTTGTTGTTTTTGGCCACAAAAAGTCCATTCTATCAGCATGTTGGCATTCAAATTATTGATTCACTGAATTTGCATACCCGAGTTAGTTGTGGATTTGCCACTGTGCATTCGGTTGAGGTTTGCAAATATTAGAGGAGCTTATTTTGGAAATTATCTAATTCTGGAATTAGCTAACCAATTTTGGAAATTTCTGCTTCTAAGAAACCTAGAGACTCGAAAGTAGGTTCATTCGACTCAGCATAGAGATTTAGTCTATGAAATTTCAAATTCAAAACAGTATAACCTTGTTTTAAAGAGGTTGTTTAAACCTAATTATAATTACTTAAACCATTTAAGGTTTATTTACTTTACTTTTACCCAGGCCCTTATTTAGAGTCTAAAATTTAAATATCTTAGATTAAATCGACTACCAAGAATCGATTGAGCCTATTCTCAAGTCTGTGGTTTTCCTAGAAAATAATTCGATAATACTGAGTTGATTGAGCTAATTCTCGAATTTTTACGAAGCCTAGAAGCCGAGATTCCCTAAATTAGCTAGACGACTGTTCCTAGCTAATTCTGGAATTAGCCGATTTCCAATATTAATTAACTGTATTGTAACACATATCAAATTATTTACTTTTAATTATTTTTAGGACAAATCATTGGAAGATCGAATGGAAAGTTTTTTCCTTTCTGAGACATGCAAATATTTATATTTGGTAAGAAGAAATGAGGAACAGCGCAACTTGTCGCTGGACCAACTTGGCGCCTCTTGAAAATAAAAACTCACCAAGGACTGAATCAATTTGATGATTTTAGTATCAAATTAAAGAGCAGACATTTGGCTATCCAATGATATTTATTTTATTTGAATTGGTCAAGAATTCACCGGAGCGGCAGAACTCCACCAATTCTAAACCAATTTAAATAAAATTAATAAGATTAGATAGCCAAAAGTCTGCTCTTAAAAATGATATAAAAATTATCAAAATTGACTCCGTCTTTGATGAGTTATTATAAAAGGCGCCAAATTGGTCCAATGACAAAGTGGGGTTTTCCCTAAAAATTGTCCAAATTTATAATCTTTGCTTTATTTTTTAAGCTTTTTGACATCAACAATCCCGTGAATCGACAATACGAACATTTGCTTTTCTCCACTGAATCGCACACATTTCCAATAATAAAAAATTTGAGGCGTCCACCAATTGGGGATGCTTATGCCAATGGAAATGACATCTCTTTGGCACTTCCATTTCCTCAATTTTCATTCCCGGAAATGAATAATGGTTAGGATATATTTTGCACAGCTAACATTGGAAATTGGTTAATTCTGGAATTTACTAGATGTTGGGTCCAGCTAATTTTGGGAATCTCGACTTCTAGGCCTCGTATAGAATTGAGAATAGGCTCATTCGACTCTGGATGGTCGATTTAGTCTATGAAATTCCAATTTCAAACCAATTTGACATATTTTGAAAAGTTGAACCGTTGTTTAAACCGAAACCGATTTTGGTTTACTAACTTTTGCCTATGCCTTTTTCTTTCACTAAAATTGAAATTCTACAGACTAAATCGAGCATGCTGAGTCGAATGAGCCCATTCTAAGCCGCGAGATTTTCAAAATTAGCTTACCCAATATCTAGCTAAATAATAGAATTACTCAATTTCCAAAATTAGTTTTAATCTTGTAAAACATAAGAATAAATTTATTTTTAGGCACTTCCAATGCATCCTGTTCACCGCATTCCTCTCAAACAACTCTAAAACATATTCACAATTTACGGCCACCGCCAATTTCCGCTTTTCATTTGGGTCAATATTTACGCCTTGTTGACACTTCCATGGACATTATTGAAGATTATTAATATACTCGAAGAATACGGATAAATGCTCAAATGGATATATATTAATATTTATAAACATATCGAAATTACTCAATTTCTATTATTATTTTTTGTTGTTAGTTGACCGGAATAGTATATTGTTAATAAAATAAATTAAATTTTTATAATTATCTTATGGTTAGAAATTAGTAAAATGTGAAAGAAGAATGATTGTTTTTGATATCGGTTTTAGTTGCGGGAATTAATTTCTGGGAGTTGTCCTTTTTTACGAATCAAATTAACACTAATTAAACCTTCAATCCTTATTCCATTAATTCTTGTTTTAACCATGATAACTTTTTAGCTTCCAAATATTGTATTTAATATTTTATAAATAAACATTAAAACAAAAGCTGATATCCTTAAATTTTTGGGTTTCATTTTCAATTTTGGCATTTGTTAATTTAAAAATTAAAGAAAAAATAAAAATTAATTAAAATTTTAATCCATAATCGATTATCCAAAATCGATGGCCCTATTTCCATTGCCATAATACAACATAAATATCACATAAACATTTTATTGCATTTTTGACGAATTTTCCATTGTTAGTTTTGTTAGTACGTAGCGCATTTTATATTCGATTTTTTGTGGCTGGATCGGAGGTCTTGGCCATTATTTTCTCTTCTCATTGTTAAAAAATGGAAACGGGTCGGCGAAGTTTGCGTCTCGATTTGGGCAAAATTGCACCGCCAAAAATTGAGCCGTAAATTTTGGGAACAACATTTGGAAATTTTCAAATTTTTCTCTTCGACAGAAGTTTTCTTCGACCTGAGCCAGGCCGGCTTCAGCTGCCAAATGGAGAACAGTTTTGTGGTTTAATTTATAAATTAGAAATTTTTCTACAAAAAAGTTTTCAAAAGAATTTTATGATTGCCTAATGCTTATTGGCTTATTAGAAAATTAAAAAAAAATTTGCATATAATGAGAAAATATATTTTACAAAAAGATTTAAATTCTTTAGCGAAAGATCGGTTTTTCTTCCATAATTTATTTATGCTTGATCCTAGTCCTTATAAGCCTTATACCATTCAATAGAGCTTATCGAGATGCATCGATTTATTTAATTTGGGCCAAAATTCAAAGTATTGAGTCGTCTAAATCTATATTGGTTGATAAAACTTCGTTTCCATCTATATGTCCATTGATGCAATTCGAGCAACTTTCGATGTACTCTATCGAATGGTATAAGATTTATAGGATTTAGGATCAAGTATTAACAAGTTATTAAGCTTTCGACAAAAGAATGTGATTTTTCGGCAAAAGAATGTGGTTTTTCGGCAAAGACACTCATTTTCTTATGTTTTATAATTTTCTATATGCCCAAAATAGGTATCCTTTTACGGCCGATGATTTGGTGGAGTTGGATTGCATTGGTGTTGGCGCCTATGGTGGAATTGTGGCCAAAATGGTGCATCAGATGAGTGGCCAAGTGATGGCCGTCAAGGTTCAATTAAATACAGAGGGAACTTTCAATAGTTTATTAGACATTTGATTTACCGCCATTAAACTTTTAAAGTTTATTATGATAAATTTAATTGAATTGAAAGCAAATTTTTTAATGGAAGATGCCATATTAAAAGTATAAATTCTATAATTTATGGCTAATCTTATAAATTCCTCGAATCTAGTCTTATCTAGGGAGACCAGCGGTTCTATGTTCTACCCATAATTATAGACACTACAATTGAGGATGAAACGGTTTAGTGTGGATGGTGGTTAAGATGCTGGGTTAATTTATAATAAAATTTTGTTGACATAAATATAAAATAATATCAATAAAATTGACCTATGCCGAAGTATTTAGCGAGTTATAACCAAAAAATGGCCAAAACACAAATTTAATTGAACTATCGGTTTTTGTCCATAACTCCAACATTGTTCAATTCTTTTAATATCATTCTATAGCTAATTTTATGGCCAACAAAATGCTATATTTACTATTCAGCAGCATTGATGAACGGTATAAGGTATCCCCCAATATTTTGTACCCAATTTCCTAACACACCAAAACCAGGGTTATCAATTCATTTATTAAAATGGGGCATTGATTGCATTGCATTTTTGCTAGCATTTTCGATGACATTTTCATCAAAAAAAATGTAAATTAACCATTCTGCCTCATATCCAATTAAAAATTAAAATTCTTTTATTTCATTCATTATTGAAAAAGTCGGTCTTTTTTTCCAAAGAAATTTTGAACAATTAAATTTCAATAAATCGGGGAATGGAAAGTTGAAAAATTGTGAATAAAAAATTAAAATATTATAATTCTTCATTTTTAGCGAGTTCGGGCCCAAGAGGTGGAAACACGAAGACGGGAACAAATGTTGCGTGAACTGCGCATCATCATCCGGTCGCAGAATTGCGAGGACATTGTTCGCTTTTATGGTGCCCTCTTTCACAGTGTAATTCAATTAAATTAAATAAAAAATTATTTAAAATTATTAAATTTCAAACAAACCGAAAATGAAATAAACCAAAAGGGCGATTAGAACAAGTCTACTTGACTTTTGTTTATTCGGATTTTGTGCGCTGGATTAAAATTTCATACCATTGTGTTAAACTTTTCTGAGTACTTTATTGGTTATCTCCAGGCAGATTTGAAAATTTTTTGAGATTCTCATTGCATGATTTTGGGTGAGGATTGATCAATTTTAGGAGTAACATAGGGTAATTTTAATTTTAGAGTTAGAGTTAGAGTTAAAAAATCTGACCAGGGATAATAAGTACCCTTTTTTGTAGAATATTTTAAAAAAGTTTTTTAAACATTTGACTAAAAACGAAAAAGCTAAAAATATGAAAACTGTACTTTTTGGATTGTTTGGCCTTATTTAGTTATAAATTTTTGCAATTTTTTTTAATCAAATTCACTAATTCTATCTTTAGTCAACTTTCCAAAATTATTTTATTATTAATGAAACCAAATTTATTAAAATTAAAGTTAAAATTCAATTGAAAATTAATTTGGAGCAACGAATTTTTTCCAGAACTTAATACAATAGAAATTAATCTGTTGAATTCTAAAACTATACCTTAAAAAATTAGGAAATCAAAGTATAAAATAATAAAAATAATATATTTTATTTCACAGGGTGATTGTTGGATATGCATGGAACTGATGGACTGTTCATTGGACAAATTCTATCCAATAATTTATGCTGCCAACGAAAAATTGCCCGAAAATATTGTCGGCTTTATCGCAGCTGCAGTAAATAATTTAAATAAATTTCAATCTAATTTTTTTTAAATATTTATTCATTATTTTCTCCCAATTAAGATTGTCCGCGCGTTGAATTATTTGAAGGAAAATTTGAACATTATCCATAGAGGTGAGAATATATTTTTTTTATTAAAATTCATGAATTAATAATAAATTTTAAAAAAAATTAATTATAAAAAAATATTTATTTTCATTCCTTCATATTTTTATTTTTTGAATTATTTTCAGACGTGAAGCCATCCAATATTCTGCTCGATCGCAATGGTTTTGTGAAACTTTGTGATTTTGGCATTTCCGGTGAATTGGTCGATTCAATGGCAAAAACACTGGATTGTGGCTGCCAAATTTATATGGCTGTAATTTAATTTATTTTTATTAATAATTTTAATTAAATTTTTAATTTATCTATTAAATTTTAATTTATTTAGCCAGAAAGATTGGTGGATGGGCAACGCTATGATGTTCGATCGGATGTTTGGTCTCTTGGTATTACATTGGTAATTTTTTTAAAAATATAAAAATTTAATTAAAAATTAAATTATGTAATTCGAAAAATTATTTAAAATAAAAAAATAAAACGGAAAAATGTGATTTAAGGTAGAAATTTGCATTGGCCATTTCCCCTACAATTGGACATCTGTGTTTGATCAGTTGCACGCAGTGGTCCATGGTGATCCGCCATTTTTGACCAAAACTGCGGAACATTCCTTGGAATTGGTCGATTTTGTCAATCAATGGTGGGAATTGAGGGAATTTTATTAATTATTTTTTATCTGATTAGAAAAAATAAAAATTATGTTTAAGAAATAATTAATTTAACCAGAAAACACTAAAATGTTTTTATCAATTATCAAATGGAATTTTAAATCTACCTTAAATTCTTAATTATGAGTCATGGGCTTTTAAATTTCAGAGACCCTCCAAGGGCCTTCATTAGAAAGGAAGATTCTAATAGAGAATTTGCGGTATTTCATGTTTAAAAATTGTCATTCCCGATAAAAAGAGACGAGCCTTAAATTAACCCTAAAAATTTTAAATACAATTAAATTAATTTAAATTGTTCTACAACTTTTCGAGCCATTTTTGCACATTCTATCAAATCTATTAAATTATTAATTTTCTTTAGTTTAATCAAGGACATGGAATTGCGGCCAAAATTCAAACAATTAATGGTAAATTGGATTTTAAATAATTTCAAAATTATTAAATAAATAATATTAAAATTAATTAATTTTTTTTGAAGGAACATGCATTTTTTCGTCGATTCAATGAATGCGAAAATTTGCAGAACAAAAGAGCCGAATTTGGTCAATTTGTTGCCAACAATTTGAATATGGTGCAAAAACAAGCGAAAGAAAAACGGGAAGAAGAAGAAAATATTTAAAAATACATAATAATATCATATTAGAATTAGAATAACAAAATATTCAACAACGAATGCATTTAAAAATTTGTGCTTTTAATTTTAATTGAAAATAAATCCCAGCATTAGGAGTCCTCAGATTAATGAAGGAAAAATTTTATTCAAGGCAATTTATTATTATTATTGTGGAGATCCCAAATTAATATTTTTTTAAATTAAAAATTATTTCAATTCTTTCGGCTTAATTAAATAATATATATCAAATGGCAATTAAATTATTATGTAATTGAATATTTATTATTTATATACTTTTTATTGGAATAAGACTGATTGAATTTGGAAAAAATGAATTGACAGTGACGGAAATTACAGACGCTGAAAACTGCAAATTTTATTAAATTAGTTTTGGAAAAAAAATATAAAGCTGCAAAAAATTGTTTGTCTAAATATTAAATGAATTTGTCTACATTTGATAATAAAATTATTTTTTTGAAATTCGACAACAAATAAAGGTTATTGCTTTCATTTTTTAATTTACTCTATCAATTAATTGAAATGAATGCAAATTATCAAATCGCTCATTGGTGAAATGCACACATTGTGCCCCCTCTTGGTTTTGGCCTGAATGCCGCATTCATTTGGTTGATTTTGAGGAAAACTCCCAAAGAAATGTTCACCCATAGTCGAATTCTCCTTCAAATATACACATTAGATAATTTTTTCTAATAGGAATTACGTTGCGTTCTAATTCAAATTTTCATTTTCTTAAAAAAATCTACAAAAAATAAATTGCAAATAAGATTCGATTAATTTCGTCCGGGGACATCTCCACAATATGCAAAGGGCGGTACAAATATGGGCACCTCCACAATGGTACAAATATGGGCACCTCCACAATGGTACAAATATAGACGTTTTCGATTATAATAAATCAGAAACCGGTTTTATAACTCACAAACCTTATACCATTTTGTAGATCGCATCGATTGGTATATAATTTGCTATGGTTTGGACAAAATTAAATGATATTTAACCATTTTTCAAGTTTTTGGTTTTAAACTCTTTTATTTTGATTAAACCAAAACAAATTATATACCAATCAATGCGTCTGGATGCGATAGTATAAGGTTTGTGGGTTATAAAACCGATTTCTGATTTATTATAATCGAAAACGCCTATATTTGTACCATTGTGGAGATGACATAGCACCGATTAATTTGTTTCAATCAATTCGTTTGGCTCTTTCTTATTAAAGTGCGTCGAAGTTCAAATCGTAATTAAATTACACAAAGTCATTATCCATTTTATTGGGAGCAGATGGAAAATGCCGCCAATTGCGAATTGGCAACTATGACAAATAGGGGGGTGAATAAAAAGTGCAAATGTAATTTATTGACGGCACAAATGAGTACGTAAAAAGTTTTTTTAAATAATGATTATCTCCATAAACCAGGATTGCGCCTAATTGCCGTTCTCTCTCCGCATTTTTACCGCATTTTTTACTGACGTCATTTTGATAAAAAATTTTCACCGTGCAGCATTTTAGGCTAATGTATTTTTCGCATCGCAGCCATTTTTGGCAATACTTAAAAATTTAAGAAAGTGAAAAGAATGCTAAAATATTCAGAATAAATATTCTTGAATTTTTAAGAAATATATCTTTTTTTCATTTCAATTTGCTTATTTATCTAATATTAAAAATGAATGCAAATTATCAATTGGTGCATTGGTGGAATGCTCATATTTTGCCCCCACTTGGTTATGGCCTGAATGCCGCATTCATTTGGCTAATTCTGAGGAAAACTCCCAAAGAAATGTTCAACCATAGTCGAATTCTTCTTCAAACATGTACATTGGATATTCTATTTCTTAT
Organism: Pratylenchus scribneri; assembly: GCA_030063045.1. NCBI lineage: Eukaryota > Metazoa > Nematoda > Chromadorea > Rhabditida > Pratylenchidae > Pratylenchus > Pratylenchus scribneri. The sequence continues at coordinate 76,682 of JAQSEB010000028.1, forward strand.
TGTTTTGACCATTGGCCTACCGGTTCTCCTAACAAATTATATAAATAAATAATAATAATAAATTTTAGTTTTATCTAATTTTTGATGATAATACAGTTATTGTTTATGAGGGATATTTTGCACGATTTTTGGAAAAATTGCTTACATTAATTCATCCATTTTCTCATTGCATAATTTATGCATTCTTTATTTATTTCCAAATATTCAGCATAATTGTCCAATTTTTGTATAGATAGATCATTTTAATAAAGTAAGTTTTATTAATTTATTCTATAGTATTTATAGCGGAATCCTGAAGGGTTGAAAAAATAGGTTATAAAACAAATTATTTCAAAATAAAAAAAAATACATTTTGACGAATATTTTCTAGAAAATATAAAATATTGCGCACTTTTTTAAGTGAATCAAATAAATTCATTTCTTTTTAATTTTAATCCATCATGGATGAAAAAAGATTAAATATGATAACCCAACAAAATGACTATGAACAGCTTTTGATTTCTAATAAATCAGAATCCGGTTTTAATCCCTAAAAATCTTATATCTATTTGTAGATCTAATCGAGACACATTAAATTGTATCTAAAATGTTAGTTTTTGTTCCCAAAATAAAGAGTTTAAAACCAAAAATCGGATATATGGTTTAAGCGGCTTAACTTGCTTAATTTCTATTTAAATTTAGAATTTAAAATATCAAAAGACGCGACTCGATGAGATCTATAAATTCGTATAAGGTTTGTAGGGTCTAAAACCGGTTTCTGATTTATTAGAAGTCAAAAAATGTTTAGGCATAGGCATTTTGTAACATTTTATGGGGATAGGCATTTTGTAGGACAGCGAATATATTGGTGCCAGAGGCAAAAATGCTCGAGGAACTTTTCGCTTAAGGGCCGCAACTCGAGTGGCAAATGTTTAAAGGTAAAAATTTTTATCTTTTAAGTCAAACCCATTTGTCAAAATTACATATTATTTGAATCTGAATCTCCTCTATTTGATGGCATAATTGGAAATAACAAAACTAGCTATTAATAATGATATGGGGTTGGAAATCAAAAGTCAGGGTTTTCGTTGATCTCGCGCTCAAAATCCAGAAAAATTATAATTTCAAAAAATTTCGTTAAGGAATAATTAAACCTAGGATTCATATCTATTTAGTTAATAAAAAATGGATTTTCCAGTTTGACTCAAACCCGGACTAAATAGGAAAGAGTTTCAAAAGTCGTTTCAGAACAATTTGGTTGAAAATGTCACCTCCGATAAATGTATCTCTAATTGCCAGAATTTGAAATCTCTGAATTTTCCTTTTATGATATTTTGTAAATTAGAGTCTAGTCTAAAACTTAAAAATATTTTGAATTTCAAAAAAAATCTCTCCTTCTAGAACGGAGTACAGTTTCCCGTGAGGAGATGCGGCCCTTAAGCGAAAAGTTCCTCGAGCATTTTTGCCTCTGGCACCAAGCCAATGGTGGATAGTAAGGAAGTTAATATTTTTCTTTATTCCCTAAACTCTTGCGCACATTGAGGCTATATTGCCATCTTTATATCTTAATTAGTAAAAATGCTACGATAAAAAATATGTGGCTCCAGACTTTTGGGACACCCTGTAAATATAATATATATAAAAAATAATTTAAGAAATTATCAACTGAATTTGCGGCGTTATATTCTTTTATTATTGCTTCCATTCTTCATTGTTTCAACGATTGTTGCATTATTTTATGGAGGATCTTCTAATGTAAAATTCAATTCAATTCCACTAACGGTGAATGGCAGCAATTATCCAGCCTATATTATTATCCAATTCGAATCAATGGTTAATTTTTTTGCATTGTCAATTTCAAAATAATAATTTTCATTTATTCTCATCAGGATGGAATTATTATTATTTACCCATATATTGTCGTTTTTTATACAGTGCTATTTGTATGTAGCATTATTTTTTGTGCCGTTCAAATGATTCGATTCGTCAATTCACATGCCAAATTTAATGAAAGAATCAAAAAGCTGAACAAACAACTCACTTTAACGCTTATTTTAATTGTCAGTTGAGTTATAAAAGAGATTTTAGGGATAAGAAAAAAAATTTCAATAATTAAATAATTTAATTTTTAGGCAATATTCCCTTCTATACAATTGGCATTAGAATGCATCGCTGCGCTCTCTTTTGCAATCAATTCTGATATTCTTAATTTAATGCAAATTTGCCAAAGCTGGGCGCCAATTTTGAATCCGTGTATTGGAATTATCACCAATAAACCATATCGAGAGACAATTTTTCAATTTATAAAGAAATCAAAAGGAATATGTACCCCAAAGGCAATTCAAGTTGCACCTGCACCTGTAGTAGTAATAAATTAAAATGAATTATTTTTTAAATGTTTTATTTTTAATATTATTAAATAAAAACTCGAAATTAAAAATTGTCATTTTTATGTAATTCAGGGTCATCAAATTCAACTATTTTGTCATGGAATTTTAAATATCCTAAATATTTGTTCCTATTTATTTTGTAAACATAATGAGGAAATAATTAATTTAGGACGGAAAATTTTAACCGGAAAGAATAAATTGTTTTATTTGTGTTAAGTTGATTGGAAAATGAGAAGTTAATTAAATTTTAAAATTTCAAATATCCAAATAAAATAATTACCCAAAGGAAAATTTAGCTGATGGCAAAATTATTCATCATAAAATAGCCTCCAAGCTTATAGATAGCAATTATAACATCAAAATTAATAATAAAATGAAGAAAGAATATATTGAAATAGAATGGCCAGAAATAAATTTATTTATTTATTTATTTCGATTCATTCAATATGTATTCATTTATTTATATTGATCATTTAAATGTTGTTTTATTGTTATCCTCTTTTTGTCCTTTCCAAACATCTTTTCTTCACAATCGCAAAAATAAATGGAAATGCTCCAAATTCAAGGTAGGTTCAAAAAAGGACGGCCAACCCCAATATTCAATTGTTTGGATTGGAAGCAAATCGGGAAGATGAACAAAATCATATGCAATCCCAAAATCAATTGGGCAATTTTCCTCTTTTCTTGTCAAAATTGAGTTACGAAGAAAGACAAAATTCATGAACACGGATGGATCCCCAATGGCACCTCCAGTTTTGTCGTTTATTTGATTGATGACATCCGGCAAACTGTCCGTTTTCCAATTTGCTCTGAAATAATTGAAGAATTTTATAAACATATTTAAACAGTGAAACAAACTCAATAATTGAAGTGATGTTTGATTGGAATTTGTTGAACCAATCTTTTGCCCGTTGTGCTCGATCAATGTCCATTTTTGGATAGCGAGTGATAATCAAATGTGTGCCCTTGAATATGGCCTTCACACACGCATATGAAGGAGCACATGGGGCCCAGAAATATTCCTGCGTGTCCCAATCGGGTGTAATGAGAACGGTGTGAATGTACCTGAATAAAAAATGATTGATGAGATTTTTAATTTTATGTTTATAATTTCATATTTTTTGATAATTAAAGAATATTTTTTACAGACAAAAATATTTTTGCCGAAAAATTTTTGCCTTCTAATAAATCAAAAAATGGTTTTAAACCTCTCAATTTGTAGATCTCATCGAGAAGCATCGAATGGTATATAAAATATCAGTTTATGGCTTAAAATTAAAGGGTATTAAAAACTGTTTAAACCCTATTTCGCTATTTCCAGTTATTGGTTTTAAACTCTTAAATTTTGGCCAAACCATGACAAATTGATATAAGGTTTGTAGAGTTTAAAACCTGATTTATTAGAAGTCAATTCTTTTGTCTATATAATAGTAACCATAATTAAATGATAATAATTTATATTTTTTTAATTAATTAATTGATAATATAATAATATAGTCGAAAAAAAAGAATAAATTACATTGTTGGGCCTCTGGCATTCGCTGCATACCAAGCTTTCTCTGCTGTTTCATTATAGCGATACTGGGGAAAATTTATTAAATAATTTAATAATTTGTAAATTTACTTTGTCAATTTTTTCCACATCTGTTGGATAAGTTGCTAATGCTTTTTCAAGAATCACTTCGGGCCAAGCAAGTTCCTTAAGAAATAAATCTTATTAAAAAATATATTAATATTACCAATTTTTGTGTCACCCAAACATCGATTTTTTCTGACATTTCCACCACAATCTGATTTGCTTGATCCAAAATTTCTTGCGTTTTTTCTGCATCTCCATTTGTGCTTAAATTTGCGCAGACCGAGGCAATCAATTCCTGAATTTTTTGGGTTTTTTAAAAAAATTTATTTGGTATCGAGATTTTGTACTTTTTAATGGAAATTTTCTTTTGGCCCTCTAGTGTAGTTTGAGGAATTAAATTTTTCATTTTTTAAATCAAAAAAATATGCCATATATCCCTTATATAATTAAAATAAAATGTTTATCCAAATATAAAATATTGCAATTTTTACCCATTTGCTGGCATTTTTCCGCAAACAATTTTGCCTCTCATCATAGGTACCAAAATTATATTTTTTTTTTGTTAAGTAAATAGGCAATAGGTTATTTTAGTTTTTAGATAGGAAAATAGAACTAATCTTTATTTATTCCACTGATATTTTTCCAAAACATACAAGTTGCACATAGTCCCGACGAGCAAAGTCCACAAAATTGAAGAGCGCATCCCGTCGATAGTGAAGTCCTTCAATTACGTTTTTCAGAAAACATCTGTAAATTAAAGATACATGTAACATATAAAAAAATTAACTCACTGATCTTCATGTGGTGGATCCTCCTCATAGAATCGAACACGTGCAAATTTTGTTGCCTCCTTCAATTTAAGATTCAGCTCTTCATAATTGCCAAATGTTGTGTTGGGATGTGGCAACAATGCTTTTAAATTTGAATATTATTTAAAACAAAAGCAAATCAGACCAGAACGCATTTTTCCAATCCGCTTCTTGGCTTTTCGAATGCTTTCGGTTGTCAAATTGATGATAATATCTGGAAAAAAAATAATCATAAATTTTTAGATATTTATCGGCTGTCAGGGTCTAAATTTTGAAATTAAGGGTCCGGGATAATTCGGTTTAGGGTATGGTTACCTATGATGATAATCTATCCCCGGGTGACCCTAACCATATATCAGCGGATGACCTATAATTCAACTACACTTTTCCCCATTTAACTCCTCAAAAGATTGTCATTTGGGATTTGGGCATAAAAAAATATTTATAGCCCTAATATCTTTTTTTAATAATTTAAGGTAATTAGAATCTCATTCTACAACATCTCAATCTCAACCAAAAAATATTATAATCAATTACAGACCAAATTTAAGAGCATCATAGTTATGGCGCCAGCTGTAATGGTCATTTTCAATTCGGGCTTCAATTTCGTAAAAGAAGTTAACAAGAAGTGCATAGATTTGAGCCTCTTCCTTCTGTGGCAAAGGGCACCAATCATTTAGCCGCCTGTTCATCCACTTTTTGAGGGAAAATTTTGAAATATTACAATTAAAATAATATTATTTGCAATTACAACAAATGTTAATTTATTCAATTAATTTTTAAAATTTTAATTTTTATACTTTTTCCAATTGAATAAAATCCGAACAATTTTCAAAATAAATTTGTTCTCTTCCCTGAAACTCACAAGCAATGTGCTTATTGGTGAACCATAATGGTCATTGCAAGCGGAGATGAAATCATCCTTCCATCTTTTTCGGGTAGCAAAATCCGGACTGATTACATTCAGGAATGAACGTTTGAGGATGTCTATATTCCAGTTGACAACCTGAAAAAATTTATAGGAAAAATTTTTGTATATTAAATTCATACATTTCCATAGTCACGGATGGTTTGGCCATAGTTAAATGAAGTGCGCAACTGCTCAATTGCTTGAAAAGTTAGAGAAAATTGCTGATCAATTCTGCGGTGCAACAGAGCAATTGCCTTGTATTCGATGCTTTCCGGCTTAAATATTAAATAATTATTTTAAAAAACTTTATTTATTTTGGCTTCGTTCTGATTCACAATCAGTGATTTAATAAAAATTGAATAATTATTTGAATAGGGTAAAATCCAAACTATTCCAATTTTAGGCGATTATTTCTTCTTGATTTTGATTAAAATAATAATTAAATTTTCAAGAAGAATAATTATATTCAGTAGCTGAACAACAATTAGGGACACGTTGGATCAGTGCTATGTTAGTCCCGTATACTGTTCCAGCTCCGTTCCGCCTGTTTTCCGGAAAGTTGTAACCAGAAAGAATTAATTCCGCCTTTTTTCCGGAAAGTTTTAACCGGAAAGAATAAATTCCGCCTGTTTTCCGGAAAGTTTTAACCGGAAAGAATAAATTTCGCCTTTTTTCCGGAAAGTTTTAACCGGAAAGAATTAATTCCGCTTTTTTTCCGGAAAGTTTTAACCGGAAAGAATAAATTCCGCCTTTTTTCCGGAAAGTTGTAACCGGAAAGAATTAATTCCGCCTGTTTTCCGGAAAGTTTTAACCGGAAAGAATAAATTTCGCCTTTTTTCCGGAAAGTTTTAACCGGAAAGAATAAATTTCGCCTTTTTTCCGGAAAGTTTTAACCGGAAAGAATTAATTCCGCTTTTTTTCCGGAAAGTTTTAACCGGAAAGAATAAATTCCGCCTTTTTTCCGGAAAGTTGTAACCGGAAAGAATTAATTCCGCCTGTTTTCCGGAAAGTTTTAACCGGAAAGAATAAATTTCGCCTTTTTTCCGGAAAGTTTTAACCGGAAAGAATAAATTCCGCCTGTTTTCCGGAAAGTTTTAACCTGAAAGAATTAATTCCGCCTTTTTTCCGGAAAGTACATTTATCAATTTTTTTCTGTAACTACCAAATATAGTACAATAAAATAACAAGGTAGTTACCGGGAATGCAGTTTCGGCAGCAGCGGCAATCAAATTTCCCATCGGTCCTGCCAATTTGATAAATTGGGCACTTTTCTTTGAAATCATGCCAAGAGTTTCCATCACATCCGCACTAGGACCCATCATTGCTGATGATTCGGTGGTCCATCGTCGAGCATCTTGTAATACTGAATAAAAATTGAGAATAATATTAATAATTTGCAAAGACCAATTTTAACGAACCATCTTGGACACTATTGTTTGGAAGAAGTGCAAATATTGATAGCAAAATATAAATAAGCAAATGCAATTTCATTGATTTAAATCTAAAAAACATTGTAAATTACTTTTATTATCATAATAGATATTTAGAAAGAATGAGGATATTTTATAGGATTATGAAGACACCACAGCAGGATTGCCCATACACTTGCTGACCGAAAATGTGATATGGAGTATGGAGTATGGACTAGGAAAAATAGAACAAAAATGCGATATTGTTTAAACGCTTAAAATTCGAAAAAAATTCATTTACAAATTTTCTGCATATTTTTCTATTGTTTTCACTTTTTATGTAATTCGTATTTGTCAAAAATGGTCGAGAAGCAAAAAAATTTTAGCCCTATGGCTCCATAAGGAGATAATTGCCCAATTTCATGCAAAAATGCCCAAATTTCAAAAATATGGCAAAATAAAGAAAAAATAAAAATTCGGAAAAAATGGGAGCGAGGTAGTCGAAATTGTGTCAAATGACATATTTTCGCGGTATTTTGTATTTTCCCATGCCTATGGAAGGTGCCGGGCTTTGAGACGATTTAATTGATGAGGGTTTAAATTCATTGTGAAATGTGAGAAAGATTAAAATTTATTCATTTAATGAATTCTAAGGAACATATAAACTTAGAATGGACAAAGTCCTCATCTTGGTTTAAAGATTTAGGGCTAAAGTTGTTTTGGGCGAGAGGGCTGGCATCTGGGCTCTCGACCCGGGCTTCGCCGAGGGCCAAAAAGTCTCCTAACTCCTAGTGGCCCAAGAAATGGGATTGAGATTAATTTGGCTTGACTTTATTATATTATCTGTTGTACGGTATAATGTGATAATAGAATGTCACAAAATTGTGATAGAAAAGAGAATATTTTTAGAGAAAAGAGTGGGTAATGGATATACAAAGACAGATTGAGGCAATATTTGATTGATAGGGTGAAGGGGCGATTGAAACAAAAAGTGAGGGTACAGTAGGGTGATTAGACAAAAAGTGGGGGAGGGGTACAGTAGGCTGAATAGGAAAACCCTTATTAGGCATTATTGGCATTGACAAACAATGTCTAAAATTTAAATCGTTTATTTATGAATGTTTGGGGCGAAAATAGCGCTATATTCGTAAAAGGAACCAGATTAAAGGCTTATTGAATAAATGGAATGATAAATAAACATAAAACCTTTTATATGCGCAGCCAAAACGGCGAAAAAACGTTTATTTTATAAGAGATTAATGGCCCATTTAGTAGACAAGGTTCAATTAATTTAATGATTTAACATTTTTGAATTATTTTCTGATATCTTTCTGGATACAACTCGATGGGGTAAAAAGGAAAAGGTGCAGAAAGTGAATATAGGAATTAGGATTTGTCTTTTTAGGTAAAAGGTAATTCGCGTAGTATTTTATTTAGAAAAACTATAGCCGAATAAAAATTGGATTAAATATTGAATATGATGTAAAAAAGAGGATGTGCTTAAAGTTCGCAGAATTAATAAGGCCAAAAGCCTACTGCGACACTTGCGGACGTAATGGTCTGGAGCCGAAGGTGGTAAAGCTGGAGTTGCATTGTTTAAAGCATATTATTATGCATAAAATTTAGCTACAAAATGACATCAAAAAGTTTGGTCATTATTGAATATTCACCGAGTTATGGCCAAAAAATCATTGATTAAATTAAAATTGTGATTTTGAAGGCTTTTTTTGGCCATAATTCGGGGAATACTCAACATTGACCTAAACTTTAGTTGTCATTTTGTAGCTAATTTCATGCCTAATAAACATATCCTATAAGCAATGCCACTCCAGCTTTACACCTTCGGCATGAGACCATTTCATCCGCAAGTGTCGGCCAACCGGCCAAAAGGGCAAAACTATATTGAGAATTTGGAATGGAACCATATTTACGCGACGTTTGAATCCGGTGGCATTGTCAAACACACTATTTATTGGCTATGGGAGTTTGGAAAGATTTGAAGGTAAAATGAAGGACATTCACAGTGATTGTGTGAATCATTAAAAATTATTTAGAATTAGAAGGCAAAATAATAATTTTTAGTCTTTGAGAAATTAGCAATTGAAAATTTTACGCCTTTGCAGATTTTTGTTATGCTTGAAGGATAAAAATTGAAGATTAATGACATGAACGAAGAACATTGTTCTTCCCATTACAGAGTGGAAGAATATTTAAAAGCGTCCTTCCGTTTTTGTTAGCTGCAATAATAAAATAACTGACTGATAAAGTGGTAATGATAAACTCTGAATGTGAGAAATTCTGTGAAATAAAATGAGTTGAATTTGATATGATTGACATAGTCGTCAATAAATACATATTACGAAGTAGTTATGGGTTTTTTAACTTATTTTGTTTAGAGCGATGTAGGGTCTCATGATCGTAAGCTGATGCTAGACTAAATAGATCCATCAACTGCTGATCTCAAAAAATGTTAAAAATTAAATCTTTCATTGTTGACCAATTTTATCTATGTACAAAAATTAAAATAAAATTAATAAACGAAAAAATACACAAAATAAATCAATTAAAATTAAATTAAAAATAAACATTAAATATTAAAATTCACAAATTGAATAAAAAAATAATATTAAAAAAAATACAATGAAAGTAGCGTAAAATATTGATTGGTGTAGTTCTCTTCAACACATTCGACATTTTGTTTTTTGTTCACTTCAATTTGATTTGATTGCTTCTTCCAAATATCCAATTTTCCAATGGCATTTTGCGAACATTTTCCTCCTTTTTTGAGATCACTTCGTTTTTCGAATTTTATTTCCGGCCATGTTGCGCCAAATTCATTTTTCCCGGCTAATTCTCGAATTTGGGAAGCCATCATTTTTTGTGCCGGCATTTTTGGATGATACCGAATTTGTGCCGGAATCCAAAATTTTTGGCTGTGCCGATGGCCAAATATTTGTGCCGGAATTTTCTGATCCACTGCTGACGCTGTTGTTTTTTTTTGTTTACACTGCTCTTTTTTTGACTGCACTTTTCCCGTATAAAATTGTATTCAAAAATCGATGTTGGCATTTTTTTCATGGGTTTGTGGAGAAGGAAAATTAATGTTGTCATTTTTGGTTGTTTTTTTTATCACATTTTTTGTAGTTGATGAGATTCAAATTCCAAAAAAATATATTAAATTGTTGGTGAATTTTTGGTTTTGGTTTTGGGGAATGGCAGCAGCAGAGCAGCAAAAGAAAGCAACTCACAGGGCAGAGTAGGTTTTGACTACAAATTTTTTGTTGTTCATTTTTGTTTTATTTTTGACGAACGAACATTCATCGATGATGATGGAACATTTGGTGAGTCTAAAATTTATTAAAAATTTATATTTCAATATTTAAAAAATAATTTTTTAATGTAAAATTTCTCAAATCATTAGGTCTAAAATCTTATTATTAATTCGAACCTCAAAATTATGATATTAGGCAAAGAGAAAAATTATAAAAAAAATTAATCAAATTAATAGATAAAGATAACAATTTTATAAAAAAAAGTCTCCAGCTTATATCCATTCTTTAAGTTAATTTTAATTTTCCCGAAAAAATCATTGAATTTATTCAAAAAAAATTTTATTTTAAAAATTTGTAGTTTTTAATGCCAAAAACGTGACCAAAACTGAGCCTAAAGCTAAAAAAATCGCCCAAAATAATAGGAAATGATATGGCCTAAAAAATTTTTTCATGAATATTTTTGGTAATTTAATTATTTGAAGAATAAAAATTAATTTTATTATCGTTTATTAATTATTTTAATGCTAATTTACCATTTGCCCACTGCCCTGTGATGGTTGTTGGTGTGTACCCGTTAGGCCAGATTCCGGGAATGAATGTGCCAACATTGGGTCTTGTTGCTGCTGCTGTTGGGGCACTTGTTGAGCCTTTAAATTTAAGATTTTATTTAGAATTAATTGAATTTATTTATTTATGAAACTAATTTAAAATTAATTTTTAATTATAATTATTTAATTTTTTTAAATTTTACTTGAGGTTGCTGTTCTGCCCAAATATTTCGGCTTTGTCCAACCAATGTGGATGCATAGGCTGCGGCAATGGCCGGGGCCGAAGAGGAAGAACCCGTCAAAACATTGTTTGCCGATTGTTGCTGCTGTTGGCCCGGCAATGGTGGGAAAGTGGCCATTCTAAAGAAAAAATTGTTAAAAATAATTTTTGTTTTTTTTATGAATAAAATAATTAATAAATTATTTTATTTTGATTAATTTTAAAAATGATATTGCTGAATAGAATTGAACCAAAAAAGTCCTTTTCAGTTCAGGCAGGTTCATTTCCATCGCATTACCACTGGACTATATGTGGTAAGCGAAATAACAAAGCATTATTATCATTTAACATTGTAATTTTTAATTTTGGACAAAAATATTATTTAAATTGAATTTCATAAAAATTCAGAGAGATTTAATTCAAAATTATCAAAAATTTTTAATTATTGATAATTTCACTATTTTAATTTTGACTTTTGTCAATGAAACGATGATTATGATTATGATTATTGCTAGATGTAAGCATAAGCATATTAGATCCAATAGGAATTTTTTGTATTAATTCTTTTAGTTAAATATTCGGGAATTTTCGCATTTTTGTAAATGAATTTAGTAAAATGATAATTATATTTTTAAATCGCAAAAATTCAGATATAACTGACCCAAATGGTTGTTGTTGCGCTGAGGCATTTGTTGGAAATGAATCGCCTCCAACAACATTTCCAGTTGTATAAAATCCACTGGTGGCCAATGGCCTCTGGGCAATTCGCATTTGTTGTTGCTCATTGCCCCCAGTGTCCATCACTTGGGAGGTGGATGGCCAATTCGATGTGTCCAACAATTGTTGTTGCTTAAATAAATATATTTTAATATTAAATATTTTTTATTAAGTAATTTTTAAAAAATTATTAAAATATATTTTCAAAAAAATTTTTTTTATTAATTAAATTTTTATAAAAAATTTTTAAAAAATATTAAAATAATTATTAATAAAAATAAATTTAAAATTTTCAAAATTATCTTACAAAATTTGGCACGGAATGTTGTTGTTGTTGATGTTGGCTGCTTGGGAGGGTGCCACTTTGATAAGGTTGCCGCGAAATGGACACAGATGAATGGGAACGATGTGGGCCACCACCACCGGTGACTCCACTCGTCCCTGTTCCCTGTTGTTCCTCATTTGTGCCAGTTTTTCGCAAAAATGGATGCCGTACTGCGTAATAGGGTTGAATGCGTTTGGCCGGGTCATAGTCGAGCATTCGTTGGATAAGGTCCTGGAAAAATAAAAAATAAATTTTTTTAAAGTAAAAAATATTAAAAATAAATTTCTAATGACCTTAAAATTAAAATTTGTAGATAAAGAATAATATTATTTTTATTAATAAAATTAAATTTTTAATTGAATTATTTAATTTTTACCTTGAATTTCATGTAATCCTCCACCGTATGACCCGGTTCGCCATATCTTCTCCCATATGGCCCTCCGGTGTTCACACCCAAAATGTCGGTGAGTCGACGAGAGGCCGGTGCTTTGTAAGTTTTCATGTCCCGCGACTTTTTGCAACGCCATTGGGCGTCTGAATATTTTTAAAAATTAAAAATAATTTTAATATTTAATTTACTTTCATCCAATTCAAAAAATTTGCCAGTTTTGCTTCCGGCATTGAGAAAGTGAGGGGGCGGGATGCCCATCACCTCCACAATTTTCATCATTTGATCAAATTCGGAATGGCCTGGGAACAATGGTTCTCCGGTGTGCATTTCCACCAAAATGCAACCTGAAAAAATAATTTAATAAATATTTAAATTAAAATCTCACCCAAAGACCACATATCAATTTGTGTGTCATATGAAATGCCCAAAAGCACTTCAGGTGACCGATAGAATCGTGATTGGATGTAATGATAAATTCGACTGTCATATTGACAGGAGGAGCCGAAATCGATGATCTGCAAAAATGTGGTGAAATTATTTTTATGAATTTTTCATTAAATATTTTTTATTAAAAAAGGGTGTAAATTCATGAACAAAAGCACAAAAAAATTAAATTAATTATTATTTAGTATTTTTCATTACAATATTCAATTTTCAGGTTTTTATAATCGTATAAAAAATTGTTGGAGCTGGAGGGAATTGAACCCTCGACTTCCTGCATGCGAAGCAGGCGCTCTACCTCTGAGCTACAACCCCCATTGGATAGGAAGAAATAAAATATCCCTTTGGACCTAATTTATTTATAAGAAATTATATCAAAAATTATAAAAATAATATTAAAAGTTTATTAAATTGTAGATTTATATGAAAAATCAATAATAATTTTAAAATTTAAAATAATAGAATAAATTTTATAAAATTACCTTGATAGTTGACCGCTTTGGATTGCACAATAGCACATTTTCCGGTTTCAGATCACTGAATAATTTTTTTATAAATTTTTTATTTGATAAATTTTAATTTTTAAATAATTAAAGAATTCCCAATCCTTAAAATTTCTTATATTTACTCTTAAATTTGCAAATCAAAATTTTTGAATTACTGACTGGCCAATAAATTTAAATAAATTATGATATCGACCACTAGCCAAGTTTCAAAGGGAAAATGAATTCCTTTTTAATTAAAAAGAAAAAATTAATTAAAATTTGACACAAAATATCCAAAATAAAACATTTCGCCAAAATATTTTGCCAAAAAAAATCAATAAAATTTTAAGATTGACAAATTATCATAAAATGAACATTTCGCCAAAAAATAGAATTTAAAATATATTTGTTTATTATCTTTGAAATATTTTTCTTCAAAAATGCAAACCAATGAATGATGTTCAAATTTGGTGAGGAAAGAAAGAGCAAAGTGGCAGCCAATTGTTGGCCAAATTTTCGGGTCAAATTCAGAGAAACACCGCGGAAATTTGTGTTCCTCAGCAAATCGTATAAATTATAGGAAAGAAGCTCAAAAATCAGGCAAAGATGTTTGCGCCAGACGAAATGATTTTTCAGATTCACTAAAAAATAAATATTTATATTTTAAATTAAAAAAAATTCATTCACTGACCAACATAATAACGACCCTCAGAATTGTGGTTATTCATCAATTCGAGGAGGCGAATTTCAATTTGTGCCTGAAAATTAAATTTTTAAAAAGGTTTAAAATTTTTTTCGCCATACTTGATCATAAAATGCCTTCTTATTTTTGATAATTTTGATGGCCACATTCTCCTCGTCCACCATATCATATGCTTTGGCCACTTGACCGAATGAGCCCTTGCCAATGCTTGACTCAATTCGGTATCTAATTTTGTGGAGGGAGAATATTTTTATTTTTAAATTTAAATATTATTAAATTATATAAAATTAATATTATCAAAATTTTATAGCGCTTACCTATAGTTGAATATTTCGCCAATCCGAATTATGTAGTCATGGTTTTCATCGTCACAATCCTCTTCGTCAAGCTCCAACTGAAATTTTTTTAATTAAATTATTATAAAATATTTTTAAATTTTAATTTATTTTTATTATTTTTATTCGATATTCTGTATTTTATTTAATTAATATATTTATTGCTCACCTGCTGTTGATTTTGGCTATTTGTGGCAATGGCCATGGCCGTGGTTGAAGTGCTACTTGCCGCTGCACCCCCACTGCCACCGATGTCCATTGCCATTTTCCACATTTGTTGTTGTTGTTGCTGTTGGGCTTGGGCTGCAGCTGCCGCAATTTGCTGCTGTTGGGCCTTTGATGATGAAGTTGATGTGACAGCCGAATGCTGCTGTTTTGTGAATAAAATTATATTTAATATTAAATTAAAATTACTATTGGAGAATTCGTTATTTTTAAAACTATTAAAACTGTTTCAGTTTATAAAGGAAAATTTACTTGTGGCTGTTTGTGGTGTTTTCCGCTGGACGCAGCATTGTATGGTAATGGACGATGGTGGCCTGAGCCGGTATTGGCTATGCCGCTGGCATTTATTTGGGCTGGTCCTGTGCCCATTTGTTCAATTTCCTGAAAAAACATTGAATTGTTATAAAATTTAGAAAAAAATAAATCTGGGATTTTATATTGAACAAAATGAATTTTAAATTAGTTTAATTTCAATGTGTACTTTGGGTTAGGGATTAATCGGTCATAGAGCAATGATAATGTGACAAAAATTAACTAATCTAACAATAAGGAACGGAAATGATGAAAAAGTCTCTTTTATGATGGGAAAATTGGGAGGAGCTTCATCAATTCGTGAATACTTATTGCCTCGAAAGGGTCTGAAATTGATATGGTTAATAAACAAAATGTTTCTAAACCAGATTTTTTGCAAATTAGTTTCCATTTTCCCTGGTTGGAGCAAAAAATTGTGCTGGCTAAAATTTGATATAATTGAATAAAACCCTTTGGTAAAATATATCACGCGAAAATTTAAAAATGATATGAAAATGCTCTATAAATGATGAAAATTTTTTGTGGACATAATGTTTTAAAGTACTGATGAGGTCAACTCATATTCGCCATTTTCAACCAGAATATTCACTATTGCTTGAATACTCGGAATATTCATTCAATATTCAAGAATTCGTCTTCAATAAACCCACCGTTTGTTGTTGGATTAATCCAAGCATTTGCTGTTGACTAGGTTGGCCAAGAAGTGCACTCAAATGATTATTGGCCGCAGTGGCTGCCGTCGATGGCCCAATAATTGGTGCAGGACCAACGCCGCCTGCATTCAATACACGCATTTGATGTTGAGGTGGAGCCGTCGGCTGATCATCATTGGCATGTTGACGACGTCGCGCTTTCCGAGTGTAATAATTCTGGAGGATTTTTAAAAATTATTTTATGAAATAAAATTTATGAGTGCAAACATTTTTAAGTGTTTTTTTCTCAATTTTTTACTTATTTCCTAGCTTAAAAACATTTTGTGTTTTTGTTTGCTTAAAAACATTTTGTGTTTTTGTTTGCTTAAAAACATTTTGTGTTTTTGTTTGCTTAAAAACATTTTGTGTTTTCATTTGCTTAAAAACATTTTGTGTTTTCTTTTGCTTAAAAACATTTTGTGTTTTTGTTTGCTTAAAAACATTTTGTGTTTTTGTTTACTTAAAAACATTTTGTGTTTTCATTTGCTTAGAAACATTTTGTGTTTTCTTTTGCTTAAAAACGTTTTGTGTTTTCATTTGCTTAAAAACATTTTGTGTTTTCATTTGCTTAAAAACATTTTGTGTTTTCATTTGCTTAAAAACATTTTGTGTTTTCATTTGCTTAAAAACATTTTGTGTTTTCTTTTGCTTAAAAACATTTTGTGTTCTTGTTTGCTTAAAAACATTTTGTGTTTTTGTTTGCTTAAAAACATTTTGTGTTTTTGTTTGCTTAAAAACATTTTGTGTTTTCATTTGCTTAAAAACATTTTGTGTTTTCATTTGCTTAAAAACATTTTGTGTTTTTGTTTGCTTAAAAACAATTTGTATTTTTGTTTGCTTAAAAACATTTTGTGTTTTCATTTGCTAATTATAAACCCATATTTTTTATTTCTTACATCATTAATATTTTTGTATGTTTTGATCAATTCCCCAGTCAATTTGTTGATTGGCCGTGTTGTATCGTCCCTTCTCGGTCTACTCCCTCCAATTTGACCAATTTGGGCATGCATCATCTGTTGCTGGCCTTGGCCCATCATTTGTTGTTGTTGCGATTGTTGCTGGGATTGTGACCCACATTGGCCACTAACTTGACTTCCGCCTCCCAACATTTGTTGCATTAAAATTGTGGATGAAAAGGCGGCATTCGGCCCTTGGCTGCCAATTTGTTGTTGAGAATGGGGTAAATGTGCTTGCGGATGGGAGGAATGGACAATAGGATTTGTGGCCGAATGTTCGGCGTTACTGGCGGAATAGCCAGGATTGGAATATCCGCCACCACCGCCCAATTGACCATGTCCGGAGGTGCTCATCACTGGAAAAAACATTTTGTTTGAATTTAATATTTTGTAAATCTTAATTTTTACAAAATTTTAATTTTTAGAAATAATGAATTTTAAGAACTCTTTAAAGAAATTAATAAATTAAATGATTGGAATGGAAGACAATAGGAAAATGGGGGAAAGGGAAGCAGTCAATTTTATATAAAGATGTGTCAAAAGAGTGGATTTCATTGTGTCCAATAAACAGTTAAATGGCACAACGCACAATGTAGAAATGAATAATTTTGTTTAATGGTTGAAAAATAGAGTTAAACGTTAAATGGATGAAACAAATGCGCATTCTCATTTAAATTTACATACATTGATTGGAAGTTTGTCTTTATTGTCCGGTGAAATATAGGGAAAGAGAGAAGAAGGTAGGTCAATAAGAAATGCCAAATTACCAAATCGAATTATGTTTTTTTTTTGGTAGGATATAATTGCGAAGCAGATGATCATAAATTAGTAATTAATTAGTACGAAAATGATTTAGCTACCAAACCAAAGCTAATTTTTTATCAGTGATCAGAATTGAGGGAAAATTGAGGACCCTACTACCCCACAATTTTTTTTCCAGGAAATGTCATGTTCGTCAATAAAAAGTACTCCCCGTCCCCCTCAAAATTCTCCGCCCGGATGTCGCCATCATAAAAAGTTATCAAATGGTTTGTTGGCCACCACTATCATAAAAAATTGAGGGGACATAGAAATTGTTTCATACTGCTTTTTGGATGGCCGCAACAACACAGCTGCGTTTGGGTTGTGTTTTGTATTTTGATGTAGTTAGTATTTTTTGTTTAGAAAATTTAATTTAATTTATACAAATGATAAGTTAAATTTTGGAACAAAAATTGGACCAAAATATGCAAATTAATTCTGTATCTGTCTGTACCTAAAATTTACTTATTTTTCCTTTTTATTATGCTGCCTTTTTTTTATCTAATTTCTTGGATCAACATAAAATTTTTATTAATATTCAAGAATGTACTTTTGTCATAATTTCTAATAAGTCTTTTGGAAAGGATGGGTAATAAAAAATAAAATCAGAAAAAAATGTGATTTGTTGTGTCAAGAAAATAGCCAAATTCTGATAAACACCCAAATTTTATTTGTGAAATTTTCCCAATTTTCATCTAAAAATGACTTTGAGGGTGGTCCATTAAATATTTTTAATGAAGAAAAGGGTAATAAAAAATTAGGAAGCCAAGAAATTGGAGGGAGCTTCCGATTTTATTATTCAAGAAATTATCAATAAATGTTATCGAAACCACGAGTTTTGGGGAATTCTTGGACTTGGCCCTTGGCAGAGGGAGATCCTATTCTATATTATTATTTTAGTGGAAAATATTTTTAAATATTTTTTCCGCCTATTTTTTGAATAAATTTTGAGGGAGAAAGAGGAAATTTTCGAAAATTTCTTGAAAATGTTTGCCAATAATTTATTTAGAAAGGCGAAAAGATAGAGAAAATAGTGTGTAAGAGTGGAATTTTATTTGGCTTATTTCCTTTGTTGGTTGCAACTCATAAACATTTTTGAAGAAAAATATATAAAAGAGAGAAAAATGGAAAATAAGTAAGGCATTTGAATGAAGTGCAAATCCTGCAAAAAGGAATTTTAAAAAATAAATAAATCGAAAATTTCTTGAAACTATTCTGTTTAATAAAAAAGTGAAAAAAGAGAGAAAATAGTGTGTAAAACTGGATGTTTATTTTGCTTAATTTAATTCCTTTGGCTGCAACTCATAAAAAATTTTTGAAAAAAAATATATAAAAGAGAGAAAAATGGATATCAGCAGATAATGAAGGATTTGAAGGCCGACATCATAAAAATAAATAAAAAATTAAAATAATATGAAATTTTTAAATTTATTTTAAAATTAATTTATAATTTTCCTACATTGATTTTGTGACGGCTGCTGCTGATGATGAAGAACGAATTGTTGTTGTTGCTGCTGAATTGGTTGGCCAAATGCCTGTTGAGGATGCTGTAAAAATTAATAAAATTTATTTTCTTAATTTAATTTTTTTTAATTTTAAAAGAATTTATAATTCATCTAAAATATTCTCTCCCACCTTGAAAAGCATTTGTTCCCCAATTTGGATTGGCGGCATCGGTGGGCAAATAATGCCGCCCACGGAACTGGGCGCCGCCCCACCCAATGATTGAGTGTGATCCGCTGTGGTTGTTGTCCAACAATTTGGACCAGAGGACGCAGGAAACTATTTAAGAATCAATTTAATTTTTTAATTAAAATTTGCTCACTTGTGCCATCATTTTTCTTTTCAATTTTGAAATGATTTTTGTGCCTTCGGCAATTATCAAATGTCGTCAATTGAATTCACCAAAATTTGAGCAATATTTAAACGAATCAGACTGAAAATAATTAAAAGAATTATAAATTATTTTTTAAAATTTATTTTCCCTATATTTAATTTTTATTATATTAGTGGGGGTTAATTCCAACAAATTGGTTTTGTATTTTTTGGTGCTGATCTTTGTCAAAAAATATTTTTTCCTGGACAATATTGCCCCAATCAAATTGGTTTTGGTTCTCTGATTCACCCCCAAAAATGGTGGCTCACATTTTGTGTTCCGAAGGAGTCCGCCAATGTTTTTCTTTGGATGATTCACAATTTTTTTAAGCCGATTGGACCCACACAAAATTTGTTGTTTATTTCGAGCAATAAAAAATGACGAAAAATTTGATCAATTGGGTGGAAAATTGAAGTCTTCTTTCGGATTTGTAGTAAAAATTGATTCAATTTAAATAATTTACAAATTAATTTATTGTTTGGAACAAAAAAAATTTGAGAGGCGCTGGCCTTCCGTAGACTTTTGGATTTTTTATTTATAAATTGTTATTCGTTGAATGGGAAATTTGTTGCGATTTTTGGTGTAAAGTGTCGTCGAATTTGTGCAGATATAATAAATAATTTTCTGAATGGGCCAGACCTCTGAAAAATTGGAATATAAAATATTTATTAGATGGGGAGATATTTTTTTAATTATTCGCGTAAAATTAAATAAAAATGGAATTTTTTAAAAATATTTGGGCTATTTTGAAGAGTACAACAATTTATAGTAAATTTTTAAGGGAAAGAATTGCTTGCCAAAGTAGCCATTAATAAATATAAAATATCCCCCTTTTAATTAAGCCCAAAATTGTTTTTGGGCGCCCTTTTAGTTAAATATTTAATGTTAGTTAAAAGTCGATTCCATAGAATTTTAAAAAAGCTGAGACAATTTTGTCAAAAATAATTTCTAAAAAGTCTAAAAATTTTCTTACACGATATTAGATCATTTGATTCAAATATGGCCATATTTTTATTTTAGGAATGACCTTTGTCATTGAAAAATTTTTCACGAAATTTTTAGCCATTAATTATTTGCACACCTTTTTAGGGGAACTTTAAAAATCATTTTTAGGACACTAAAAATTGCATTTAATTATTTTTAATTATTTTTTAAGGATAATTAAGAAAAAATTAAAGAATATTTATTTTGAACTTTACACTTTACCTTCTTTGACAAATTAAGATTTATGTTTTTATTTAGAAGATTATCGAAAACAATATTTTTTGGTCATTGATCCCCAAAAGGAAAATTGGACATAATTTTGATTGTTTTTGAGGAGAAAGATGAGAAAGAAAGAAATTTGATTGAATCTTGAATTGACCCAAATAAAAATAAAGGCATTTTTTTCTCATTGTAAATTCGGCATTCCTTCAAGTCATTCTCCCAGATTAAGAATAAGTAATTTAATTAAAGAGAATTAACCCTAAAAAGATGGAAAATTAAATTTACAAAAATGAGAAAATAATAATTTGGCAAAAGTATTTTTAAAGTTATTTAATATGGCCCAAAAAAATTTTATGGGCACGTGATTAGATTTAAACTAGAATTAAGTGTTGGAATTTGGAATGATATGCTTAAAAAGGGAGTTCAGGGTCTAGGCTATGTTTTAAATATGTTCTGAAATAAAAATGAAGAGAAAATATTGTGGATTTATCAACATTTTAATAAGATTATTTATGAAAAACATTGATAATATTTTGTTTCAAAATGATATTGTGATGGTGGATTTGAATTAAATTTTGGTTGATTAATCAAATAAAAATTGTGAAATGCGTCGCAATATGCGTTGAATGTTGACAATTTTATGGTTTTTAATTCGCCTGAACAGACGCCATCGGGGGAAATATGCAAATTTTTACACAACGTAAAAAAATGTTTGCTTGGGGAAGATCAGCAGTAGCGCAAAATGACATAAAAAATAAAAATGAGTGAAATAAATTGTATGGTTCGGCGAAAACTGTGAAAAGTTTACACAAAAAAAAATAAAATAATTTGAATATAAAAATGAAAATGTTCAGTGTGAAGAATTGAATAATTGTGAAAGCATTACAAAAATTAAAATCTATGAAATGATGAGAGGAAATTCGTGATTTTAAATTGTAAAAAAGAAAATAGCAAATTCTAAGAAAAAAAAATATTATTTGTAATTAAATTTATGAATTTTATGTTAAAAAGAATTTTGCATATTGCATTCTTTAGGATTAAATCGAGCATAATATACTGAGTAAAAATCCGTGATAAATTTTCTTATCTTAATTAATTATAATTGCTTTAGAATTATGATAATTTCAATATTTTCAATTGTATAAAATCTTTACAAAGATTGTCAGATCGATTTAATTTATGCCGAATTTAATGTTAAAAATATTGGGATGAAATAAGGATAGCATATTTAATTCTTTATGAAGAAAAAGTTTTACTCTAAAATAATCAATGCGCGATTACAAAATTTGATGTGAGGAAACAAAATTCATTTCGAAATTTTTTTACATTTTTTGCGAATGTTCCTAACATTCAAGTGCGGGTGATTTTTGTGGTTTTACACTCAATTTTTACTATTTTTTGTCTTTTGAAGGGAAAGTCAAGTCTGCCATTGAGAAGGCTGTCTTCTAGAGTGATGGAAGGAATGATCAGTCTTCAGTGGCCAAGGATTTTGCCTCAAACCAACCAACCGAAACTAAAAATCCAGTCGAGTTTGGGGAGGAGCGGCGGGTTCGGACGCTTCTTTCCTTACTGCCAGCCGACTTTGTGGATATTGACAGCCGCACCCGTCTCGGGATCGGCTGTCAGCTTCCAGCCGGCTGGCCGCACGCTTCTGCTACTGCTCACACTCAACATCGCTTCAATATAGTCAAATATATATATTCTCGCATTGAAAAATTGATCGATTGAATTTTTGGCTGATTGGAAGTGTAGGCGAGCCCTTTTTAGTAAGAAAAATGGATAAAAAAGTGGGATAAAATAAATTAAGGCTATAAGTATGTTTTATAGGAAAAAGGGAAAGTGCATTGATGAGGAAGAAAAGATTGAAAAAAATTTAAAAAATTGTACAAAATTTTTATATATTTTTTCGTTGAAAAATTTAAGATGGACCAGCTAAAGTTTCAATTTTGTTATATGAATAATTTTTATTTTGTTGAAATTAGAATAAAAAAAATTTAGGCTGAATTATGGGAGAACTCTGAAAATTTTTTTCTGGGCATTATGGAAATTTTATTGTGATTTTTCAGTGTTTAAAAGTATTTTATGATCATTGTGCTCTTTCATTAAAATTTTTTAAAAAAATGGAAAATTTTATTATTCGAAAAATTGGCTGGCAATGAACTTTTTGACATAGAATATTGGGTGAATTTTTCCCTTGGTTTTCAAATAGAATTTTTTCTTTAATTGATTAACTGTTAATTTTGTGGCTTTTGCCTGCGGCATAATTAGCGAAACTAATTTTAATGACATTTAACTGTGCAAATATTGTTGAAAATATTATTTTAAGAACAAATTATTATAGAAAAATAATCTTTTTAAATTAATTTTTAATGTTTTGGAATGAGGAAGTTTAAAATTTATCCCACTTTATGGGGATATTATTCGTATTTTAATCGTATAGAACAAATTGAGGGATGGCGTGCAATATTCAATAATATTTTGCATTAATTAAAATTGGAAAGTAAATTGGCTAACAATTTTGGATATTTTTGTTTCATTAAAAAACAAAAACAAATTCAAGATCAATTACGTAAATTTTTAAATGTTTTTTTATGGAAGACATTTCTTCCATACAGCAGAATGATTTAATAATAAATACAAATAAAATAAATGAATAAAATGAGCAAATTTCAAAGAAGCCGGCAGCAACTTTTTCGACTAATTGATTCGAAGAGGAATGGGAAGAGGGATGGCCAACAAAAAGTGTGAATCCCAGTAAAAAGATGGATTTTTTTGAGTGGCGGTTTTGATTGGCAGCCGGTGAATTGTTTTTGTGCCCAGCAGAGGCGAGACCGGAAATGAATGGTGGCCGTCTTTCGGCTTTTCCCTTCAATCAAGCTATTTGCTGCCGCTGATTGATGGGAAAAACGGCAATTGGACTGCTGCTGAACAGTGGGCAAACTTTTTAGCCAGCCTATTCAGCTTAATGCTTATATTAGTCATTTTTTAGTGGGGACAAAAAGAAATAATTTTTAAGGTACAAAATGTCATTTATATATTCAAAGATAAATATTTTAAAATAAATTTAAAAAAAAATTTCATTGGCCATATTTTATGGCCAACTAAAACAGAAAAGGTTAAATATGGACTAGATGGAATGGTTGCTACCGAATAAAAATAGTAACGGCCGAATTAGGGAATGAGGTGGCCGGCTAGATGTTTTTTTAAAAAATAATCCAAGTGAATGTGTGCAAATGTGCAAAAATGGCTTAATATATATAAAATGAGATGGGGAATTAGTTTTGGTGGAAGATTAATATATTTGGGCTGCTGAATCATCGTAAAAATTGGATGGAGATTGGCGGGGAATTGGCACAAAAATTTGGTGTGCCCTTAAAAGTGGAAATGGCTTTTGGCGAATGCGATGGAAATGGAATTATTTTAAATGGATTTTTTATTTGAGTTGAATATTTAGCTAGAAATACGATTTGAAGTAGCTCAATTTTTACATTATGATGAGTTAGGGAATGGGCAATTAAATATCGCAGAATAGCATCATTAATGATTGGTCAGTATGTTAATAAATAATTTTTTTATATAATTAAAATTTGATTAAAATATTTAACCGTTAAGAATCATTGTGAAAATTAAATTAATTATTACTATAATTTATTAATTATTATAATTGATATTTTTAATAATAATAAAGAATGTGAAAAAAATTAAAATAATTTTTTCTCTTTATGAATATATCTTAAATAAATTTTTTGACAATTTTTGACGCCGTTTACGAATCCTATTTTGAATGATTCCATCAAATTTCCGCTGGAATTCTTTTCAATATAAAATGCGATCGCATTCATCGCCGTCATCAGCAAAGCCTCAAAAACCAGCTGACTTGCTGTGAATGGGAATGATCTGTTTTTTCGGATCATAAATGTTTTTTGCACCGAATGATCGGTTGGTTTTAGAGGATTGACGCTATTCAAAAATGAATGAATCCGCCTGAGGCTGGAATTCACCAAATTCGGAGAATCTAATGGAAGAGGAAATGGCAAATTTTTTGACGAAAATGGATCAAGTCCATTTCGGGAACCAAAAAATTGGTAAAAAAAATATAAACTTTGTTCTTTTTTAATTATGGAATATTTAACATTTTTTAAACTATTTTTTTTTGATTTTTGGTGTCATTTTCTGCAGGACTATGTCCTCGAAAAAGGACAAACACCATCATCGGTGTCGGCGGGACAAGGATTGAGCCAATCGCCCAAAAAAATGTTGATCAAATTCATAGAATTTGTAAGGGAAAATCTGCGGCCTTTTTGAAAAAATGGATCAAAAATGTAAAATTTTGCAAACTTTGACCATGAAATATTTATTTATTTGTTAGGCTTTTTTGATTTTTGATATCATTTTTTGCAGGACTATGTCCTCGAGAAAGGGGTGAAGACTGAAGAACACAAACACCATCCATCGGTGGCGGTGGGGCACAAGGATTGAACCAATTGCCCAAAAAATGAATGAATATAAAGGGGGGAGGGCAAAATGCAGGAATGGCCTACACCATTTTCCCTTCCTTTTCTTGTCCGGGGGCGGCTGGTCGTTTGGAGGGTTTGACGTTTGGCGATGGTGCTCCCCGTCCCCACCGGTCCGCGCCCGTTTGGCGGCTGGTACGCCGTTTGTTGCTGATGGCTAGCCTTCTCTGTGATGATTTGGTTTTTTTGTGTTCTTTGGGCGACGTTTTGGCGTTTCGCTTCGCTGACTTTTGGCAAAAAGTGCGCAATGAACGGAGATTGAGGGGTTTGGTGAGGGGGGATCAAAGGCGGGAAAGGAGGGAGTTTGAGAAATAATCGAGGGTACGAAAGAGTGGACAAAAATGGATGGGAATATTTGGCAGAATATCCGAAAATATTTTGGTTCAAAATTGCAAAAACCCATAAAAATTTATGATATCATTCAAAAGTTATGGTGAGAAAAAAAGAAACTTTGCTTTTAACCTAATTTTGCTAATTTATATTTCTAAAAGTACTTAATCTATTAATAAAACTTTTATAATATTAGGAAAAACTCTTTCTTTAGAGTATTTTGATATCAAAAAATATTGATCAAATAAAATTTGACCAGAAAGTTACGGCTAAAATAAGCTAATATCGCCCGTAATAGGCCAGAAAGTTATGCCCATAAAAACAAATTTTTCCCTATTTGGCCCATTTTTAATGCTTTTTTATCTCTGAAATTTCAACTAATATTTTCTTGAATTAATTCATACCAATAGTGGACTATAAAATGGTGTAAAATTTGCTAAATTTAATGCTAATATTTGGTTGAAAAATTCTTAAAATTCAATGCTCCGCCCTTTATGATCAGCCATAGTTTTAAAAGGAAAAATTTTGGCAATTTTTGGAAATAAATAAAAAAGAAAAAGCATCAAAGTCAAAGCGAATGATAATTTTGTCCAAGACAAAAAAAATGTAAAAAGAATTCTGCCAAATATTGATGTTGTGAAGTAGGAATATTGGCCGCCACTATCAAAAAAAAGGAAACATTATTATCAATTTTTAATTTTTGCTCACTCAAATTTTTGTGCAATAAATTTGCAATAAAATATTTATTTTTAAAATGAGGCCATCCACCTTCGATTTTTTTATTACCAAAACTGCCTACTCTATAATTAAAAGTAACGCAAAAAAAATCAGCAGGAATTTTGTCGATTTTTTCTTTGTTTAATAAAGTGATAAGTGATCAGAAAATGAACTCAATTCGGACATAAAATTTTTGTTGCTTTTTTGATTACTCTTTGTATTAAATTTTTTTGCATTTTTTGCCAGACAGAAGGATAATGAGATATAAAAATGACATTATTGTAATTGTTTGACAAAATTGAAATATTAAAAAATGGTTGTACTAGGACAGAACCTTGAGATGAGAGTTTATTAAATTTCGAGGTTAACCTTTAAATTTAGGTTGAAAAGATTTAATTCGTGGGAATCTGATCGAGTTTCCTGCCATCAAAAAATGTCAATAATTGAAACAAAATTTTTAGTAGCTATTAAAATTGAATTTAGGCATTTTTTTAAAAATATTAAATTTCATAAAAATTTTCTTTAAATTTTCTTTTCATTAAAATAGGATTTAAAAATCTGAAGAAATATTAGTGAACTTTGGTCAAATTTGGTCTTTGTGCAAAGGTCCAAATCCAAATGTGTGGGATGTGCAAGAAAACAAACAACAAAAATAAAAATAGCAACAAAAATAAATATTATTTTTCAAAGGGCGGCCGACCGACACCACTTCGAATCAGCTGATAATAACTTTATTTGACATGGGGAGAAATGAGGAGTTTTCAAGCAATTTGGGCCTAGAAAAACAGCTGAAAATGAGAGGAATTGGATTGGAACCTTTCTGATCATCAATTTTTGTTTTAAAATTGTTTTAGCATCAATTTATGCAACACTGATGGGTGGATAAATATGGAAAATGAATTGTTTTGTAAAAATCTAATTTTAAAATTAATTTAAAAGAAAGATTGGTAAAAAAACATCATTTAAAATTTAAATATTATTTTTTCAAGCTATAAATTACTCAAATAAATTTGGGCGCAATTTGACTGCTTAAAATTTGCAAAATTTTAAGTCAAGAAAAATTAGGGACAAATAGGAAGAATGTCACGAGGTTTGGTTGTGCAAATTTCAATTTGGTAAATTTATATTCTCTGCTTTTTCTATCAAAAAATTTAACTCGCTTTCGTCTTATGAGAAAATGTTTCCTTCCTTCCATTTTATTATGTTCTGCCGTCAGAGGCTTTTTTTTGTGAGCCAAAAATACTCAAAATTGCGGTTCCCGTCGTTCCCGGGTCTAAATAAAAAGGAAAGGATGATGGCTGCGCAATGTCCCGTGACCGACGGAAAAACCCGCGAGAATGTGGGCAACGGAGAACGGCGAAATCTACGGGAATAAAAACATTTGTCCGTCATAAAAATTGAAAAGAAAATGCAGAAGAGAGGACACAAAACGACGAAATTGGGGCCAGTCCATTTGTTTGCACAGTGAATTTTTTCGGTTGATAAAATTAGGGAAGGGCAGATGGAAAACGACTGCGGGGTGGCTGGCACACAAATGAATGAAAATTTTAGGGAAAGTGGAGAGAGGAGGCAAAGTGCAAAAATGTTGCGGAGTGAAGATGCAGCATTGTGAAAATATTTGTCATTTTCATCGAGAATTGGGAAGGAAGGAAGAAGCGAACGGCTAACAAGAAGGAAAATTTAGTAAAAAAAATGCCTGCTTAGTATTTAGGATTCCCATGGGAAAAGAGCCCCAAATTTCAGAATGGAAAGTTAGGAAATGGATTTGGAGAATACTTTCTTTTGAACGGGATTATATAATTGAATATGGCTAGAAATTAGGTTAGAATAAATATATTTACAAGAATTTGCCAATTTGCCAGGTTTTGGTGTAATTTTATTTGACCAAATTTTATTAGTATTAACTGATTAAGGGCTGTACGACAATTGTGGATGGGCGGTCTAGAATCGATGGCGATAAATCCGCTGGTGGATAAATTTAAATAGCATTTTATTAGTCTTAAAATTAACTACAAAATGATATCAAAAGCATTGCCTATTGTTGAATATTTAGCGAGTTATTGCCAAAAATGGCCAAAACAGAGTGAACCTATGGTTTTTGGCCATAACTTGGGAAACATTCAAAACAAAATTCAATTGCTCTTGTTATCATTTTAGATAATTTTATGCCTAATAAATGGCATACAAACTTATATAACAGCGTAAACAGTAAACAGCACCGTTCTATTTCCAATTATTTTAACACCGAATTAGGCTAGTATATCGTATTGAAAGATAGATGGGTTTAGTTAGGATATAATCAAATATAACTTTAAATTGAGATTAGTCTATCCCTCTGGAATTTGCCAGGTTTTGGTCCCATTTTAGGTGGTCAAATTATATTTAGGATAGCGATTAAATTATTAAAATAATATTTCGGAATATTAATTAGTGATCAAAGAGCAATTTCGATGAGAAAAAAGGCAAAAGAAAGCGCTCTCATAGCAAAAATGATCTTCGAGTCGAGAAAAACTGTGAGCGAAGAAATTGCGGGGGTCGGAATGTGAAGCAAAAAATGATATGGAAGGAACGGAATTTGTGCGGAAAATTATGAAAAAGGGGAATTCGAAGGAATTTATGGAACAAAGTTTGTGATAGGCAAATGTTTTTTCCTTCCTTTTGACACTCCCACGCAGGTTAAAAATGTTGCAAAAAAAAGGAAAGAAAAGAAGAACAAATTCCGCCGCTGCCAAAAAATGATAAATATTTGGGGAAAGGAAGAGAAATTTTTATTATTATTGGTAGAAAAATGAGGGGATGAGCTCCTCAAATAGATGGATGGAAGGAACGGAAGAAGGGGCAAAAGGGGCGCAATACCGCCATCATCGGCCCATCTTCTGTGTATTTCACGTCGTTGTTTTCGCCCCCGAGGGGTCATCGCAAACTATACGTGTGGGGGGGGGGGGGGGCAAAAGCAGCATCAGCCGGGGTGGCCTTTTGCCACACACCGCCAACGGCGGCGATGGTCCCATTTTTCAACGGCGCCATTTTTTACGGCGCCGCCGCCATTTTTGGATAGGGCTGGAGGCTGGCTCCATTTTATGCCTTTATGGATGGAAATGGCGCGGACGCAATGGAAAAATGTGTGGTTGGCAATGGAGGAATGCGAGAGATGGGGCCATAAAAGAGTGGGGTAATATGTGAAGAGGTGAAGAGTGGCCACGGCATTTTTGCCTTCAATGTCAGTCGCTTTTTTAGTATTGAAGGAATGCCTCGAGAAATGAGGCATGAGGACAGGAAAGGAGAGGAATCGAGAGGGATTTACGGAATGAGTGAATGTTTTGAGGGGAAAAAAGAACTGCTGTTATAAATTTAACTGGGGCGGCCATTGGCGGGAATTTGTGCCGTGGCGCTCTCGTCCCTCACTTTTCATGGAGGGAGGAATGCACGAAAAAGACACGTCTCATTCATTTTCATATAGAATGGGGTGTAGAAGACCCAGTGGGTTTGAGGACGCAACGATGAGGGAAGAGTTTGTAGGTAGGTCCCTCCGAGTGGGAAGAATGGAGATATTTGATGATGAGGAGAGGATTATGCTGGGGGCATGTACGCTTTTGTGAGGACACAGTGGAATTTGCTTCTGCTGATGTTGCTAGAGGCAAAAAGGCCACCGCCACATTCGGGGAAGAGAGTTGAGAAGGAGTTGGTGTGGGGTCGATGTGCGGTGGTTGGTGGCGGAGGAAAATGTCGGGGCGCGGGGTGGCGAGCTGCTCCAATGAATGCGGACAAAATGAATGAATGCTTGGGAATTTGTGCAGCAGCCACCAAATTGCCTCTTCCTCCACCTCCCAGCAGCAGTTGCTTGGCTCTGTGAGATGAATGCGCTGGAATTGTTCATCATCGGAAGAGGAGGAGGAGGAAGAAGAAGAATGAAGAGCAAATCTCTTCAATGCGCTTGGAATTGGGTGTAAATGTTGTGTGTGAGTGAGGGGATGAACATGGGAAGAGAAATAGCTCATCATCCTTTTGGGTGGAGGGAAGAGAAAACGCTGGAGGGCAAGTAGAGAGAGAAAACGCTCTAAGGAAAAAAACCCATATGCTCTATGATAGGGAAGAAAAAGTGTGCCCACAGGCTAGAAAGGAAGACACTTCCATCCCTCATCTCGAGTGAGAGAAAAATTCTCGCAGGGAGCAGCTACCTAATGGCTGCTCATTGTGTAGAAGCCCTGCTGCCTTGCATTCATTTCTCTACCCAAAGTAGCCTATAAAGATGCTGCCCAAAAAGTGGAAGCCATTGTTTTTGTCTGCTTCACTGGCTGCCATCTTGCCCATAGGCATTAGCGCGCATTTGAATTTCCAATTTTCGCGCTCACTGCGTGCAAAATACGGAATGCAGGCTGTTAATATAGCCTAGAGGCAACATTTGAAGGAGGAAGGCAGGCTTCCCTTTCCACGGCTTCGATGTGAATGCCGGGGGCAAGGAGGCAAATTGTGGGCGAGCGGTCACCGGTTGACACGGACGACAGTCACACACCGTGGGCGGCTTCCATTCTGCATCAATTTGCATTCTCTTTCTCGAATTTTGTGTTCCCTCTCCTCAATTCTATTGCTTTCATCGTTTCTAGATTAGGTGGGAAAGCTCGCCAAAAATGAGAGCGGAGAAATGGCGATGAGGACACTATAACGGCGGGAAATGGGGACAATGCAGTAGTCGGGGGTTGAGCACGGTGCTAGGGACCGTCTTATTCAATTCAAAAAAATTCAAAAATGAGCGGGATTTCTAAATTTAAATAGTAAAAAACTTTTTATAAAAAAAAATTATCGGGCTTTTTAGGTAGATGCCTCTAGGCATATTTATTTTAATAGTAAGCCAAGGATTCATAAATGTTTTCATAAAAATGAGAGGAATTTGGTAATTCTCCAAAAAAAATTAAATGATTAGAGAATTGGTTTAATTTAATAAAAGGAGTACGGTACTGCGGAAATGATTATGATTTTTTGTGTTTCATTTCCAAAAATACAATTCTGATTTTTTGTGTTTCATTCCGAAAATACAATTCTGATTTTTTGTGTTTCATTCCAGAAATTAATTCTGATTTTTTGTGTTTCATTCCGAAAATACAATTCTGATTTTTTGTGTTTCATTCCAGAAATTAATTCAGATTTTTTGTGTTTTATTCTGAAAATTAATTCCGATTTTTTGTATTCGAGAAATAAATTCTAATTTTTTTTGTTTCGTCCGAAATAATAGCCAGGCTAAAATGATGAAAAGCACAAAAGTCAATGACAACGAAAAAGTCAATTAATAAAAAAATGTTAGCATAGAAATTTTAATCTCATTAAAATAATTTAATATTAATTCTTTCAGAATGAACTTTCCATATTCATATTTATAATTAATTTTTCATAGTCAAAATAATTTATTCAATGTGCAATTTAAAAGATGAATGTTGTTTGGAAAAATGAAAATTTGTAAAATGAAAGATGCCTTTCCGTTCTCATTGAGAAGTTCAAGTAGGGAGATTGTTATGCGAAAAATCGGCATTTAAGAAGGCATTCAATTGCTGAATTTCCTTTGATGATTTATATTTAAGGCCATATCGACAGCATTCACGCAGCAGTGGGTGGCAGAAATTATATTTAAATTGATGAATGATCTCTTCTTTGCTCATCATAAATTCTTTCAACATATTCACATATTCGACACGAATTTCTTTGGCATTTTCACATTTCTAAAATAAATTCAGGGCTTTATTTAGAGCCAAATGTTTACCATCAAAGCCGTACTTCGTTCTTCCAAGATTGCCCAGTCATTTAGAACGAAAATAATTATCTCTAAATAAGTGTGGGCTCGATCAGCTTCATCAGTCAATGCCTTCATTTGTTGCGAATTGATCCGAATTGAGAGCGTATTCCGAATTTCCAAATATTTTCGTTTAATTATGTTGACATAACTTTTCGGGAATCGCTTGAATAATAATAATATTTTAGTTTTTTTTTGTTAATTTTATTTCCTACATTTTTTTTCATCTGATTTACCAATTCGACCATGGAATTATCCGTAATAAGTATTTTTCTCAACTAAAAACAAAAGAATAATTGTTATAAAAATAATAATAAAAGTTACCAAATCTCTATTTTCTGTCCATGATGAATTTTGATTATCAATTTGTGAGGTGGAATTCAATTTGACAAAATTAAGTATTGCTTTTTCGTTCTTCAATGTTTTCGGGGGACATCGAATCGAATATTTGATATCACCAAACCATTGTTTTGGATTTGGTTGAAAGAAAAGGAATTCATATTCGCCTGAAATTTTAAATAATATTAAGCTTAAAGAATAATCAACAAGTTGCTAGGTCGATTCCACAACGACGCAAATGCTAATTTAAATTTTTAACACAAAAAATCTGGATAAACAAAAATAAATTAAAATATTTTTTAATCAACTAAATTTGAATTATAAATTTAAATTTGTTGTACTTGCTCTGTCCGAGCCTTCCGGTTCTTTTATCAAACCCTTTTAATTTAACTCAATTTTCCAAATAAGCTTTACTTCCAAAATAAATTAAATAACTTCAATTGAGATAAATAAAAGTGGGCTTCAATTGAGTAATGAAAATGTGGGCAGGAAAAGGTGAATGTGTAGAAGAAGGGACGGATTAAATAGGCCAAGAAATTGGGCGGGATAAAAGGGGATAAGGAGACAATATGAATATTCGCCAGAAGGATAAGTGGACATCAAAAAGGGGATTGGGCAAAATGCCCAGAAGGATTTACAACATAAGGGGAAAATGAATAAATGCCAAAGGGAATGAGGATGGATGAATTTTACGATAGGATGATTGACAGGAATAAAATGGGGCAAATGGGAGAGTTTGATAAATAAATAAGAATTAAGAAATTGAATTTAAAAGAATTAAATATTAAATTAAATAATTCAAATGAAGACAGCACATTTCCCTTCCCTCGTTCAAAGTTCCCAACGCCCATTGAGCCAACGATCCTGATGAGGTGTGTCCATCGGCTCCCAGCAATCTCGTTGTAAGTCCATCGGCTCTCTACGATACTGTCGTCGGTCTCTCGGCTCTCGAAGGTGAATTTCCGAAGCTGACGTTGCCTCGGCTATTTCAGCCGGATCCGGAGGTCCCCAACCGTAATTGAAACATTTTCCGCAGGCGCTTTTCACATTTCGCCTATTATGTTACTCGGGCTTGACTCCCGGCTAGTGGCACCAGAAAATTGCTCTGTCCGAGCCTTCCGGTTCTTTTATCAAACCCTTTTAATTTAACTCAATTTTCCAAATAAGCTTTACTTCCAAAATAAATTAAATAACTTCAATTGAGATAAATAAAAGTGGGCTTCAATTGAGTAATGAAAATGTGGGCAGGAAAAGGTGAATGTGTAGAAGAAGGGACGGATTAAATAGGCCAAGAAATTGGGCGGGATAAAAGGGGATAAGGAGACAATATGAATATTCGCCAGAAGGATAAGTGGACATCAAAAAGGGGATTGGGCAAAATGCCCAGAAGGATTTACAACATAAGGGGAAAATGAATAAATGCCAAAGGGAATGAGGATGGATGAATTTTACGATAGGATGATTGACAGGAATAAAATGGGGCAAATGGGAGAGTTTGATAAATAAATAAGAATTAAGAAATTGAATTTAAAAGAATTAAATATTAAATTAAATAATTCAAATGAAGACAGCACAGTACTTGCTTTCTTTCTATTGTGGAATCGACAAATAAGTATAATTATAATACCTTTTGAAAGTGGAAGAGACAAAACAGCCAGAAAAGAATTTGTAAATTGCGAAAATTTCATCTGAATTATGTCATTCCAATCATCCCAGGAACCCTGCAAATATATCTATATTAATATAATAAAAATGTGAAATATTTTCGGACTTTAAAAATGCTATTAAAGAAAAAGTTGTTTTTAAAGTTCTTTTAAATTGATAAACTCTACCAACAATTTTTATGAAATATTTCAATCATAAAGAAGTAATCAAAACTGAACCTATGACTTTTGACTTACTTTGAGGAAAATATAAGGATCATCTTTTTCAGATATGATTTCGATTAATATATCAACAAGTTTGTTCGAATCTGCTGACGGAATAACTTCGATTGATTTGTCCAAAATGTAGTCATCTTCCTCCAAACATGCCGATTCTCCTTCGACTGATTGGCCCCAAATGTAATCGCCATCATCATCCAAATAAGTAGACTCTCCTTCAATTGATTCGTTGAAAATGTCGTCATCGTCCAAATATACCATCCATTGTTTCTTTGTGTTGTCTTTCTTCCATGATCCACCATTCTCATTCTCATCTTCTATGATCATTAATGTCTTCGCCCTCTTTCTGTTTTTTTTCTCCTCCTTTATCCGACTCTTCATTCGTCTTTCAAAGGTCTTTTTCCTCAATTCTTTTTGCCATACAAATTGCTCTGTTACATTTGATATGTAAATTTAATAAAAGGTAGAGAAAGTAGTCCAAATTTTAAAATCTATGTAATTAAAAACCGAGTTCTAATTCTAAAGTCGAAACATTTGTAAAACCGAATTTGGACTACTCTATTAGGAAGTAAGGAGACAAACCATCAATTCCATTCAAGCAATTCACATCCAAATTGCTCCGTTCGGTGACCAATTTGGTGTCGAGTGAATTAATTGAAGAAGACATGTTTATTGTTGTTAAATTATAATAATTTCGGGTTGTTTTGTTTTCTCTTAATTTTTAATTATTTTTTTGGCTTAAATCAAAAATCAACAGGAATAAATAATGGATTATGGATGATTTATATTAATTAATAACCAAAATTTAACAAATTTTCCATAGTCAAAATAATTTATTCAATGTGCAATTTAAAAGATGAATGTTGTTTGGAAAAATGAAAATTTGCAAAATGAAAGATGCCTTTTTAATAAAGTGAGATTAGTATATTCTCTTCGTTCTCATTGAGAAGTTCATGTTGGGATTGGGAGATTGTTATGCGAAAAATCAGCAGTTAAGAAGGAGTTTAATTGTTGAATTTCCTTTGATGATTTATATTTAAGGCCACATCGACAGCATTCACGCAGCAATGGGTGGCAGAAAGTGTATTTAAATTGGAACATTGCCTCTTCTTTGTTCATCATAAAATGCAGCAATTTATCCATGAATTCAGTGCGAATTATCTTGACATTTTCACATTTCTATACAATATTATATTAAATTGACTGATAATTTTGTTTGCTTACTTTCAAAGCCTTGCTTCCTTTTTTCAATTTTGCCCAATCATATTGAACGAAATGAATTATTTCCAAATAAGTAATGACTAGATCGGCCTCATCAATCAGTGACTTCACTTCTAGCGAATTGATCTGCAACTGCTTTGAGAGTGCATTCCGAATTTCCAAATATTTTTGCGTAATTTTGTTGATAAATTGCTCGGAGAAATCCTTTAAAATAATTATATTTTTTTTAAAATTTTTTGGTTCCTCTCCTCACCAATTTTTGACTGTTTTTCATGTAATTTACCAAATTGGCCATGAAATTATCAACCTTCAGTATTTTTTCCAACTAAATAAAAAATTTTTATTTAAACTTTTATTAAAAAATAAAACTAGCCAATTCTTTATTTTCTTTCCATGATGAATTTGAATTTTGATTGACAATTTGCTTGATGGAGTCCAATTTGATAAAATTAACTCCCCAACCCTTTTTGTTCAATGTCTTCGGTGATCGATTTGGATATTTGTAGTCAAGAAGCCAGCCACGGTCTTGATTTGTATGAAGGAATTCATAATCGCCTAAAATCGGGTATTAATTAATGTACATTCTAATTCTACTTAAAAGCATCATTACCTTTTGAAATTGGAAGGGAGAGTACTGCCAAAAATGAATTTGTAAATTCTGAATATCTCATCGGAATTATGCCTTTCCAATTGTCCCAAGAACCCTGCAAAAATTGATTATTATAACATTGTCATATTTTTTGCTTTAATAAGCAATCTTTGACTAATATGGATCATTCTTTTTATTCTAACCATCAAACTTAATAAGGAATTATTTCAAATTAAGAAATAACCAAATTTGACTAGATCATGGATCATGGACTTACACTGAGGTAAATCAGTGTATTAGCCTGTCGTTGATGAGGTATTTCGATTAACACATCAACAAGGTCCGAATCTGCCGCTGATGGAATAACTTCGATTGATTTGTCCAAAATGTAGTCGTCTTCCACCAAATATGCCCAATCCCCTTCTTCAATTATATAAGCCAAGTTGTTTTCGGTTGTCCTGCAATTTTCTTTTCCATAATTTGCCCATTTCAACTTCGATTTTTTGGCTTCTTCCTTCATCTTCTCATATTCATCAATAATCCCCAATTGTTGCTTTTTCAAAACCGCCAATTCCCATTGCCTTTGTTGAGCATATAATCGTCGTTCTTCTTCGTCCCGTTCACTCTCCCATATTGCTTTCCATCGCTTAATCTCGCGCATTGCATCCAATTTCTTTGTTTTTTTGCGGTTATCTTCCTTCCATGATGATCCTGCATTCTCATTCTCGTCTTCTATGATCATTAGTGCCGCCTCCTCTCTTCGATAAGATTTTTTGTCCTCCATTCTTCGACTCTTCATCCGTTTTGCAAAAGCCTTTTTCCCCAATTCTTTTGGCCACATAAATTGCTCTTCTGTTAAATTTGAATATGTAAATTTGATAAAATGATTTCGGTTTCAGAAAATCGATGAAATTTAAAACCGAATTTTGAATTTTTATTCTTTTAAAAGCGAAAACCAAGACCGACTTTCTTCAAAACCCGAAAACTGGGTTTTAAAGCCGACCCATTTTTTGGTAATATTGCAGTTTATCGGATGTAAGTGAAAAGGGATGAAGATGATGAAAGAAGAAGAAGAAGGAGATGAAGCGGAGGATGATGATCTTCTTCATCATTTTCCTCATCATTATCTTCCTCTTCTCCTTCTTTATCTTCATTCTTCCCTTCCACCCAGTAAATTTCAATAATAGTACCCCAATTTTGGATTATTCTAATAGAAAGCAAAAGACAAACCGTCAATTTCATTCAAGCAATCATCGCTCAAACTGTTCCATTCCGTTGTGATGGTTGCGCATCCAAGTTCACAATTTGTATTGCCCAATTTGATGTCGAGTGAATTAATTGAAGACATGTTGTTTGTTGTTAGATTATGTACAAATTATAATAATTTCGGGTTGTTTTGTTTTCTCTTAATTTTTAATTATTTTTATGTTTCTTTTTCAATTTGAAATACTAAAATAAAATTATTTTGTTTGTAATCGAATCGTATTCAGCGCAGGAATAAATATTGGATAATTGATGAGATGACCATGTCATGAATGATTATCGATTATTTAAAGTAAGATATTAGGTAGTTTAAAGATTAGATAGCGATTATTGTCGAAAAACAGTGTTGTTTGATGTATATCTGGCAGATGTCAAAGGTTGAGTTTTCTCTAAATTTTCTATAAAACGGACTATTTGGCTTGACTGTTATTGCTTATTGATTTGAATGAGATTGAATAGATATTGGCTTGGCTTATCTTTTTTGAAAGGACTAGATTTCCAGTTATTTTTCGATTTATCTATCTCTTCTCTGTCCGCACTTTCACAATGTCCATCATGTATCAATCAATCATCATCATCATTCATCTAAGGTCATCAACACTCCACAGTCCACATCCTATCCAAATCACTTCCCAAACATTCTTGCTTGTACTTCTTTTGGATCATAGACATATCGATTATCGAAGAAGAGTGTTATTAGTGTAGTGATTTTATAAAATTAGATATTCACATTCACATGTTCATTCTAATTTACAAATCACAATTTAGTAAACATTGCCATCATCGTCACATCATTATCGATTATAAATCAATATTTAATAAATAATTAACAACAATAAATTAAAACAAAATTGGACCGCAATGTTTTTCAAAGCCAAAACTAATTAATATTCTAAAGTAAAAATAACCTTTAAGTTAATTAAGCTTAATTAACTAATTTCCAATCTGATAGAAACAAACAGCATTATTTTTCAACCGAATAATCATCTTTGATCAATTTAATTAATTCCAGAAATTATCTTTTCATCAGAATTTTAATTTTATTGCTCAAAAATGGCGGCCTCCTCTCTCTATGATGAATTTGTGGTTGTTGCGGAAGAGGAGTGGAAAATTCATTGCGGTTAGTTTTTTTTTGTTAAAATGAATAATAATTTTAAAAATTAGATAAGAAAGAAACGAACACCAAATTTTCCACCCGAATTGGCAATTATGAATGGTCAGGATTTTCCATTATTTTTAAAATTAAAGAACACTTTTCAGGCATTGTACGTTCAATAACAATTATGAAATTTCTCTTCAATGTCAAGAAATGATTGAGGGAATTGTGAAAGAAATGCGCATTGAGGTGTATTTGTATTTTTTGCAAAACAATCAATATTGTCGTGCGAAATCAAACAAATACTCATACTTAGAAGAACGGACTTTGTTGAAAGGAACTTCCGCCAAATGGTCCTACCGTGCATTAGCTTGTCATCAACAGTAGATCTAATTCTTGTATTAAATAATCTCATTCCAATTTTAAGAATTTTATTGACCATCCGAATTTTGAAGGATCGTTCCCAATTGTAAGCAAAATGGAATCGGAAAATTTATTTGCATAATTTTCAGACCAATCTTCACTGCACCAAATTCTGTGGGCAATTTTTCCAGCGACATGAAATTGCGTATTGGCGAACAAATTTACTATGTCAATAAACAGGTAAAATCAAACAATTTTTTTATTTTAATTAGGGTTGCGCCCCCGATAGTCGGGGGCAGGATTGTCGGGGTTAGCAGTGTCGGGGTCGGGGTTGGCACTTTTTATCGGGGTCGGTCGGGGCCCCGATCAACCCCGACTTTTTTTAGAAATTTTTTTTACATCAAAAATGGTCAACAAATTAAAAATTTTAGTGAAAAATGGCTTCACAGCGAAAAATTTTGCCCAAAAATGGAAACTTTTAGCCCATAATTGGAAAAATTTTGCCCAAAAATTGAAACATTTAATTGATAATTTGAAAAATTTAGCTTAAATAGAGAAAAAATTACTAAAAATGGACATGCAAAGGAAAATTTGACCAAAAAATTGAAAAACATGGTCCGAATATGAAAAAATTTGATTAAAAATATCAGCGCAACAGAAAATTCGGTTTAAAATGGTAAAAATTTGGCTCATAAATAGCTAATTTGGCCAAAAAAAAGATAGCCGCGCAGCGAAAAATTTAACCAAATTAACCAAATATTGCCGCGAAACGTAAAATTTTTACCGAAAATTTAAAAATCCTACAAAAATCTGTTCAAAATTTTCTTACCGTAATCAATTTTCATTGAAAAATCCAATAATATGGGGTGCTTGTCACCCCCGATAACCGCCGACCCCGATAGCGTCGGGGTCGGGGATTGTCGGGGTTAGCACTATCGGGGTCGGGGTCGAGGGTGGACGGTCAAAATGTCGTCGGTTGGGATCGGGGCCCCGACCCCGACAAGTCTGGGGCGCAACCCTAATTTTGATGGATGATAAGTTATTAAAATATACTTGGATAAATATCAAAAACAAACTATGTTGTTTAATAATTTTGCTGGCTTTATAAGCTGTTTAAGTATCCTAAGTTTGAAATAAATTAAATATTTTTCAGTTGCTGAGCATGTTTTCACCAGTTTTTGACCGAATGTTCAACGGGGATTACAAAGAATCGAAGCAAGAGGAGATCGAATTGAAAGTGGAAGGATTGGCAAATCCAAAAGTATTCGAGGTGAGTTTTGGGGAAGAAGAAAGAGATAGTAAAAAGGGCAAACGTAAAGAAGTGTGGTCCCGCCGGAGTTTGATTTTAAAAATAATTAAATACCATCCGAAAAAGATTATTATAAAAATATATTCAAGGATTTCTGGCTCTTCTTTCGCCCTCCTGGTCAAATTAAAGTTTTGCCGAATAGTGAGTTTTATATAAATTTAATTAATAATTAATTAAAAAATGAAGGCCAAAATGTTGCTGATTTGTTGACTTTGGCCCAATATTTTCAAGTGGATTTACTGAAGAAGAAGTGTGAACGCCATTTGGCAGTGTGTTGGGAAATGGATATTGTGGAAAATGTTTTGTTGGCCAAAAAGTTCGGACTCAAGGATTTGCAGGTAGATGATGGGTAATGAATATGGAGCGGATTTATATTAATATCAAATTTTTTCGACTTAAAATAACTTGAAAACAACGAATAATTTGTTTTTATCAATTTGTTTTTATTGATTTTCATGAAAGTTTTATGTCAATATTAATCAATATTTTGAGATTTTTGAAAAAAAATTAACGAATTAGTTTTGACTTTTTTTTTGAAAATTATATCCACTGTCTATCTAAAAAATTGCATATTTCGTAAATAAAATTTTAAAATTTTCAGAAAAAAAATCAAAGTTTGAATAATTTGTGATTGTAAGTAACAGCGTAAAATTTTTTGAAATTTTTGATAAATAGAATAATTTTAAGCAAATTTTTTTTGTCAATATTACATCAATATTTTGCCGATTTATGTAAATTATATCAATATTTTAACAATTTATGCCAATATTTTATGCCTCGCCACTAGTAATGAAAATATTGGAGGAAATTATCGGATGAATTTAAGGCTAAATTGGTCAAAGAATGTGCTACATTGGAGGATTGTCAACGAATTTGCATGGTATTGTTGGATGCTCCAGAACAATGAACGAAAGAAAAGTGAAGAAGCATTATAAAATGGAAAATACATAAAATTATTTTGCTTAAAAAGATATGTCCAATTTTGGAGTCCCCAAATGCCATTGGGCATCATTTAATTTGATTTATTTATAAATTTCGACATTCATCAAATCTCAATTCTTTTGGCATTTTTCATTTTGATCTTTTATCAATTTTTAAAATGAATAAATGATATCATAAGAAATGAGTTACTTATTTACAGCCATTTCAATTTTCAATCAACCCTAATAAAATAGTATCTTCTAAATGACATTTTAACAAATTTAGTTTGTTCCGATTTCCATTAGCCAATAGCCATTATCGATCTCAGTCTAAATTTTTCCGAATTTACCGCCATTTTGAACATATCCATGGGTGTAATTTTGTCAAAAAAAAATAAAAATCTAAGTTGCTCAGCAACATTCATAAAGTTGTATAAGTGGTTCTTATTTTTGTCCGCTTTTTCACAAAGGAAAAAGTGAAGGGTTCCACCTATGGTCATCAGGATTAAGTTTAGGAGGGTAATTCAAAGATAAATTGCGGATAGGATAGGGTGAAAATCAGCTATCCTAAACCTTATCCCTAACACCCAAAAAGGGGGGGGGGGGACCTTCACTTTCCCTACTTTTTCATTGAGGAAATAAGTGGACCCAAACGACATAAGTACCCTAAAAATTGCCAAGTAACTTTCGTCCACATCTGGTTCAATTCAGCCCGCTGATCTATTTCGAATAAGCTATCACATGTCACGATTCTTCCACTACTTGTCTTTTTTGAGGTATGCGTATGCGGATTCTTCAGGATTGCCAAATTATGGCGATTCTACAACATTCAATCAGAGTGTGCGACCAATCCTTGCAAAATTTCATATCCATGGGCAAACATTGCACCTTTAAATTATTCCCATTGAATCCATTTGATGGATGCTGGAATTCTGTTCATTGAGAGGGCAAATGGTGACTTTAATCTGAAATTCGGATTCCGCAAATCCGAAATTTTCGCGCAAGCAAATCATAAAATTTTCCTTCTTTTGTCCATTTCTTAGTGCCATCGATCGCTTCGCATCACTCTTTATTGATTAGATAATTTACCTTCATCGAATGTCATCGATATTCCATCATAGAATCTCTTTATTTTCTCCACTCTCTCATTCATTCTCGACCCAAACAGGCCGAATGCCTTTTGACCCCGTCAAATTCAATTTAATCCAAATTTCAAATTATTTTCTCTGCGGTATTTACGGTTTCATTAAATATGGAAATTTTGGTAAAATGGAAAATTTGTAA
Source organism: Pratylenchus scribneri (assembly GCA_030063045.1). Lineage (NCBI taxonomy): Eukaryota > Metazoa > Nematoda > Chromadorea > Rhabditida > Pratylenchidae > Pratylenchus > Pratylenchus scribneri. Next base: position 118,873 of record JAQSEB010000028.1, read on the forward strand.
GTTAATTTTATTTATCTGATTCATTCAATTGGTCATAAATATGTGTTTTAATTTTAACATTGATAAAGTTCAATTGTATTTGGTTGGAATCAATTAAAATTTGATAATGTAAAACTGGGCTCACAATCAGAATTAATTCTGGACTTTGGTCAATTCCTTATTTTTGAGGAAATTATCTTTTTTAGCTTTTTTGTGATTTATTATTTTTACCTTAATAAAAATAACAAGACTTTTGCAAATAAAAGGGGCAAATTTCTTCTCAATTTCAACAAAAATAAATTCCTAGTTTGTAGGGAATCCATCCTAGCTAGCTGCTTACTACCTTTACTGGATTTCTTTTGCCATTTTTTTGAATCCGAAAGGCACCTTTAGGAGATCACAACCTTAACCTCCATTGTCTATGTCTATTGAAATTTAGAAATAAGCTAGATAATTAAACTTGAAAGGATTTTTTATTAAGAAAAATGTAAAAAGGCTAAAAGAAAGCGGGGAATAGAAGTGGATCCTTACAGGGAATCATTTAACATTTAGGGGAATTATTATGGGAAATCTAATCATCTAGTTCCTACAAGGTGATCCTGGCGTTCCTCTTCCCGTTTTTCCATTTATCGCTAGCGGTGGATTTAAACTTGAGATAATATTAAATTGTCCAAAAAACACTGAATTTGTCCAAAATCTTTCGTGTCGAAAAATATTATATTTTTGAGGCCATATAACTTTGCCATAACTAGGTATTAGGACTCAGGGTTAGGTTTAGGGGCAGGCATGGGATTAGGGGCTATGGGTTTATGGGCTAAGGTATCTTAAAGAAGTTGTCTTGGCCAAGTTATATGGCTTCAAAAATATAATATTTTTCGACACGGAAGCTTTTGGACAAATTCAGTATTTTTTGGACAAATTAAATGACTTCCATTTAAGCTTTAATTGGCCCTTTATCGCCATTGGGATAAAATGATCCGAAATCCCGGTTTGGGACAAGACATCCCAGCAGCTCCCCGAAAGTGTGTTTATTTGCCCTTTTTCTGTCACGGATCACGGCCTATGTGTTATGTGACTTGCTGATCACAGATATATTTTATCAAATGTGATTTGAAAGCAAAAAGAAAATGCAGAGAGAAATGAGGGAAGCGAACATCCAGCAGGCATTTTGGAAAATAGGGGAAATGCCGGAAAATGGGGCATCGAGAAAGGGGGAGGGAGGAGGGCAGCAACAGGTGATATTGCTGAATATAAGAAAATGAAGGAGGAGGGGGGGGGGGGAAGAATGATGAAATGCCACGTCCAATGGCGCCATCGGCCAAGGGAAATGAAGGTCAGGGTGCGGGGGGATTGAAGGAGATTTGGTTGGAATACGCACGCGTTTTTAGGCAAAATAGTACGGCTAGTGGCCATTTGCTGAATATAAAGAAGATGGTGGCGCGCGCACGTTTTCTAGGAAAAATTGCTCGCGCATTTCTACCTATTATTTTTGTGGTACTCACCGTCCTACCCTTCGGCCTCGATTTCCCTCCACTCCCCCAAAATTAATCCAGAGGTACAACAGCATTGGATTTTGAGGGTTGGGATTGGAAGGGTACGGAACCAAATTTTAAAGGGGAAATGGCCAAATAAAAAGGGCCACGGAATTCGGCCATTTTCAGTCCCATCCATTCATTTTCAATTTTCCCTCCCCAAGCAAAAATCACAATTCCTTTCATAAAGAAACTAGTCCCATAGTTAATGGCGATGAAAGCCCTAAATGTCCTCCCTTTATTTTTCTTGGGTAAGTTTGGAATAAATTATTTTTATTTTATTTGTCCATCAACAGAGGAGCCCAAATTTGACCGGTTTTAGTAGAGATAAAACAAGGAAACCAAGCGAGATCTCTACTGAGAATCTCGGTTGACTCCCGAACCGAGATCTCGGAAAAAGATCTCATCTAGGTCCGATCTCTAGTTTTTGGGAACATTGTGACTATAATTAAGTCAAAATTTAAATTGAATTACTAAAATTCTTCCACCTTCTTATTTTGATCTTGGTTTAAATTTAGAGGCTAGTTGTAATTTTTATAATTCCTTGGAAGATCCTTCCTCTTATTAGAGATTGGACGAATTCGAATATTTATAAAGAAAAATGAAATGAAATTATTTTATTCTTTTTAAAGTTGCCTCGGTTTCGGCCATCCCCGGTGAGCATCCTCTTCAAAATGCATTTCATGCTGGTATAAATGCAGGTATAAATGCAGCAAAAAGTGTGGCTGCTGTGCCATACAACACTTTCAATTCACTTCGAAATTTGGGTGGCGACCACAACAATGAAGTAGCCCATTTGCATAAAAATGAAGATGACGATGATCATTCCGGGTATTAATATTATAATTTTTTTAAGTAATTAGCAGAGGTAGAATAAGAAAATTCCTAAAGAAATTCTGCCTTGTTTTTAAGGGAACCTTTCTCCGAAATGTTCTCTAGAAATAGTAGTAGTGGAATAGGCATACCCATACCCACCACCTCTTTAATTAATTAAAAATATTTAAAAAATATATAAAATTATAAAAATAAATTTTTTCTTATAGAAAAGACTCTCCTCTATTTCTTATGAAAATTTTAAATTTTTGTTTACTTTTAATATTTTAAAAATAATTTTGATCACAAGAAAGTTCAGATGGAAGAAGAAATATTTTAAAAATAATAAGCTTAATTTATAATTTTTTAATAATATTTATATTATATAGCAGTTAGTGGGATGATTTTCCCGATTTCCGAGGAAAGGGTGTGGAAACCAGGGCTGTGCAGGTGCCGGCACCGGCACGGCACGGCACGTGCCGTGCCGTGCCGGCCTAAGCTCGGCACGGTCTGAACGGTGCCGTGCCGTGCCGGCCGAAGGCCGGCACGTGCTGGCACAGTGCCGGCACAGACCCATCCGAAGGCGGGAAAAGGCATATAAATAATTTTTGGAGCATTAATAATTGAAGAAAATCATTTAATTCATTGTAATAATATGTTTAAATTGAATTTTCATTTGTCAATTTTGGATTTTATTTGCAAATTAGAATATATTTTTGAAATTGACATAAAATTTTTTCACTTTTTGATTAAAAAAAAATTTTTTTAAATATGTGCCGGCACCGTGCCAAGCCGGCACGGTAAAAGTGGTGCCATGCCGTGCCGTGCCGGGTCTCAGCCGGCACCTGCACAGCCCTGGTGGAAACTGGAAATGGGAATCCCTTTATTTCTCCTTTGAAAACTAATTAAAATTCCCAGAAATTTTCCCCGGGAAAATTCATTTCCTGGAAAACTTCCCTCGGTCGTCTTTTTCTACTGGACTTACGAGTATGTACTATATGTTTAATATTTGTATTGAATATATTCATTAAATTTAGATAGGCGAAATAACTTTAACAATATTATAGAAAAAGTTTTATTTGAAAATAAATTTTAATAAAAAATTATTATGAATACAGATTTCATCATAAAACGGAGCAGGAACCGGATTCAGAGGAGTTGCCTTCTGAAAGTCGATCTAAAAGCCTAAAGGGATTTATTTTATTGACCATCCTTTCCATGGCCAATCTTCAATCTGTATCACTGGGAACTAAATATATCTTTGATTCCTTTGGAAATGGCAATCAAACTGGTCGAATATTTTTTATTATTTATAATTAAGCCAATTTAATTATATTATATAGCATTTTAAATGAAATGAAAAAAGTAAAATGGATAAAAAATTTAATTTATTTAATAATAAAAATTAATTTTCACAAAAATAATTTCTTCTAAAGATGGCCATAGTCAAAGTGTCAATCCGGTGAATAATTTCCATTGTCAATTTCAACCTGTTTATGGCCAATATGCATGCGATTTGAAAATTCCGCCACCCTCGCCTGAATATTTGAAAAAATTTGGCATTCCTTCCAATTTGACACTTTTGGCCAACTTTGATGGTCATCCCAACCAATTGAAACCAATTGCCGACATTGATTTGAGCAGTTGCCCAGCAGAAAATGCGACACATATTCAACATCGATCAGAGAACAATTTAAGAGGTGATATTTGTGAATATCCAAAAAATAAAACATTGAAATCTGAGAAACTAAAATAAATTAATTTGCCAATAAAGTCAGTCAAAAGAAATGTTGGGGCCCAGGCTCAATTTTAAATTTAGCTTTAGGCTGAATTTAGACAAGATATAAAGAAATTTAATTTGACCACTTTTTAACCTCAAAAACTACAACAAAACAAATTCATGTTTTTGTTATGGCTCTAATTGTTCGACATTCTGTTTTTTTACCTCTAAATTGTCGATTTTTCACTATTATTGAAAAAAATTTTCGGAAAAACATAAAAATTATTCTCTGTTAATTAAATTAAATTAATTTATTTTATTTGGCGCCAAACTAAATTAACAATTAAGCAAAAATAGTTTTACAAAAAAAAAGTTGATAAAAAAATAAATTTTTTAAAATTTAGCTAGCCGAAAGCATCTTGGATCAAAACATGAAAAACATAATGAAGAAATTGTGTGCAAAAAGGAAATCAAAATCAATGTAGAACAATTGGAAACATTACAAAACAAAGGAAAAACCAAGCCAATCAGTGTTGAAAAATTGAAAAAATTACAAAATAATGGCACAAATAAGACAATTTCGTTGGATGAAATGAGCCAAAACAGAGTGAAAAAGAATTACAACAATAACAATGAGAAAATGGGCCGGGATTGGGGTAAATGGTTTCGGCATTTACTTCAAGCACGTACGTTTTTTTTTTGAGTAGCTATTAAATATTGAATAAATTTTTAAATTTAATTAGATTTTGGATGAATATTTTATTCAAAAAAAGGATTGAATAGATGTTAGCCTTTTTAATAAAAAATTGGATATTGAAATGCCTTTGATTTAAATTCATAGATTTTAAAATTCCAAAAAATGTAAAAATATCTAAAAATATTTTTTAAATATTTTTTAAAATTTTTAATTGTTTTTTTTTCAATCAATTTAAAATTTTATAAATTATTTTTTGATTTATTAAATATTAGAATTATATTTTTTTTATCTTTTAGTTGACTCTACATAAAGAAAGCCAATAATTTCCTAATAAAGAACTCAATAATTTCAAATTTACCCAAAATTTCCAGCGAAAATGACCAAATTGACGGTGCAAAATTTCTGTAATTACAAAGCTTGGCCAAATCTGATTTCGGGCGATCCCCGTTTTAGGGGTACGCCACCGGAGAGTTGGAAATTTGTGAACATTCCGCCTAACCAACAACAAACAATTGAGGTGCCATTCGACACAATTGCGTTGAATATGCAATTCCAATTGGATTGTCAGGATGGTGGGACGGGATGCACAAGTGCCAGTTGCAATGTGCGCATTTTATTTAATTTATTTTTTTAGAAATTATAAGAAATTTAATATTTATATTCTCAATTTAAAGTGTTTTACATCTAAGAAATAAGTCAATTTAATCCAAAATTGACAAAAAATTAATTGAAGACTATTATATAATAGTGAATAATCTAGAATCAATTAAAGCAGAATGAAAATGAATTTCCATAGGAATTAGGAATCAATCAACAATAGAGAGCGATATAAGGGATTTTATTTTCTCTGGTTTACCATTTACAGGAAGACTATCATCTATTGAAATTATATATTATTAATAAAGTAGAGAATGTTATTATATTTACTTAGGGGACATCTCCTAATAATATGCAAGTACAAAAGACTGTGCTTTAACAATTTTCAATTTAAAATAAATATAAAGAGCGAAAAATTCTTCTAAATTGATTTTTTAAAGTTTCCAATGCACTTTTAGGCAAAAATCGTCCATTTCTTAATTTGTAATTATATCATACATTTTTGATTGATTCTAAATAAATAGAAAAATTCTTTTCAATCAATATCAAAATTTAGGGCAATGTGTGCCCTTTGGGGCAACAAGGGCCAGGTCCCAAAACCCAAGCCGAATGGACATTGCACGGGGATGGAGGCAAAGATTACTATGATGTTAGCCTGGTGAATGGACAAAATTTGCCGATCCGTATAGAAGCGGTCGGTGGCATAGATTGTGGCACCATCCCTGGGTGCAGTCTAATCGCCATTGCCGACCAATTGCCAGCCGAAATTGTCGTCAAAGATCCAAAAGGGGTAAATTTAAATTTAAATTCCTGAAAAAATTGATAAAACCAATTTATCAAAAAGAAAAATTAATCTATCGAATGACTTGAATTTTTGAAGTCCTAAATAATGAATTTATTCCAGCAGTAACTTTCCTGCAGAACAATTTTTACATTTTCTCATTGAATGATTCAATCGATTTACGAATATTTCCGCACTTTGAAAAATGCTTATTAAGGATTTTAAGCTAATTATTTTTGATAATTGTGTATTAATCGGGAGCAGATTTTTTTTTTTTTTTTGAAATTTTATTTTTCATATTTGTTTGTAAAAAGGTAAAAAATATTATTTTAAGGTTTAGAGAATCTTATTAAAAATAGGGTTAGTGAAAAAATGTGGTCAAAGAAAATAGACAAATACCTTATTTTCTGCCCATTTTGCAGAATCCTTATTTGGTCAAAGCAATGTGCGATGTGAATCAAGATCCTGAATATTGTTGCACTGGTGCATATAATGTGCCCGGAACATGCCGCCCCGTCTGGGAGAATGCTGGTGGAAAAGCGAAACCCCTCTACGATATAGAGCATGCGGTGAAAATATTGATTAGAATTTAAGGCTTTATAAAAATAATTTTAAAGGCATGCCAGCATCAATATCTGTACGCCTATGATGATGTGGCTGCCACATTTACATGCGATATGAAAGATCAGGCCGAGCCTGAATATTTGATTCAATTGTGCAAAATTTGAATTTGGTGCAATTTGGAAAATATAAATGAATCGGAAAGGGAAACGGGAATTGAAGAAACCAAAATGCATTATCGCATAACATTTTTTTTAAACAATTTGGGATCGGGAATATATTTTTAATTTTTGTGGTTTTGACACTGTTATTTTCCATTTTTTTTTGAGAAATTATATCCGGTATCGTATCTAAATTAAAATTACTGATTTTGATAAAATCAATTTTGTTAATTTTATGCTATCATTTTGTAAAAATATTTAACTAAAACGAAGATCATCTGCATTCCATGTCATCCATTCTCGGTTCTAGAACAATGTAAGAACCCCGTTTTAGACCGTAAATATTATAATTATTTTCCGATATTGTTAACAGAATCATCTTTTAAATTAATTTTTAAAATTTATAAGAGTTTGTTTCAAAAATGAAATTTTAAAATAAAAAAAATAAAAATTATTTTTATACAATTTCCAAAATATATTTACTTTAGTTTGTCATGGAATATTTTAATTCTTCCATGGACTCATTAATTGCCGCCAATAAGCCGTCAATTTCTTTTGTATCTGCCATTTGACCAAATAAGGAGATTCGCCAAACTCGATCAGAGAGTACGCCCAATCCTCGTGAAATTTCATATCCCCTGGCGAACATTAATTTATTAAAATTTTCCCAATGAATTCCAATTGGTGCTAGAATGGTTGTCATTGAAGGCAATTGGTGGCTCTTAATTAAATTAAATTTTTTATTAATTTGAAAAAGTAATTTTGATAGAATTTTAATGAAATAAAAATATTTATATGTTAACCAAAAGATTGTAATTTTTTTGTAAATGACCCGTTTTACCTCATTCTTGACGAAAAGTTCAAATCCCATTTTCTGCAATTTATTGCAAAGATATTCAGAGGCATTTTTGTGTTCCTCCCAACTTTTCTCCAGACCTTTGTCCATCAAAAGGGAAATACCTTTCCTCAAGGCATAAATCATTGAAATTGGTAAAGTATGATGGAATCTGAAAATGATATTAAAGAAAGAAAAAAAATAATAAAAATAATAATTAAAGATACTTTCGATTTGAATTGGACAATCCATTTTCACTTTCTTGGTGACAGCCCCACATACTTCCCAATTCCAAAACATCAAAATAATAAGATGCAACTTTGCTTTCCCTTTGCAAAATTTTTTTACTGAAATTTAAATTTTTAAATATTTCGAATCTATTTTTCAAATAATTTTTAATAGGAAAAAATTATTCTTAATTATTTTAATTTTATATATTTGCCTGTAATAATTTTTTTTGATAAAATCACATAAAAATTCTAATAAATATTTAATTTAAATTTTACATTGCCCGTGGACTGAAAGTAATAGGAGCCAATCCGGGTGGACAATTCAGTACTTTTTGCGAGGCAGCGAAGACACAATCCAACCCAAAATGGTCTGTAAGCAATGGCATAACGCCCAATGAAGCAACCGCATCAACCAACAACAATGCACCATTAGAATGGCAAATTTGCGCGAATCCATCTAATGGCTGCAATACTCCCGTCGAACTTTCACCATGGCATAAATAGACCAAATTGGGCTTGAACGAGACAATGGCCTGAAATTAAAAAATTTTTTTATTTATGCCAATACCAATTTTTACCTTCTCAAATTCTTCCAATTCGGCCACTTTGCCCCATTCAATCGGCAAAGAATGTACTTCAATGTCCTCTCTTCTTTGGCCAATCTGTTTGACACATTCACCCCATCGGCCATTCTCAACCACTAAAAGGCGGTCGCCCTTCTCCAACAAATTGAAAAGGGCACATTCTAAGCCAGCATGCCCTGTTCCTGATACGGAGAAAGTGAATTCATTGGAGGTTTGAAACAAATAACGCAATCCCATTTTCACATCTTCTAGTACCTAAATTTGTATGGAAAATAGTAAAAAATTTGATTTTGTATTTTCGGTCTATTAGTCCAAATTAATACCACCTGCGTTGCCCTATTTTAATTCCGCCAATTTGCCCCAATTTAATTCCGCCTATTTGCCCCAATTTAATTCCGCCTATTTGCCCCAATTTAATTCCGCCTATTTGCCCCAATTTAATTCCGTCTATTTCCCCCAATTTAATTCCGCCTATTTGCCACAATTTAATTCCGCCTATTTGCCCCAATTTAATTCCGCCTATTTGCCCCAATTTAATTCCGCCTATTTGCCCCAATTTAATTCCACCTATTTGCCCCAATTTAATTCCGCCTATTTGCCCCAATTTAATTCCCCTTATTTGCCCCAATTAATTCCGTCTATTTGCCCCAATCCCCCTTTTGAATTAAATAATATTAATAAGAAAATATCCTATTTAATTTTTTTTATATTCCATAATATTAAATATTAAATAATAATAAAATTCACTTGACTAAATTGTGGTGAAAGTGGACTGAGTATTGGTTGATGAAATGCTTCCTGTATTTCGTTGCGCATATTTGTTGGACCAGAACCGAACAATTTGATGTTCTGGATATTCAATGAATTCAACATTCTTTCTGGTTTAAGCAAAGATAATTTTGCATTAGGCTGAATAGAATTTTAATGATTTTTATTTATAAAAATTGGAAAACCTTTTCGATATTTCTTTCAGTCAATAAATGGCAAAAACCGTTATCGATCACCCAATTATCATCCAAAAATGTACTTCTAAAATGATTATTTTTTATTTATTTATTAAAAATTATATAACTCAGATTTTATAATTTAAAATTTTTAAAATTTATTAATAATTTAAAGAAAAACAAAAAAATATCCACTCAACATCTTAAAAATTTTTAGAATTAAAAAATTATTTTATAATCTTTAAAATTTTAGAAAAATAAAATGTGGAAATATTTAAGTTAAAATTACAATCTTTTATTACAATTATCTTTTGACACTTACAAATAATTTCGCATTCCATCCGGAAGAACGGTCACAATTCGTAATTTTTTCTCGTCAAATTTTCCACTTATTTTCTCCGTTTTTAAGCATTGCAACGCGGCCCAAATGACGGCGCCCGATGAACCGCCGCATGGCAATCCTTTGCTATTCAACAATTTGGCCATTTTGAATGCATCGCTGTCTTCAACTCGAATCCATTCATCCACTAAGGATTGTTCCAAAACAGCAGGGATGAAATCGTAGCCAAGTCCTTCTAGCTTATTTTGTTTGTTTTCCTTTTTGGCAGTTTTCATTTCTGCTGAGCAGGACAAAACCGAATGTCCATTAGAATCAACACCAATAATCTAAATAAAAATATTTTTTTTAAAAATTTTATTAGGAATATTTATTATTTATTTTATATTATAATTTTTTATCAGAAAATTTTTAAAAATTAATTTTTTACTTTGCCAATGCCAATAATGCCTAAGGGCCTTTTCTATTAATCCTACTGTAACCCCAATTTTTGCATAATTACCCCACTAACCCTATCAATCAGATATTGCCCCAATCCGCATTTATAAACAAGCCCTTTTCCTTCTCAATGATCTTTTTCGTGTTTACTTTATTTTTCTAAATGCATAATTTAAAGTTAATTCGCTTCTAATCTCTATCTCATTCCGTCTGCCAATGCGGAGCTTAGGCCTCCGGCGAAGGCCCGAGGCGAGAATCTAGACCTAGCTCTTGCCCCAAAAAACTTTAGCCTTGTTTAGGACTAATAAACTTTATTAAAATTTTACCAATATTTATGGGCAAATATAAAGAAACTCTAAATTATTTTTCGAAAATAAAAATATTGTATTAGACAAAATAATTTATCCAATTTATTTTAATTTCGCATAAAAAATTCGGCAATTAAAAATAAAATATTTTAAATTTACTCTTTTATTTGGTACAAAAAAAAATTCACCTTACATCCAGGCATTTTTTCCTTAATTTTTCTCGCAATTCCTGTCAATGTTCCCCCAGTGGCTGCTCCAATCACCAAAATATCAATTGCCATTCCTCCCAATGCTCTCATAATTTCTTCGGCCGTTCCAAAATAGTGTGCCGCTGGATTTGCCTCATTTTGGCATTGGTCCAAATGGACAAAATTGGGGCATTCTTTCACCAATTTTTTTGCAATTGAAATGTACGAATTTGGATCCATGGAATTTGTAGCATTTTTAGCTCTAATAATTTTTGCACCCAATGCAGCCAACAAATGTTCTTTTTCCATGCTCATTTTTTCTGGCATCACACAAATGCATTTATGCCCATGAATGGCTGCCATCATGGCCAATCCAATTCCCGTGTTTCCTTAAAACTGTTTTTTTTTAAATTCCATTTTATAATTAATTAATGCATCTATTAAAATAATGAATCAAAATTAATTAGACATAAATTCATTAAATTTATCTTAAAATTTTCATATTGAATTAAATTGGCATTTTCGAGGTCATAAATCAAAGATAATTCCATTTTAAATTTTTCTAATGTAAGCCAAAACCCTAGTACTTCATTGAATAAACCAAGTTATTTGGCCTTAATTTATGCCAATTTTTCTTGGGTAATTTAATATTATTATTTCATAAAAATAATTATTATATTTTGTCATTGAAAATTAAGTACTTCTTAATTATTTGTACCCAAATTTTTAGGGTCCTCACCCTCAAGGGAAAGGTATCGGTAACCTGCATGGGTCATCTTGTATAGGATTAGGGTCTTTAGGGTATAGGCTATAGGTTATCATCTCATGTATCCGTAACCCTAACTCTCACCTATAGGGAGAACTCCAAAAAAAATGAATACAGATAATTAAGAAGTAATACCGAAAATTATTCGCTTAATAATACTTATTTAAAAATTCAATTATTCATTTAAAATTTGTTTAAATTGCTTTCATTTAAATCGACCTGCTGTGGGTTCCACAATGGTAAATTTATCCGTATGATCAATATTTTCATTTAAATCCAGCTCTCCAATTCCATTAAATTCATCAGCAGCTTTGCACCCTTTGAACATTGCAAAGGCAATTCGATCTTTCGCTGATCCTCCCGGATTTACGAATTCACATTTTGCAACTAAAAAATTTATTAAATAATAATAAAAAAATATATTAAAATTTACATATTTCAACATTTTGATTGTTGGGCAGCATGAATTCTCTCAATAAATCATCAATTCGCAACAATGGTGTTTGGCCAATTGTAAAAGAAATATCAGGCAAAATAGATGAATTTCTATCAATTCTCAAAATTTCATTCACTGATTTTCGGATATATTCCATTGGTTTTTCTTTTTGTTTACCTTGAAAATTTGCAATATAATAAAAATTTTGCTTTTTTATTATTAATTTTTTGTAAATTTTTTACCAATTTTTTCCGCATTAATTTTTATTTTCTCCACAGATGCAATAATTCCATTTCCATTAATTTGTTGTTGTTCAATTGAAAAAACATTGTCAGAATGGCCATTTGAAATGCGATTTTCGAATATTTCAGGTGCATGGATTATTCCATCGGATAAAAGTACGATTATTTTTCCATCTTTTATTGGCATTTTTGTTACATTTAATTTGTTGAATTTTATAGCTCCTGCCAGCGTTCGCACAGAACCATTTCCAGCAAGAATTCCCTCAAAATGACCAATTGCTAGGCGAGCTTGTTGAATTTCCTCATGTGAAACATGAATGTGATGAATGCTTGTGGCAGAAATGTCCTTAATAAAATATAATAAATGTACCGTATTTAATTCAATGTAATGTATTTTTATTGCATAAAATGAATTTTAATTTATTTTAGTATTTTTATAAATTTTATTAAAATAGAAAAAAAATTAATAAAATTAATGGAATTTTTAGTACAATATATTTAATAAATATGTAATAATAATAATAATTTTTTATACATTTTTAGAATTATAAATTTTCAATATACCTTTTGAAATTGAAGCATTGATTCGTTTTTCCTGTTATTTTCTAAATCAACAACCAAGATCTGGAAATTAATTTTTTAAATATTTTGTTTAATCAATAAAGTAGGTAATTTTGCTTTCTTGAATTACAAAAAGGAATAATTAAAAATTAAATAATTGTTTTCCTATTTAGTTATTATTAATCATAATCATTAATTAATATGTAATATTCCCTCTATATTACCTTGATTCCCTTCCTCTTACAAAATTCAGACCAAATTTTGTGACAATTTCCATTGCATAAAAATGGTGGATTGTATTCCATGTAGTCAATTATTAATGTGAAAATTTCTGAATCAATTTGCGCACAAATTTCTGCAAACATTTCATCGATTGCTTCAATGAAAGCTTTTTTGAAAATGCCATCCCCAATGCCATTTTTTAAATTAATTCTCACAATTCCATTTTGTGAACAATTATGATTTGCTGAAATTTTTAAAAATAAAAATTAAATTATGTATAATTTTAATTTTTTTTTAAATTTTAATATTTTATAAAATTTTTAAAATTTTCGGGAATTAATATTTAAATTGATTTAATAATTTAATTATTTTTCAGATAAGCACCAAATGAATTTGTCCATTCATTTTTTGTTTGTGAGTTGATTTTCATGTCCATTGATTGTAATATATTTAAAATGAATTTAATTGTTTTATTCCCATATTCTATTTTTCCATTATGGTATTCCATGAATCGTGAACCAAATTGGCCAATAAATGTGACTTCAACTGCCAATTTATTGGCCTTTGCATTCCAAATCAATGAATGTACAATTGGCCAATATTGATGCCAATTCTGGAATTTCAATTTTAAGTAAATTTATTTAATTTGTTTATTCCTGCATTAATTTTCACCTCAAATAAAGGAAGTTGGCAAAAATATTAACGAAATTTTACAAAATTATAAATTATTTATATCAAATGTAAAATCGATAATTTGACAGATATTCAAATGCAAAATACTAATAAAAATGGCCACAAAAATGCATTTGGCCCCACCTACATAATCATTTAACCAAATGCTTAAAAATGGCCACAAAAATGCATTTGGCCCCACCTACATAATCATTTAACCAAATGCATAAAAAAAATGCCCACATTACTTCTTAAAAATAAATTTTAAAAATAATTTAATCAAAATTAGCCCAACTGGTCGGAAAATGAATTTTTCAACGCTAAAATAAAATTTAAAAAATAATATAAGGATTTATTTTTTAGAATAAATTTTGAAAAAAATTAATCAAAATTTTAACTTTTTGGATAATAATTTTTTTTTGGAAAAATAAAATTTTATAAAATAAAAAATTACCGGTTCGCATAAGCTGACATCAATTGGCCATTGAATATGAATGGAGTGGCATTCCACATAATGTGTCATCAATTTACGTGTCCATCGGCTCCAGAATGACCCATAATTGAGTGATTGGAAAAATTCGCATTTGCCATCTATATGGAAATAAATTATTTTTTAATTAAAATAAACAAATAAATATTAAAATTGCATACAAATTGGAATGTCGAGACCATATTTTTGCACAATTCTGTCCAATTTAACCAATGGGGTAGAATGATTGATATCAGTTAAATTTTTCATAAAATGTTGTGACATTTTTGTCAATTATTTTATAAAATTGATATTTATAAATCCTTGATAAAATAGAAAATATTTATTTTATTCATAATATATTTAAAAATGAAAAAAAAATAATTTAAAAATAAAAAAAAATTAGGTTTGATATTTAATGTTTATTTATTTTTATTTATTTATAAATTTCTCGGAGAATAGTTTAAAGTACGCGCGGACTAAATACTCAATTAAAAGATTAGGACGAAAATATCAACGATTGAAACACCTTGGAGTTATGGTGAAAAACAAAAACATTTAAAAATAAATTTGATCATTGAGCAATGAGCATAGAATTTATTAAGAATTTTGATTATTTGTATAAATTAATTCTATTTTCTTTGATTGAATATATTAAATGAAAACCTTTTTTTTATTTATTTTGTATAAATAAAAATACAATAGAATAGAAACAATTACATATTTTATATACTTTTTATTCTGTTTTTTATAATTTTTTTTGATATCGGGTTTAAAATGAAATTAACCTATCGTTATTGATTTTTTTGACTATTGCCATCTCATCTTTGCGAAATTTCAACAATTTAAATATTTTTTTTATTTATATAGAAAAAATGAAATTTTTCAAAAAGAATAATAAAAATTTTGTTTAAAATCATTTATCAATTATTTTTTGATCTATTTTTGTAAGCATTGTAGCCATTTGGAGTGTACAACCATCCATAAATATAAATATCATCAGTAGAAGTGGGTAAATGATTGCGAGGCATTTGATTCGTGCTTTCGGGACTCGACGAAATTGGTATCTTATATTCGCAAAAATTTTAGTAAAATAATTAATTAATATTTTGGATATAACTTCTCCTCGACTCCTTTTCTCATTGGTCATTGCCAATTTGTTATGCTGTTGTTGAGGGTGTAATCCGGATTGTTTTAATATTTCCCAATCGATTTGATGCCGAATTTTGGCCATTTTGTTAATTAATAGTGAAAAACCGGCACTTTAATTAAAAATTATTATTTTTTTTTATATTAATTCTTTATATCATAATAATGAGAAAAAATACCCCAATTAATAATTTTATTCTCTATTAGAAATAATTTTGGTACTGTAAATTTAAATTTTTCTTCTACTCAAATAAAATAAATCAAAAAATAAATAAATTTCAATGAATTTTAAGGAAATTTTTAATTTTTTAAATTATGTGTTTAAATGGAATGAAAGTTTTTACATTGGCAATGAGGTCAGTTGCTGAATAAATGCGGAAGGAATTTCAGCCGATCTTGATGGTCTTCTTCAATGTCAAAATCGGCTGATTGATGAGGATTCACGTTTACTATGATCTGCGAATGATTCCGATTGACAATATTTATGTAATTACTAATTAATTAAGTTAAAATTTATTTTTTAATTTAAACTCTATATTTATTATTTATTCAAAAATTTTATACATTTTATTTTCTGAAATTTATTATTTTCTTCCCCAAAATGGCCGATGAATAATCACATTTTCTGGCCAATAATAAACAAATTTTTAGCCCATTTCGTAACAAAGAATTTCTATATTTTTACAAATCTATGCGTCATTTTATTGTCCCATTTTATTACAAAGATGATGACATTTGGGATTTGAATATGCAACGGATAACAAAGAAATAATTCCTATTAGAATTTGGCGAACAATATGTCGTTGGATATGTCCGTTGGATTTAATTAACCTATATAAGTTTCTATAAATTTGTTTCACTTATTTTAAAATCGTAAAAAATTTATTACAAAATTTTTAATCTTCAAATATATTATATCTTTTAAACAATTTTCACGAATTGAATAAAAAACTAAAAATCCCATCCTGAGTCAACATTTTTCGCATTATTTATTTTATTCATAATACCATTTTTAAAGAGCAATTTTTGCTTTATTTAATTAATTATTCAAAAGCAAATGTCAACTGGTGAGATTGGAAATTCGTTGAATGGATTTGTTTGGGACTGGGACCAGACTCGATGCATCGTTTATTTGGACGAGCTAAGCGTCAAATCGCATCTTCATTATGAAAGTAAATTATTTATTATTCAAATAAAATTATTTCGATGAATGATGGACTATGATTTTTTGGCATTTTTCTAAAAAATTTAATGGATTTTATTAAATTTAAATCCTATAAGCTCATTAAGGAATTTTTTTGAGCTATGGTTTAATGTAATGAATATGGGTCATTCTATAAAATTAATTTTAAATAATTCTTTTGGATTTACGATTTTTGTTTTTATTTCTTACTATTTCAATTTTAAATAATTTTTTTTATTTAAAATGTTCATTCCCCTTTTTCAGCTGTATATTCTGTTCACACCAAAAAATCGGTCACCCACAACAAGAAAGAAGACCTTTTATGCTACTACGAAAGCCAAATTATTGCTAAAAGCAATAGTCATGAGAAGATGTTTTTTGGCTTTTTTTGGAGACGGGAGATGACACCGTATTCAAAATGCAAGGAAAAGATGCAGTGGGTCAACAAGTGAATACGATCGCTGTAGGCGACCCCTGAAAGGCGCGGTTTCCCTCCCCGGACTAACAAAATAAGGTTCTCATTCTGGGAATATTTTGAAAATGAGTCCTCATTTTTTAGTTATGATGCCATTTCGACGAATGCCAATTTTGGGAATATTATAAAAATGTGACCTAATATTGAAAATATCGTGAAAATTTTTCACTCATTTTCTCACTTATTTTTTCCCTCATTTTGTGGAAATTGCTAGGATATGAGTTTAAAAAATGAATCCTGAAAATAACGCTAATTTTCAAAATTCATTTTTTGTCTCGTTTTCTTATCCATAAAAAAATGAGGTAAAAAATATATTTTGAAAATGAGACTTATTTTCAAAATACATTTTTTGTCTCGTTTTCTTATCCATAAAAAATGAGGTAAAAAATATATTTTGAAAATGAGATTTATTTTCAAAATACATTTTTTGTCTCGTTTTTATCCATAAAAAAATGAGGTAAAAAATATATTTTGAAAATGAGACTTATTTTCAAAATTCATTTTTTTATCTCATATTCTTATCCATAGGAAGATGAGGACTTAAAATATATTCTGAAAATAAGACCCATTCTTAAACTTCATTTTTTGTCTCATATTCTTATCCATAGGAAAATGAGGACTTAAAATATATTCTGAAAATAAGACCCATTCTTAAAATTCATTTTTTTGCCTCGTGCCCTTATAGATTTTAAAATTAGATAGATTATAGATCTTGCAAATTTTATTCATTTCGTAACGTGTGATTTAATTAATTATGAAATACATGTTTATAATAATGCGGATTGTGGAAGGTATTTTGTACCTTCTCATCTCTTAGCTGTTTTGTTTCGTAAAAAAATATTTATTTCTAAATACTAAAAATTTGTGTTTCTATTAATAATAATTTTAATTTATTTTTGTTAATTTTCAATAAATTTTTTAAAATTTTTTTGATGAGAAGTTACAAAATTTACCTTAATCATGATCGAAAACATTCATCGGAAAAATAATCCTTTTGTCCTTCTTTCCATCATTGTAATCCACTGCCAAGCCTTTGAAAGCAATTTCGTCAGCCTTGATGTGATAGATCTTAAAAAATATAATGTAATTTTTTTATTAACCATTTTACAAATACAAACCTGACTAAATTTTTTATTCACCAGATGACAGTTTGGGAAGGCCTTGGGGTCAGTCAATAATGCCCTAGAATGACGTTCATCAACCCATGCCAAAGATTTTGAAAATGGCATTGCAATATCCATATAACGAATGAGCACTTGGATTTCAGAAGAACCATCCAATTGGAAAAATAATTCAGCAATGGCTGGCCGCAACTTAAATTACCAGATTATTAATAAATATTAATTCTATTAATTTTCTTACATCTTTACCAACATAAATTATTGAATCATTAATTTTATGCCCATTTGTAAGCACTCTTGATTTGATAATAAAATAATCCAATTTGATGCATTTGGCACAATAAACATTTGTAAAGTTAGATCTTGGTATTATATTGTTACATTTTATTTTAACGAAAAATCAAACCTGATATAATTTTGATGCTTGTTTGGAAGGCCTGAAATTGGAAATTTGAATTTGTTGGCCAATGTTGAACACTTGATAGTTGAAAAATATTGTTGAAATTCAATAAAATCTTCTTCCGAACAGGATGCCATAGTATGTAGGCGTTCTTCTATTTGCTTCAGAGCAACTCTTGGGCAAGTGACTCGAGCATTGACAAAACCAACACAACTTTCGACTAAAAAATATAGAGGTTAAACTGAAATTAATTAGAAAATTTTACGGAAAAAACAGGTGTGGTTTGTAGAAGCACCAAAACGACGAGTCAACTTTAAATATTCTTTTCCTATATTAATATAGCTTTAAATTTTAAACTAGCCTCTGCATAATGTTGGTGCATATGAGATTTGAATGTCAGATCTTGCTGATTGGGCATTGTTTTCAGCCATTCACAAAAACATCTATGCGCAAAATCAATTTTCGATCTGGTCAGATTTTTCCCAGCCAAAACTGCCAAACCGCAGCACAATAATAACATATTCACGGCCAGGTCCCAATTTGCATCTCGAGGAAGATCTCCAAAACATGGCAAAATGACTGGCAAAATAAAATGACAAATCTGAAAACAAATTAAATTAATTATGTCAAATTTTCTAACATTTAAACTGTTCAAATTATAATTATTCATATATTTAATTATATTTATATATTTAATTTAAAATTAAACTCACAATCCGGTATTCATTCGTTTTTAACCTTCGAATGTCTCCAAATGTTCGGGTCATTGTTCCAAATTTTCTTTTGATTTCTGCAGGTTTGTGGAACATCAATTTTGGTTCAACCATTGCATCAAAAAATTTTTTGCTGAATTTTTGTGGGATTTTTACAATTATTTAAACTTACTTCTTTTCAACCATTCCAATTAAAGCTCGCTCAATACTTCCACCATAACTTGTGTGCATGAGATCTGTTTGCACATTTGTCAGTAGATCTATGATGTCCTTGAGTGCTGATTCGCCTTCAATTCCATTGCCAACTAATCCGCGACCAGGGTTTGGAATCCAGTCAGTTCTTTTTCGGATTGTGTAGTCATATGGATAGATGACGACTTTGTTTTGCTCATCGCGCGCCCCCTTAATATTAAAATCTTAGACTAGTCTATTGAATAATTACATATACTTACGACTATTTTACAATATGGGCAGGCCATGTAAGCCGGCGGCTCTCTCATTTTCAATAATTGTGCCCTGGCCTGATTATCCGCCAAAAATTCGATTATCCGTACCTAATTTTTAAATACAGTTAGTGTTAAAAATTTATTTAATATTCATGAAACATAACCTTTTGTTGAACATTTGCAAATTGAATTGCGCCTTCATCCGAATTCAACAAGGTGAATTGCGGAGTAATATGTCCGAATATTTCGTGCCAATCCGGTTTTTCTGTGCCAACACTTAATTCAATACAAATAGGATATTTAAAATTTTATTTGACTTACAAAATGCCAATCAGTACAACATTAGCAATGGATTTTTGCAGCTTCGGTGGGAGATCTAGTATTTGCGCAATTATTGGCCAAACAGAGATCTTTGCAGATTTGGTCAACGGCCCGCCATCGGTTGCTAAAGCCAATGAGATGTATTCAAGCATGTTTTCTCGCATTAATTCTCCGCAATAATCGTAATAGTTTGGATTTTTTAGCAAGTGAGTACGAAATTCCACCAATGATGCAAAGTTTCCTAGTAAAATATGATATTAATTTTTTTCTTATTTTATAGCCTAACTTTCGAGTATTTTTGTTAGTTGTGGCCTAACATCATAAATGATAAAGTTTTCACCGCGAAATATCACTTTCCTGGATGACAATTTTTGCATTTCCTTGTTGAAAGATTTCAGTGTTCTTGGTAGAGTGTTCCCTTCGGGTAAAATTGCATGTTTGAGCATGTCGAGAAGCATCCCAAATGCCGCATCACTTAGGCAGTGTTTTTGTCTGTAGAGTTGCAGCAAATTGAGCGTTTCATTTCGTGTTAATTTGCTGCTGTTGAACAATTCTTTAGACATCAGTGATGCGGTGGCCATGTTCAATTGGGCTATTTGCTCTTCTAGATCTTCAACGTTTGCATTAAACTCATCCTGACTGGAAAATATTAATACAATTAGATTGCGGTTCTATAAACTAGAAAATTCTTTTAGAACCTGCAATTTTCGTTCTCATTATTTTCGCCATCAATTTCTTCGTTATATTGAATTGCTTCTGCTTGAATTGCATCCACATTTGCATCATCCAGATCTTGTTGACCAATGACTGCTTCCATATATTGTTGATTCCGTTGTTGTCGCCTTTTGTCGTCCAATAATTGTTGCTTTGTGCGCCGTTTCCTTATCAAACATGATTTTCGCCATTTATTCCCGATTTTGCTTGCTCTAGTCATGTTATCTATTGCTCTAAAATACAAAAACATAGATTAAACGTATATAAACTGGTACTGGTAAAAATAAATTAATTGGATTTTAGAATTCCAAGAAATTTTTAGCAGTAGACATTACTAACTTTTTTTATGCGTAGTGATTATCATAATAGAAAGAGAAGAAAAAAATAAATAATATGTGTGTTGGATATGAAATCGCTAGCCATAGAATGAAAAAATGGCTACGAATGTTGGCAGCAAATAATCGATAATTTGTTTGGTCATAAATGTTGCAGGAATTTAATGAAATGTTGTGATGAACAATTTTTCGTTTTGTGAATAAATAATAAATTGAAGAAATAATACGAAGATGGGATATGGAATTGGGTGTTGTAAAAAATATTTTGGATGATTGATAAGATCTAATGCAAAAAATAAATATTGGGATTGAATATGGGTTTATTTTAATATCCAACAACTTTTAGTTCTTCATTTCTTCTTAACCGGTCTCCGAACTATTGCCATTCGTTTCTTTGCCACCACCGTTCTCCTTGTTGGCATCAGCCCCATCAATCGGCATAATCTCTTCAGTCGACGCTTGCTAAAAAAATAGGACTCTTAATACAATTTCTAAGCGTGATTTACCTCGTCTATAATTGTGGGAGGCGAAAAAGTCGGAGTTTATTTAGCAGTGCCTATTGCACGCTGTAATGCTGAGACAGAAGTGCGAGGACTCTGTTGCTCTTTTCGGAGAAACCCCGCGCCTATCCCACTCACAAATTTGTGCTGAAACAAGTCAACCAAAAATTCATCCTTCCTCATTAATTTGTGATTTTGATTTTGTTTTTCTTTATTTTTTCATTAAATCCCAGCTCGAAGATCTTATAAAAGATCTCACTTTCTGATGCGCAACACTGAATTTATATTCTTTCACTTGTCCAATTAAAAATTTATAATCGATATTCACTCAAGCTCAATCCTGTTTTTTATACTTTGATCTTTAAATATTTTGTGATCCCAGTCTTAAAAATTTCTTTTTTCTCTATAAACATCGAGCGAATAAATTTTTGAGCTTTTTGCATTTTTGTTAATTAAATATTGTTGTTTAATAGCAACAATGTATTTTTATAAATGTTTTATATAAATCAAAAAATTAAAGTTAAAGATCTGTTGCAAATTGGGAGGAACAGCATGCCAGACCAAACCGCAAGTCCGTCAAAGCCGTGTTCTTCAAATGGTCCCGCAGGAGAAAGCCAAAAAACTCCATCCGATAAACTGCGCAAGCTTGCAATCAAGGTTTTTACTATATAACAAATTTATATTAATAAAATATGCAAATTAAGGCTATCACAGCCGCAATGATGACGCCTAACAAAGAGCCAGGGAATTTGTCCCCTGAACCGTTCGACTTTGAGGTAAACCGCAGATTAAATTGAAAAATCAAGAATTCATTTATAGAGCACATTCGACGAATTCGTCAGCCCGAACACATCAACTCCAATCCGCCGGTCTTATTGTGCCAAATTTGGAGTCGATATGGATAATGAGGTCTGAATTTAATTCTGTCTAATTTATCTGTTTCTAATGCTAGATCTCGCCAATTGGAAAACGTGCAAAAATCGACAATGGAAATCTTTGTGGAGCTATGGAGGTCGCCGACGGCTTGTTCAATGCTAATAAGCTGACCATTTCAATGGTTAACTCTAAATATATATTAAAAATAAAAAATTATTTCAGGATGATGAAAATAAGGAAAATATTGTGCCGACTGGGACACATTTTGTGCATCCAATTGAAAAGGTTAGTTAGAAACTAATTAATAAATACAAAACGCTAACAAATTAAGGCAGAAATTCGCAAAAATGCTATGGTTTTCGCTGGATTCAATGGTGGCAAAGATCTGGATAAATGCCAAATTGTGACGGGAACAACTACAAAGGTTTGGCTATTTGACAAACACAAATGATATAAAAATATTTAGGAAGACCAAACCACCGATGAGTCAAATGGCGCTGCGATGCGTTCATTGGCAGTCGATCAAGAAAAGGACAAAAAAATTGTACAGGTAAATTTATAAAAACGTAAAAATCTTAAATATGGAATTTGTAGGACGATTCAGAGAAGGAATATGTGCCAACCACTGTTCAGAATATTGAACTAGTTTCAAAGGTTTGCAGATATTAATGCAAGGTTTCTAAACTGTAAAAAATTGCAGAATGACCACAAAGCCGAAAAAGGAAATGGCAATCGTGAATCTGGGCTGGAGATTCAACCACCGAATTGCCATCAATTCATCCAGGTTAATATAATTTATTTAAATCACAAAACCGATAAAATATATATATTAAAATAATTTTAGCAAGATCTGAATGAGCGGGATTCCTCTGGCCAATATGAACCGGAACATATCGAACAGGTTTATTAATTTGGTTTATGCAAAATAAATATAAAAGTTAATTCAGGAATATTATGCTGGTGGTTTTGAATTTACCCCACCACAAGCTGTGTATGGATTCGACTCATTTGATCTGGTTAATAATTTATAAATAATCTGATATAAACAATTTTATAGGAAGACCGCAATACTGCTGAACCAAATGCCGACGAAATTCGGGACGAGTCAAATCAACCCGAAAATTACGGCAAAAGCGAACAGGTTTATATTAAATTAGAATTAACAAAAATTAACATTATTTGTTAAAAAATTAGGACAAGCAGAATTTGAATTTGGAAGCTAGCCATAACAGTGCTGCAGCTATTGAACAGGTTAAGATCTATCCTAATATTTAACTATATGATTTCTAATGATTTTAGTCTAATCGCACCAACGCTGTTCCAAATGATGGCGTAGATCTCAATGCAAGTCTTGGTAACGGCAACCAAATTGACCAGGTTTTATTATTCTAAATTTATAAAAATGGAATAATTAATTCAGAAATTGAATTCATCAATTGAAGTTGTTTCGGTCATCCCTGCACAAATTCAAGTGGTGGCAGTGATTCCGGGACATCCTAATGTTGCCCCATCTCGTGGTGAAGATCTTGCTGTGGAGCCTCAACCCGGAAATGGTGGCGAAATCGAGCAGGTTTTTATTTGTTTTGTTTAATAATTATTTCTTTGCGAAATTCAGGATCCTCGGAATATGAATATGGAAAGAGTCCAAGATCTTAATGCGCCAATTGAGCAGGTTAACATAATTTTATATTTGTAAAAATGTAAATTATTTAACAATTAAGGATTTGAATGGATCAATCGAATTTGTTGCTGAGATTCCTCCAGAAGTGCAAATTGTTGCCGAGGTCCATGCCCGTCATAATGGTCCGCCTGTCAATGTCAACAATAAAATCCTGGACAGAATCGCAAACCGTTGATTTGGAGCAGGAAAAAGGGATGATCTAAACGGGAATATGGAAGAATTAACAAATTTCCATCAAACACATTCTGGTATTTTATCTAATCATTACTCATCCCAAGTTTATTTTAACAAATCCTAAAAATCTCAAAATCCAAACCCCCATTTATCGTATTCCAAAACACACCTTGGCTTTATTAATATTTGTTGATGTTTTCTTTGATTTGATCTGTTTCATTTCTAACCGTTGATACTCCCTATCGAATTCAAAAAATGTTGTTACCTTTTCTATTATTTTTTGATCACGAAACCAATATTCGATATTCCCAATATCCCCAAAATATGCTCAGGAAATATCTTTTGTTGCAAATCCTTTAGCAAATTTTCAGAATTAGTCGTTTGGCTTTTTTTATAATTTATTACAAAATAAAAATAAAAGAAATTTCAAAAATGTTACTCATTTTCAGGATTAATTTTTTGGGTCATTTTATAATTTATTTCAAAATAAATTCAAAACAAATTGTAAAAATATCACTCATTTTCAGGATAAATTTTTTAATTCATTTTATTTTGAATAAGAAAACGAGACAGAAAATGAATTCTGAAAATGAATCTCATTTTCAGAATATTTTGTAGCTCATTTTCACAATTCATCTCAAAATCAAAAATATTATGTAACTCATTTTATAATCTGCAACAAGAGATATTCTGAGAAATTTTCCAATTCCCAATTTATCATCGCAATTTGATATCATTTTGAAAATGTTTTCACAATTTCACTCAATTGATAAATTATTTTTTATTTTATTTTCAAATCCATTTCCAAATGAGTTTAAATAGCAATCATAAAATAATTGGTGTTCGGCAAAATATTCTAAGAATTTGACTCATTTTCGGGATATTTTCAAAATATCTCAGATCTTTAAAATATTTCCAAAATTTCCACAAATTTGCTCACTTATTGTTGGATTCCTCCGTTATGAGGGTCCGGGTCCCCAAGTTCGAACATCTTTATTAATATTTATCCAATTAAAATAGGCACATATTTAGGGAACAAGCTGGGACAAAAGGGGGTTGGGATTAGGACTGGCCTGGGACAAAGGAGATTTGGGGGTTTATAAAAGGGATTGAACAATTGGTGAAAAGGAAGGGGAGAAAGGGGGATAAAGCATTTGGCCGATTCCGTGATGCCGTCCGGGCATTTTTCCGTAATAATTCTTTTATTTTTAATCATATTTAATATAATTGAATAATTTTTCAGGCCGCAATCCGCATGTGATGGCTGGGGGCGGTGGAATTGGCGTTGCGAATGTTGGGCTCCCCCCGGGAGGTCGCCGCGTTGAGGAGTGAGTTTTATCTTTTGTTTTTTAATTTGTGCAAACTTGAAATATTCAGGATTTCCTTGTAGGCATTGGGCCGAATGGATGAATTGATTGGAAAGAATTGAGAGGGAAAAAATGAATGGCCATTTTCAATTTTTGGATAATAATAATTCATATTTTTCAGTATTTTTAATCAATTGAAAATCATTTTATTTTTAGCCAATTTTATAAAAGGAAATTTTGTTTATTGTGTATTGAATCATATTTTCGCATTCTGTTGATTTGAGCTCATTGGGATTATTATTTTATAGAAAATTTTCGCCATTTTCTTTATTTTGTGTTTGGCCGTAATTTCGCTTCAATTTTTGTCCTTCCCCCCTTTTGTCCAGCGATGGTAGTCCCTTATGCGCAGGCTTCCACAGCCAATCCGGGTAAGACCTCCATGAAAGGCGCGGTTTCCCTCCCCAAGTTCGAACATCTTTATTAATATTTATCCAATTAAAATAGGCACATATTTAGGGAACAAGCTAGGACAAAAGGGGGTTGGGATTAGGACTGGCCTGGGACAAAGGAGATTTGGGGGTTTATAAAAGGGATTGAACAATTGGTGAAAAGGAAGGGGAGAAAGGGGGATAAAGCATAGAAAGGGGGATTGGATAGAGAGTAAGGGAGAAAAGGGGAAAGATAATAAAAGGATAGGGATAAGGGGAAAATAGGTTAGACATGGCGAGATGACCGGCGGCCATTCCTCACCCCAAATCAGGCTTTTTCGTCAACGTTGATGATGATTTGAGCTACAAAATTAACTTCCCGGAAAACAAGGAGACTGGTCGCCAATTTGTGGAAGGAGATGTGATTGGTGTTGGTCTTGTTTCGAAAGGGGATGGCGTCCGGACGATTTTCGCCAATTTGAATGGTAAATCATTAAGTTGGTTTAAAGAATGAATTTTTTTTAATAATAATTTTATAAATTAAAATTATTCTTGATTTTAAAATTTTGAAAAAATATTTCAAAAATTTTTGTTATATTAATATGGAAAAATCCTAATATTTTTTATTTAGTGGAACCTGCAATGTTGCCGACGCAATTCCAAATTGACGAATTAACTATCTGGCCGGTTGCTAGCATTCACTTTCAAGAATCGATTTGCTCCAATTTTGGCAAGGAGAGTTTCCGTGGTCCCATTCATAATAAGAAATGAATGATGTTGACGAACAAGAAATCATAAATATGATAAAACTTTCCCATTCATTTATAAATATGCATATTGCATTATGAAATTTTAATTCATATTGAATTTTATTGAAATTGTATTTGATAAATAAACTTTATAAAAATAATATTTTTTTTATTAAAGTAGAGAACGGCAAAATGTCTTCTACGGGATTCCAGACTGGATCCTACCCCATCCCCCCCTTCAATTTTGCTGGACGGATCCGGTGCGGAATAATCCAGTAAAATCCCGCAGTCAGATTTTGCGGTATCCAGCGCTCGGATTTTTTAAAAAGTAGTAAAAACAATGAGAAAAAATTTTTCTCAATTGTCATTTTTTGTCTTTTTTATAATTAAATGATTGAACAAAATAAAAATAGATTTATTCAAAAATCAAAATCTAGATCCAATTTAATAAAAATTGGATGCTCCATTTTTGTTTATTATCTAAATAAATAAGAAAATAAAAATTAAAAATAATAAAAAGTAAAAGTAAAAATATGAATAGAATATGTATGAATAATCGATGAAAAAATGAAAACATGCAAATAATAATAAATAATTTTAAATAATTTGACAAGCATTAGATTTTTTAATAAAAAGGATTTTTTACATTTAGCCAAATTTAAAAATCCCTAAAAAAGACTAAAATTCAAATTTTGTCCTGCGGGATCCAGCAATGCGCCAGCACTTTTGATACTGGATTAGCGAACTGTTTTTTTTTCAAAATTTTTGCTGGACGGATTCGGTGCGGGTTAATCCAGCAAAATCCAGATCCCGCAAAATCCAGCAAATCAAAGCGCTGGATCCAGTCCCGCGCCGGTCTCTAATTTAAAGTTGATTAATCCTTAACGAATGCTCTGATTCTTCAATTTCCAAAGCAGTTCAATAATTATATTTTTTTAAACCTTTTCTTATTACTTTTTGATAATTTTCAAAAGAGCAATCAAGCAGTGGACAACACATAGAGATTATATTAAATGGCAATTGTTCCTACTCTCATCAGTCCCCATTTACTAATTCCCAATTCAATTCCCATTCCCTCATCAGTGGCAGCAATTAATAAAAAAATCAATACTTACATCCTTGTTTATAATTTTTTAAATGTAATTTTTAAATTCTATTAAGAATTTATATTATCCTCTTTAATATAAAATCATTTTTAAACATTGAATATGATTATTAAATCTTAATAAACGCATATTAATCTATTTTAAAAATAATAATTAATAGAATTGATGCAACAAGCAAAAAAATTAAATTTATGATATGATAAATGGAGGATAACTCTATGATTGTTAAAAAATGGCAACAGCCTCAGCAAGAAATAGATTATTTCGAGGAAAAACAGGAAAACGGAACAACATCATTATGGTAATTTTGTTTAATATTTTTAATAAATTACATAATTTATCGAAATAATTTATCGAAATAAAACATTCTTTTTTGGGTTCGATTGTTATTCTGAATTTATAAGATAATAAATATGGCTATGAAGAAGGCTAATTTATTAGATTAAATTGGCCAGAAACCTTTTTAAGATTATAAAATTCTTGATTATTCATTTTCGTTACAATTTACAGTGTCCCGAATTGGTTGATTGAAGTTCTAAAATGGATCAATCGAATCGAGATGGCAAAATCCTCCATATCAATTTCCTGTCGTCTATTTTATAGACTTTGCTATTCAAAATTGCATCTCGACGTTGAGCCCCATATTGTGGATAAATTGGGTTTTTATCGTCTTACAAACACATTGAAGTTTGAAAAGTCGAATTTTCCAATGGACAAGATGGAGGATATTCCAATTGCTGAAGTGCCACCACCTGCTTATATACTCGGTTTCAAGTCAATTTATTTCGGGTAATTTTTTTTTATTAATTATCTAATTGTTTCGTAAATTGATTATCCTTTCTTAAATTTTTTTTGCATTTTGATAAGCATTTTTCGGAAAGGGAAAACACATTTTGATGTATTTTCCGAAAAGAGAAAACATATTTTGATGAACATTTTCCGAAAAAAGAAAACATATTTTGATGAACATTTTCCGAAAAAAGAAAACATATTTTGATGAACATTTTCCGAAAAAAGAAAACACATTTTGATGTATTTTCCGGAGAGATAAAAAGATATTTGGCGGAGTGCAACAAGTATTAAAAAGGATTCATAATAAAAATCTCGAACATATTTACACCATTTCGGATCATCCATATTAAACCACCCTTTGTCTATTATGGAATTGACTCAGATATAAATATAATATTAATACTATCAAACTATTTTAATGGATTTAAACTTTTCACAAAAATATTATGCTTTATTTTTTATAATTTATTCACCCAAAATTAAATAATATTTAAATTAAATTTCTCACTTTTTTATATGTTTTAGATTTTTTGATGATCGTGTTTTGGAATTTATCAAAAATATTCTTCCTCTGATTTCTTCTCGAAATTTTATTATTCAAGGGGGTAAGAATTTTTTCCTATTGAATAAATAAATTAAAAATATATTTTTATTTAAACAACAATCAACTAATAATAACAGAGGACAATTTAAAAAACTCAAAATTGAAAGAATTAAAGATAATATGTGTCTTTCTTAAAACTCTTATTTTTGATTAAAATTTTTTTTGTCTGAAAAAACAATGGCCTAAAAATTTGCATTAAGTTCTTAAAGCAAGCAGTTTCATGACTAAAATAACTATAATCTATTTTGCAATTTTACATCAATCATCACTATCTTAGCCCTAAAATAATCAGCATTTCAGCAAGATAAAAATCGCCATATTAGTTATTTAATGATGATAATTTAGGGTGTAGGAAGTACGAACGATACAATAACAAATTACTTAATTAAATATTACACGCGTCCATATTGTCCCTTTAAAACAGAAATTTTGCCCCCATACTGCGATGAAATGGACATGCCTCAACATCTAATAAGGAGGGGAGGGCGAATTGAGCCCAATGATTTACTGAAATTGTTAACAATGTTGACCAACAGCGGCGTTGGAGAAAGTGCTCAGCTCAGATGTACCTGCAGGTGCATATCACTCCACGCATTCACTTTTAATTTTCCTGGCATTCTCGACAATATCCAAATTTTGTCTTTGTACTGGGCCAGCGAGGAACTCACACTTATTGATTGCATTTTAAATTGGCTTATGAAACCACGAATTGATGGAAAACCAAAAATTTTATTTTACGAGGCTAGTAGAGAATGGAAAGTTGCATTGGTCAATCGCATCAAAAAGGTCTACTAAAAATTTTTAATACGAAAATAGTTTCTAAATTTATATTTTTAACTTCTTAATATTTAAAAGTTAAATACTAGGAAACGATTTTCACTCATTTAAATTAGTGTTGTCCCCCATGTCCCTTTCCTGACTTTGGAAACATAAAATGGATAGAGGTACCCCTTATTTTTTGTTGTTTTCCCCTTAAATTTTAATCGCCCCGAAAATATAGGCCCCCGTCTCCACGACCCCTTCCCAGAATACAGCCCCCCCCGGAAAAACTCCGATTTCCCCCGTCCCCTTAAAATCGTCCCCCGGGCGCCGTGGTGTAAGCCAAATTTAAACGATAAAAATTCAAAAGTATTTTGCCTTAAAGCGTTTCTCTAATTCAATCACCAATTTTTTTATTAGCTTTGCCGATTTTGAATTAACTGACCAAAAATAATATAGTGACAGATATTGAAAAGCTATATCTCTGTCCAGCTTGTAGACATACCAGAATATTGATTTATGGTCCTAGTCTAAATCCAATTCTATCCCTAGCCCTAAACCCATGCTCGCCCTAGCCTAGCCCTAGTCCTAAATTGCTAAACCGTTTTAAAGATCCGAATTTAAATTGGCCATAACATCGGTTCAAATTTCAAATCGATTAGAAACTGAAATCTTACAAATAAAATCGGCTGTGATGAATCGATTGAGCCATAGATCAAACTTTAGGATAGCCAAAATATCAGAATTCAGAATTGGCTATGACATGAATAAAGCAAAAATTTATAAAATTATTATATTAATATTCGATTTTATAGGAATTTCTTAATTCAACTCAACCGATGACTTTTTTATGCATGGTCAATATTAGATCGATTAACGATTTGAAATTTAAAATGGAAAACACTCAGACAGGCGAAGTTCTACAGATGATTAAAAATTCCGAAAACAACAACAACTGTTGGTATCTTTTACGATGCCCAATAGGAATGGAAAATGAATGGAAAGAAGAGGGCCTGAATCTGTTCAATTCACAATTAGATACGGCAACAACATTTTATATGAACTGGAAAAGGACAACAGCCGAATATGAAAGTGATATATCCGTGAATAGCAAAATGGCAGCTTTTTCAAAATATTTTGAATCTACTAAAAATTAAAAATTGATGCATAAATGTTAATTTAGTTTATTTGTGCACAATTTTCAACAATTTTAATGTTTTTTATTTCAATAAAAAATTTATTATAAAATTGCAATAAAAATTTTGTTTATAAAATCATTTTTTCATCAATTATTTTTAGATCTATTTCTTGAAAGCATTGTAGCCATTTGGAGTGTACAACCATCCATAAATATCATCCGGGGAAGCAGGCAATCGATTGCTAAGCGTTCCGCTGGCACTTCGGCGAATTCCTCTGAAGAAATGTGTCAAAAATGGAATAAAATAAATTAATAAAAAATTAGAATTTTCCAAACTAGTCTAAAATTTCTAAAAACTACTCACAATGTTCCCTGTTGATGTTCATGAAAATGTTTTGGATAGAATGCACTCATTTGAGCGGCCCTGGACGCTGCAGCCGCTGTCATATATGAATTTGAATTGGGCGAATGTTGAGCTGAATTGGCATTTGCATAATGACTCCCATAATGTGGGCCACTTCCATTCAGTCCGGCCGTAGTCAAATTTATGCCCACATCCGACATTTGTCGCAATTGACGCCTTTAAATTTTGAAAATTTTTTTATTAATATAAAAATTATAAATAAATTGATTCCTCACTTTCTGGCCACACAAAGTCCAACAAAAACAGCGCACATCACAACGGCCACTGTGCCCATGCAAATCACAATTATTGCTGTTGGCAACATCGATTTACCTATTGAATTTTTTTTCAAATTATTTAAAATACTTTTAAAAATTATTTATTTTTATTTACAATTAATTTATTTAATTACTACCATTTCCTCGTTTGATGGCTGCTTCATCCCCTCCAATTTCTTCATCCACCCTTTGATGAACAATTTCCGGTTCAATTGCCTTTTTCACTTCTGCATTTTTCAGGGCAAATTCCTCGAATTTCCCATAATTTATTGATGATGAAGAATTTCGAAGGAAATTTTGTCCATTTGTCTCAATTTCATTGTTCATTTCGGCTAAAAAATTTTTATTTTTTATTTATAAATTAATATTTTTGAAAAATTATAAATTACAATACTAAATTTTTTTAATTAAATTTATTTTTTTACCATTTCCTCCCTCAATAGCCATATCTGTTGGCAATGGCTTTGATTGATCAGATTCTGCTGCAATTAAAATTGACGAGGGCAAAGTGGCCGTCAAAATTGGATTCCCATTTTCGTCACTTTCAACACTAAAATTTTTAAAATTTAATAAATTATTTTTCTTTCTAGTTTAATTTTTATTTAGATAAAATTTTCTAAAAAAAATTGAAAATAATAATATACTGTGTGGCCACATGCATTTTTGGAGCCTGTTTAAGGAATGGGACTGGATGGGGATAAATCACATTTGGATTGAAACGGGCTTCGGCTGGGTCCACTGTCGCTAAAAAATAATTGAGAAAATAATTGAGAAATAATTTAAACATTTTTATTTTAAAAATTTTTAATGCAAATTAAATTAAATAATTTTTTATAAAAATTCCTGGTACTTGTAGGTCATCTGGGGGCAGATTTTTTTACCACCTAAATTACCTTATGTTACCCCCAAAAAATGAAAATCCTAGAATAGAATCATCTAAAATCATGTTTTTTCATCGTTTTACATCTAAATATGAATATTAAAATAAGAATCGCAAAAAAATTTTTCAAAATCTCCCCTAGATAACGTACAAGTACCAAATTCCTTCATTACTTTCTTCGATTTCCTCCAATTTGGCAGTTGTGATTTGAATAATTTCGTCGGTATTGCCCACATTTTCGGCAATGTTTTCTGACATTGGAATTGGCTCCGTGCTTTCGGAACTCGATGAAATTGGTGTCTTAAATTCGCAATATATTTCAATAATTATTTTTCCTGCATTAAACCTCCCCTCGACTCCTTTTCTCATTGCCAATTTGTTGTGCTGTTGTTGAGGGTGTAATTCGAATTGGTTTAATATTTCCAAGTCGATTTGATGCTGGATTTTGGCCATTTGGTTCATTTGAGATTGAAAAACCGGCACTATAATTTATAACAATAATAAATTGACGAACATATATTTTAATTAATTTGAAGGTAATTAATTTTTATTTAATGAATATGAAAAATTTTAAGGTAAAACCAATTAATTTACTTGGGCAATGCCGTCTGCTGCTGAATAAATGCGGATGGCATTTCAGCTGATTCTTGATGGTCTTCTTCAATGTCAAAATCGGCCGATGATGAAGATTCATGTTCCGCTGGTGATGATGGAGCAGAATGTTCTGGTCCATTTTCCTTAAATTTTTTAAAAATTACATTTGCACTTACGGCTAATTTATTTTATTAATTTTCATTTGTTTTATTGAAAAAATCAATAAAATATTATGTATATGACCATCGATTAAAAATTCATTTAATTTGGATCGAAATTAATTGCTAAAAATTAACCCTAAAAATAAGTCCTGTTGCTGTTCATGGAGGTCATATATATTTTTATATTAGCCAAATCCTCACATTAAAAATGATTTAAATTAAAATTTAAAAATTCAATTTTACAATGAATATTTTTAATTTATTTAAAAATTATAAAAAATCCATTTATTTATTTAAAAAATAATTTACTTGATTATGCCTTCCCACTTGATTGTTTTGTTTTCCTTCCAATGTTGTTGCTATTGTTGATTGTGGTGGTCCGCAAATTTTGTCCTCATTATTTGGGATGAATACTCCATTGCCCTGTTGGAGCATATGAATCCGTTCAATACAAACCAGCGGATTTTCTAGGAAAATATTTGAATAAAATTTTTAAAATAATTTTTGCAAATTTTAAATGAAATAAAATTCCACATTTTTTCTAATTTTTAATGAAATATAATTTCCAATTTTTCCATTTTTTAAAAGAATTTTCCAAATTTTATAAATAAAAAAAATTTGGGGGGTCAGCTGCTTCATTGACCAAGCGAACGATCGGATCGGCCCTTTTGACCATGGCATTTCCTCCATCCTCCAAGCGTGTATTATTTTATAGCCCCACGCGCCTCCATAGCCACAAATTGTGACTTTCCTCCTGGGCTATCTGCAGACTGCAACTGAAGAGCTGAAGACTGAATTTCTGTTTTCTGTAGAGGGAAAGGGAACTGAAACTGCAGCTGAAGACTGCACTGCTGAAGGCTGAAGATGTTGTCAACCCTCGCCAAAGGGTAAACGATTGTTTTTGGTCTGGGACGCCGCCGTCGCTTGGTCTCCGCTCGGAGCTATCCTTGCTCCACTGACCCCACCCATCAAATTTTTCCACTCGCTTATATAAGACACACTCTATCAGCAAGGCATTTGTTTATGGAAAGCAGGCAGGGGGATGAATTAGAAGGAACGATTTCCTCACACTATTTCGCCATTTCCTTTGCTTTTTTATTATGAGTTTATGAGGAGAAGAAAAGAAGGAAAAGGCAATTAAAAAAGAACTCCTGAGAATTTTTAATCAATGAAAAAATAAATTTAAAAATTAAAATAAACAAAAATAAATTTTATAGTTATATTTAGGGCCCGGATTTTTATGCACCGAAAAGTGCCAATATATGCGCATATATATGCACCAAAAAAGGTCAAAATATGCACCAAATATGCCAATAAATGCCAAAATATGCACATTTTATGCAATTGAATAAATCAATTTTTTATATTATAAAAAGTCAAAAAATGTTTTAAAAAATTATTAAATTCGAAAATTAATCATTTTTGATTGAATACAAGTGAAAATAAATAAATTTTCACAAATTTCGCTCTTTTATAAAAAATCTTTGGTGATTGACCAATAGGGGAGACGATTCATTTTTTAGAAAAATTTTTTTCCTTTCATTTTTTTAAAAAATTTTCTTGCCGAAAGAAAAAAAATTTTCCAAAAATACTATCTTAGATAAAATTTTGACTATTTTTATAAAAAAAATTTCGGAAAAATATTTTTTTAATAAAATGTTCAATTTTTTACAAAAAATTAACAAAAATTCTCGAATTTCCTCAAAATATGCACCAAAATATGCAAAATATGCATCAAGATGACGAAATATGCAAAATATGCACAGACTGCCAAATTATGCCAAAATAGGCATTTTTAAACCGGTTCAAAATCATTATTTGAACCCAACAACACTTTTTTCGTACTCCCCAATACTGTGCATATTCGCACACAAAATATGCATTTCCATAAAAATCCGGGCCCTATTTATAAAATATAATTAATTTTTTTTTTATTTTTAAAAATTTGACAATTAATTATATTTAAATACTGAATTAATTTAAAATGGAATATTTATTATTAATTAAATTTAATTTCTAATTATTTTAATTTAAATTACCTTGTAAAAGAACTGTGGCCACTCGTCGGCCAAAAGCGCCGAATGGTGTTCGAATAATTCGATTATGGCTGAGATCAACGAGCAATAAATTCAATTGGGACAAAAATGTGGCCGGTGCCAAATCGATCAGCTCATTATGGCTCAAATCGAGCATCACCAACCCAGGATTGCCTTGGAAGGCACCTGCATCAATTGAACGCAACTATTAAAAAAATGAGGGAAAATAAATAAAATAATAATTTTTGAAATAATTATTTAATTTTTACTTTATTGTTTTTCAGTGATATTTGTTGGATTTGGCGCAAATTTTGGAAACTGTCCTTGCCCAATTCGGTCATCAGATTTTGTTCAAGAATTAATACGGCCTTTAAAATGATAAATTAAAATAATTTTAAATTTCAAATTGTAATTACAATGCTTGAATTTGCCGAAAATGCATGCGGTTGGATTTGGCTAATTTTATTTTCGCCCAAATAAAGTTGACGAAGTGCAGGCAATCCCGTGAATGAATCATTTGGCAGAGATTCAATTAAATTATTACTCAAATCCAACATTTCCAAATGTTCAAATGAGCTGAATTGGAATGGATGTACCTGCAAAAATTTTTTTAAAATATTTTTTCTTCATTAAAATTCATTTATATTAAATTACTTCATTAATTCGGTTCCCAGAAAGGTAGAGGAATCGAAGTTGTGGGGCATTCAAGAATGCTTGACGATGAATTGAGCCAATTCGATTGGAAGCCAAATTCAATAAGCTAAGCACTGGCAAATTCATAAATGACAATTGAGGGAGGGCAATGAATCGATTGTTATGCAAATGCATGGCCATTAGCATTCGGAAACCGCGAAGAGCTAAGAGAAAAATTTAATAATAAATTGAAATTATATTAATTATTTTCAACATTATTTAATTTATTTTTTAAGTGATTGGTAATTATTAATTAAATTACAAATTATTTTAATTTAGTATCCGATAATTATAAAAAATCATTTAGAAAATTTTAAATTGTCCATAATTATATGTGTTAATAAATGGACAATTTTATTGCCAATATATGGTTAATTACATGTTTTTTTTTAAAAATTTGCTTAATCGCTTTATATCAAAAGGACTTTTCTTTCTTGGCAATTTTATTGACTTAATTTTATAAAATTTTCAACATTAAGTGCTTAATGAATGGATATTTTTTGTGTTAAAAAGGTGGCAAATTCCATGCCTTTTTCAAAGTATTCTCTTAATCGATCTTTTAAATGATTATTGACCTTAAAATCTTGGTTATTCCTGATCAATTTTATGGCTAAATTTCGTTAAATTAAAATTTTTTCTAATTGTAAAATTAATTAAATATAAAAAATTTAATAAGCAAACAGACCACTGGCCGGTACTTCTTCCATCAAATTATGGCCCAAATTGATTGTTTGAATGTTGTTTTTGACATTCTCAAAAAATGTTTTATGCATCCCCGTGATGTTATTATGCGATAAATTTATGTCAATTAACTGAAAAAAATAATAAAAATTATTTTTAAATATTTTCTATATTTACTTTTGGCAGTCTAGGCAATGCATATTCGGCCTTTAACTCGCCAATGGCATTGTTTGACAAATCCAACATTGTTAATGAATTCATTTGTAGCAAAGCTTCGGATGGCATTTCTTCAATCTTTGAATATTATGGAATAATTTTATTTAATAATATAAGAAATTTTCGATATCAATTTTTCAAGACAAATCAATATATTAGTATTATTCATCAAAGTCAGTTTTAAATTGAGATTTTCGTAATAAAATCCAATTTTCGGTTTTTAAAAATGTCGGTTTAGGTTTCATCTATTTTAAATTTTAAAGAGCAAAAATTCTTAATAGTTTTAATTTTTATTGATTTTTTGAAACCGAAACTGATTTTGAACAACCCGACTACATATAGCCCTAATTTTGATATTAAAGAAAAATAGCGATTAGTGATTAATAACTCATCAGATAAAGAAAAGGAATTAGTGGATTTAAGGGAAATTGTAAAAGATATATGTCTAAAAAATGCAAAAGCAGCAGGTCAAAAAATCACAGTTTTTCGCTTTAAGATTAATAACTTTCTGGCAAATTTATTTGATAAATTATTTAGATATTAAAATATTCTAATTATAGATAAATTTTTTTTAATTAATAGAGTGAGATTTGAAATTTAAATTAAAATTATTAATAATATTTTTAAAATCACCAAATTTCCAGTGATTATCAGCTCTTGTAAAACTCCTTCCAATCCTTTGAATGCACCTTTGACCATTTTACGAATTTGGCAATTGACCAATTCCAATCGGCGAATATATAAGCCAGAAAATAAATTTTCCGCCAATTGGCCAATTGACGTGTTGTGAATTGCCAATAATTTAATTAGGCCCAAATGGGCTTGATTTGTTTTGAGAACCTGGAAATTGTGTGAAAAAAAATAAATGCGAATTGAATATTAAAAATTAATTTTAATTTAATAAAAAAATTATTTTATAAATATTTCAATCCAATAAAATAAATTTGAAATTTCGTAAAAATATTTTGATTAGTTATACTATACATAGGTATATTTTTTTTTTCTAAAAAATTTAATTTGAAATTGCAAATTTTTTAAAAATTTTAAATTTAATTTAAGTATTAAATTTTTTACATATTTTTTTACCTGCATCAAATGCTCAGCAACCGTCAAATTATTTCCATTTGCATTAATTTGTGCCGGTTGTAATGTTTGTGGCGAACAATTCAACAAAACGCCATCCAATTGATCGACACATGCACAAAATTGTTGCACTTGAAATGGACAACCATTCACTGACGATGAGGAGAAAATATTTAGTAGAAGGAAAATGTGCAATAATAAAATTATGCAAATATTTGTGGAAAATTTCATCTGATATGTTGAGAAATTGTTCTTGATTAATAAAATTATTTGAAACTATTCATAAAAAATAATAAGATTAAAAATAAAATAAATTAGAGATTAAAAGTTTTTTGAATGTATGGTTAGCAAAAAATTTACAAAAATAAGATTTAGATGAAAATAGATTTTTTAATTTAATTTAATTTATAATTTACAAAAAGAAATTGACTAATTTTTAAGGCAAA
Source organism: Pratylenchus scribneri (assembly GCA_030063045.1). Lineage (NCBI taxonomy): Eukaryota > Metazoa > Nematoda > Chromadorea > Rhabditida > Pratylenchidae > Pratylenchus > Pratylenchus scribneri. The sequence continues at coordinate 157,388 of JAQSEB010000028.1, forward strand.
TTTTCGTAGAAGAAATTATTTTGGTTTTATTAAAAATTTTAATAATAACTAAGAAGTGGTAGAATTAATTATAGAAAAAACGAAGGAAAAATATTAAAAATCTATATTTTTGTTAAATATCCAAAAATTGCAAATTTTAAATATAATTTAATTTGGGCCAAAATATTGATATTGGCAAAAAAAAAAATAAAAATATAATAATAAAATTGCTTTATCGATTAAAAATTGTAATGCCAACTAAACATTGAAGGAGGAACTCTGTTGTATCGAAAATTTTTGGAGAGGTGGTTTCGTTTCCTTTCCCCGATTGGATTTGTCGCGCAGTTTGCTCCGACTCCGAATGAGCACTGTTGGTGTTGTACGGCGCGGAGAAAATTTTTTTGTGCTTGAAGGACATCCGCCGTTGCCGCCGTCTCCCAAATATCCTCTCTCTTCTCCCATATTCAATTCAATGAGATTTCCCATAAACCAAAACTGGAGGCCGTCGATTCCTTCTATGCGCAAAGGCATATATGGAATGAAAATGGAAGAATGCAGGATGGATTGAAACGAAAGGGATGGATTAGAACGATTCTTGGTAGGGAAATATTGAAAATAAGGTGAGAGGGATGCGCGCAAAATCATTCAATATCGGCACAAAATCATTTTGATGAGGACCCATAAAGAGGGATGAAAGAAGAGAAAAGCCATGGAAAAAGTCAGTAATTCATCCGGTGGTCCATCCTTTTACCAAAGATCGAGGAAGTAATTTTTCGGAAAAGCGATATCTAATTAAAAACACAAACTGGACGGTATAATTTGACTTAAAAAATTAATATACATTTTTGAGTTTAGTAATTTAAATTTTTTGATGAAAAAACCATTTTCCTACAAGTTGTAAAATCCAAAATTAAGTAAGAAATTTCGTTAATTTTATTAATTTGTATCAAAAAATTAGAAAAGCCAATTTTCAGAGGACATTAGTGCATTGGAACGGTATATCGCCTTCCCGAATTGGTTATTTCCACGTTGAGCTATGATTAAAAAGAATAGCTCAAGTTCTGAAATCTGAATTGGTACTGAAAAAAATTCTGTTTCGGAAGAACTTCCGAATAAAAGGAAAATGAAAAGAAAGTGGATAATGAATATAATTGGAAAGATGCTTCTTTCACAGAGTTGAAAAATTTCCCAAGAATTAAGTGAATGCGTAATAAAAAAGAATAAGAAGAAAATGAGAAGCCCATTGAAAACTGTCCGGCGCGCTCGAGCGATCGACGTTGTCCTCGATTCGGTCAATGAATTCGTTGTTTGGGAGGAAGCAAAGGCGATGAAGCAAAATCGCCCCTCAAGGGATGAGTGGATGGAGGGATGGGTCATTTCCCCTTCCACAGCTCATCATCCCCGCCGGTGGGCGCACGCATCTCATCCTCATCGTCACCGACCGTCATGACCCATCATCCACCTCTATTGGAACACCTTTTTATTTCCCCCATACCAAATTTCGCTACTAGCGATGACCACAACTTTTGGGGGGAAATCGAGAAGGGGAATGGATTATTTAATCGACCATCCTCGCTTGGCTGAAATATAATTGAGAAAAATTGGGATTATAAAGTTTAAAAATAATTTATTCATGTTTGAATTTTTCTTTTAATTATTTTATAAGATGTACCATCGAAGAAATGCTACCAATAATATTTTAAATTTTTTGCCGACAAATTAATTTTTGAAGAAAAATCACATTCTTTTATAGAGAAATTTATAAATTTTAAATGCTATAAAATTCGAAAGGCCGAGATGCTTCGATTGATTGAAAATATAAACTGTCTCTAAATCTTATTTTGTTTTTGGTTTATAACTTTTTGGTTTGATCTAAACCCCGACAATCCAAAGGCCACTCGACTAGCTCTATCGAATGGTATTAGATTAATAGTCTCTGATCGGAAAATTTTAAAACTTTTTTTTTACAAAAAATACAAACCTTAAAGCAAAAATTTTTTTTTCACCAATAGAATTAATATTATTAAATAAAAGTAGAGGAAGAAATTTTTTCGAAGATTCCATCTGCTGCAAGCAATTGATATTTACAACAGTGAAATAATAATTGTTAACATATGACAATAGCTAAATGTAGTGCAATTTTAGTACTAAAAAAGGCAAAATGGGCTACGCCGGTTGGGAATAGTGAAATATGGCTGCTACCGTGGGGAAAATATGGATTGAAAATTTTCATGATGATGGCTGGGTGGGTACACGGTACACCACAAATGCGCACGGATAAATACTTGAAAAGGATGCACGCCATGTGAAGGCATTGTGAATTTAAAAATACACGCTTCCAATTTCCTCTCTAGGAATCAGTAGACTGGATTTGTGGATTGTTAAAATGTCCGTAGAGCAACATTCATTTTTTGGGGAACAATCCTCACTAGAAATGATTCTAGTGTCGGTTAAAAAAAGTAAATTTCACAAAAATGGGTCGGTAAAAATAAGAGGGATATTTGATGAAAATTTAAAACAAAAAAAGATAAATTTATAAAATTCATCAAAACAATATTTATATTATAAGATGAACGATGAAGGGTGCAAATTAGGGTTGCCCCGGAAGTTCCGGTTCCAGTGGCCGGAAGTTCCGGCCTTTTTGGGGTTCCGGTTCCGGATTGAAAAATGAGTTCCGGTTCCGGTTTTGGTTCCGGTCATTCAGTTCCGGTTCCGGTTCCGGTCGAAAGCCTGGTTCCGGGGCAACCGAAAAATTTGCATCTAAGTAAATTGGATTTTGTTGCATCAATGAAAGTCAAATTGAAATCTAGGTTTCTAATTTCATTCTTAGATTTATTTTCTTCAACTTCTTTTATTGGTAAAATCAATTATAGAAATTTGTATAATTATTATAATTGATTGAAAATTAATTAATTTATATTAATTCGTAGAATTCATTTTCAACTAATAAATACTTTGACCACTGAAAATGCAAAATTTATCGATTTTTGCAAGCCAAATTGATTCGTTGCAAGTTAAATATGCATCAATGAAAGTCAAATTGAAATCTAGGTTTCTAATTTCATTCTTAGATTTATTTTCTTCAACTTCTTTTATTGATAAAATCAATTATAGAAATTTATATAATTATTATAATTGATTGAAAATTAATTAATTTATATTAATTCGTAGAATTCATTTTCAACTAATAAATACTTTGACCACTGAAAATGCAAAATTTATCGATTTTTGCAAGCCAAATTGATTCGTTGCAAGTTAAATATGCATCAATGAAAGACAAATTGAAATCTAGGTTTCTAATTTCATTCTTAGATTTATTTTCTTCAACTTCCTTTATTGGTAAAATCAATTATACAAATTTATATAATTATTATAATTGATTGAAAATTAATTAATTTATATTAATTCGTAGAATTCATTTTCAACTAATAAATACTTTGACCACTGAAAATGCAAAATTTATCGATTTTTGCAAGCCAAATTGATTCGTTGCAAGTTCATTCAAAAAACAAGTAATTTTTTTTTCATCTCTTTTGCTGAAAAAAATTAAGGGCAATTTCAAGTGATATGCCATTTTAAATTTGCAATAAAAATTTATCAGCTGAATTAATTTTCACTAGCTAAAGAATTAAAAAATTGAATAATATTTCGAAAATTTAAAAATCAATCAAATTAGAAAATGACATTAAATTTTTAATTTAATTCTTTTGCTCTTTATAGGACGCCAAATTTGACTTCCGATGGTCCTGCATTAAGAAATTAAATAAAAAAAAATATAAACTAAATAAAATATTACCATTGGCCAAGTTGTTCAGCGGGCACAAATTTTGCATACAAATGTATATTTGCCAATTTTTTGTAGATTTCCGCTTTGCTATGCTGAAAATAATAAATTAAAAAATGAAATATTTAAATTTTTTTATTAAATTTATAATAAAAAAAAAATAAATTTTTTGACAAGTAAAAAATTATGAAAATTAAAAAATCTTTAGTAAATTTTTAAATTTCTCCAAAAAATACAGATTTAATTATTTATAATTTGGTTAAAAAATAATAAAATTCCAAAAAATAAATTTATCCTAAATACCTAATGACTAAAATTATTACAATTATTAAAATTAAATGTTCTTATTAGGATGGATATTCACAAATTAGGTCTAAAAACCAATTCGGTTTTTTGCCTAAAATTACCACAAATCCATATTAAACCAAAAATCCATATCATTTTTGTATTTAAAATCAATACATTGATTTTGATTAATTTAAATATTCAAAAATTTAAAAATTCTAATAAATTTATTTAAAACAAATAATATAAAAAAATTTTTACAACTTTACCTTTCTCAGTGAAAATATGAAGTAATCTCTAATGAATTTCTCCACAAATCCATATTTACTTTTATTCATCCAATTTTCCAATTGTTCAGCAGCAGCAAAATCACCAAATTCCAGTCCAATAACCCAATAACGATTCAAAGAATTCCATCTGTGTAAAAATTTATTTTATTTAAATTTAATATTTGAAAATTGTAAGCAATTTTTTTGAGAAGGATATGGGAATATTTTGAGCCTGAATTTTTGTAATAGCAATATTATTAAAATTTATTAATAAATTTTTTATAATTTTTCTATATAACATTTTGGTGTAAAAATGATTGAAGATTGAACCAAAAATTTTGGAAAAAGTAATGGCCGAAAAAATTCTCCATTTTTGCCCTTTTTTCTACTAATTTTGGTTTTTTGCATTTTCCTACCAATCCAGAATTCAATAATTTTTCTCTTTCAATTCAACTAAATTTGTTAATTTTAAATTAATAATATTCATTTGAAAAATTACCCAAAAATATCCAAAAAATAAATATAATTATTAATTATTAGATAATGTTGTTTATTAAATTAAAAAAAAAGTTTGCAAAAAATTATTTTATTTTTTGAAAAAAAATAGTTAAATAATGCCTGAATTCCGGCGGAACTGCCATCAATTTTCGGGAAAGTTCATTCAAATCTTTCTTCTGCTGTTTCTCCTTATTTGGTAAAATGTGGCATCGTAAAATGCCGGTGCTTGTATTTCGTTCGACCGAAAAAATGAGCTGAAGCCGAAGTTGATACAAAACATATTCACCGCAAAATTGTTCGCCCAAGTCACGTTGCTCTGCCGATTCCGACGATGTTTTAGCAAAACAATAGAAAACAATGTAATGAGTGTACTGGAAAATATTTTATAAAATAATTATAGATATTTTCTTATATCCGGGATAATTTATTTTGTCAAAAACTTTTATTGATCGAAAAATTAACTTTTTTAAATCAAGAAAATCTGTCAAATAAAATTCCATTTTATAACCTATCCTATCCTAGCCTTTAATAACTATAGAGCAAATTGCAATCCTGAACTTAGTTAAACATTTTGTTATGGCTATATTATGTGACCTCAAATTTGCTAAATTAATTATTTTTATAGCCAATTTTATTTTTATCAAGAATGAGTAATAAAAATAGAAAATGAAAAAGTAATCTCATAAAATTATTTAAAAATAGAAAAAATATTTAAAATTTTTAAAATAAATTTTTTGAATTTATTTGTTCATTGTAAAACCTTTTCTCCAAATGATTTTTTGTCATTCAGTAATGATTTCCATGAATATTTGTTGTCATCGACATCAGCATGCTCGATGATGGAATGACCATTTTGTTGCTGTTCTCGAATTTTCTCAATCATTTCCAAACCTAATAATAATAACAAAATTTAAAAATGACATTAGACTATCAAAAAAATGAATTAAAAAATATTTTAAAATTTGTGGCATAATTTTATAAAAATCTCTTTAAAGACCTTTAAGAGAAAAATACTCTTTTAATGCTAAAATATTCATTTTTTTATAAAATTATTCACCCAATTTCAATTGCCGCTGGATAATTTGTTGGGTGGAATGATTCACACTGTATGCCACATTTCTTTCCGGTTTACACGGCGAAATGATTGGCATTGTCAGTGTGGGCAGCAGATGCCATCCTTCCACATGTCGCACTTTACTTTGTAACATTTTTTGCTTTTGGCCTTTTTCCCTGTCCGCTTGCCAGCCCAATTTTTTCTCATTTGCCTCAGTTTTATCCGCACCCAATGAGGCAAATTGAATTGGCATAGGCCATGGCCAATTGACGAAATGGGCGAAGAATTGTTCCAAAATGAATGGAACCATCGGGGTGATCGGAAAGCGGAGGAGGATTTTGAGTAGCATTAAACCCAATGATGCACCATTCAAGAAGCCGTATTGTCCACCGTAGATGTGGTTATCTTGGATAGATAGTGGATATTTTTATTAAATATTTAATTTAATAATTTTAAGGACAGTTATTTTTGACGGAGCCAAACGCATTATGGAATTAAAAATATTTCAAGTTATTTTTTATGGAAAATAAATTTTTAATATAGAATTTCCATGAAACATTGATTTTTTGCAGCTTTAGAAGGCGGCGGACAGAGCTTTTTTTTATCTTTTCATGTTTAGATTAAACTAATTTCGAAACATTAACATTTCATAGGTACAAATAAATATATGTATTTGACAACAACAATAATTAAATTTATTAAAATTCTCATTTTTTATTACATGGTTATTCCCTGAAACAAGTGGAAAAACAAATTTTCATAATCTTATTGTAAAAATTTTATCTTTTTCCATAATTTTATATCAAAATAATAAGCACATAAATCTAAAGATGACTCACTTTCAGCCCATTTCTTCAATGCCACCAAACAAATTCGGAATACTCGAAGCACATTTTTATTGGCTAATTTAGCCAAAATAAATTCATTTAATTGATAGCCTGAAGAGAGGAGGAATAATTAAATTATAATTTGGCTACTAATCAAATTATTGGAAATTTCATTAATTAATTTTATTTATTTTAAAATATTTTCAAATTCAAAGAAATTTCTAACCAGAAAGAGCGTGGATCATGCCAGCCCGTGAATCGTTCCAATCAATTTCATAAATGTCCTCCTCGCCATTTTCACGAAATTGTTCAATGAGAAGTCGAGTGTTTTGCAGCGTTTTCTCCGAAATTATTCCATAGCCTGGCAATGAAACGAGTACCAATTCAAATGGAGCGCATTGATATGCGGGCAATTTTGAACGATCAAAGTCCATTTGATGCCGTTCAAAATGGGTACAATATGTGAATTTTATATGGGGAATATGATTGTTCGGATGACGAACCAAATGAAATATATTTTTATTCTAAAAATATAATTTTTATTATAAATTATTTTTGAATATTCAATTTAGGTAAAAAAATGAAAAATTTAAAGATATTTTTACTATTTCATTATCCAAAATTGCAGGTTAAGGAAAGGACCCTTTATTATTTTTTCCAGCAGCTAAGTTTGTACTTAATTTGTGAATATAGAATTTTGGTTACTGGCAATTTTTTACTATTAAATTTTTTATTATTTTATTTTTCTTATGGAAAATCATGTTTTTTGGCTTTTAAAAATCCATAAATACAAAACTAATGTAGAAAAAATAAATAAAAGGAATAAAATTTTTTAATGAAAAAAATATAAATGGAAATGTTTTAAAAATCGAAATTTTTTATTACTTGACAAAGTTGACAAAACAGCGAATCAATGTCCAAACACCACCGGTTCGATTCGCAGGTGGACTTGCCAAAAAAGCGGCCTTTTCCAACACGTTTTGAGGCAATCAAAATAGCATTGATGTCAGAATTGGGAGTCCAAGTACCCAATTGATAAGAGCCACCAATTTTTAGGGTCGATTGTGGTGCCTTAAAAAATTAGGTAAAAATTATTCAATAATGCCATTTAAATGTACCCAAATTGTGGTGATAATATGTTCAATTCGCTGAATGGCAAAATCGATGTGTTGATGACGCCGTCGATTCCCCGGTCCTTCCACTTCATCCTCATCATCATTTACAACAACATTATAGACAGTGTCTCGAATTTGTTGGGTGCTGCCCCTTGCTTGCCGAATTTGTTCACTGCTCCAACGAAATTGTTGAGCCAATTTGTTGAATCCGATGGGAATTGCATTTCTAGATGCAGAATTAATTGGCCAATATTCATTCAACAATTGCTGGTCTTAATTTGAAAGGAAATTAGGTTATTTGTTTGTTATCCTGGATGAGCAAATTTTTTTGAGATTCTTATTTAATACTCATATAACCAATTTTGGGGGTAATTTAAGGTAATTTTTTTGAGAGGTGGAGGATAAGGAATCTGTACCCAGATATAAGTACCGGGAGATATTTAGTGTAAAACATGTGGATTAATTAGTGCGAAACAAGTGTAATTAAATTGGGGCAAATAGGTTGGGGTCGAAACAATGAAATTTTGACATTATATCGCAAACCAAATATTCATTATTTTTATTTGGCTCGATATCCGAAAGGAGAAGAACATTGAAAGGCAGGGCGGAATTATTGAAATCAGAACAGGCGTAATTATTAAAATCAGAAAACGTGGAATTATTAAAATCAGAAGAGGCGGAATTATTAAAATCAGAACAGGCGGAATTATTGAAATCAGAACAGGCGGAATTATTAAAATCAGAACAGGCGGAATTATTAAAATCAGAACAGGCGGAATTATTTAAAATCAGAACAGGCGGAATTATTAAAATCAGAACAGGCGGAATTATTAAAATCAGAACAGGCGGAATTATTTAAAATCAGAACAGGCGGAATTATTAAAATCAGAACAGGCGGAATTATTTAAAATCAGAACAGGCGGAATTATTAAAATCAGAACAGGCGGAATTATTAAAATCAGAACAGGCGGAATTATTTAAAATCAGAACAGGCGGAATTATTAAAATCAGAACAGGCGGAATTATTTAAATCAGACAGGCGGAATTATTAAAATCAGAACAGGCGGAATTATTAAAATCAGAACAGGCGGAATTATTAAAATCAGAACAGGCGGAATTATTAAAATCAGAACAGGCGGAATTATTAAAATCAGAACAGGCGGAATTATTTAAATCAGACAGGCGGAATTATTAAAATCAGAACAGGCGGAATTATCAAAATCAGAACAGGCGGAATTATTAAAATCAGAACAGGCAGAATTATTAAAATCAGAACAGGCGGAATTATTTAAATCAGAACAGGCGGAATTATTTAAATCAGACAGGCGGAATTATTAAAATCAGAACAGGCGGAATTATTAAAATCAGAACAGGTGGAATTATTTAAAATCAGAACAGGCGGAATTATTAAAATCAGAACAGGCGGAATTATTAAAATCAGAACAGGCGGAATTATTAAAATCAGAACAGGTGGAATTATTAAAATCAGAACAGGCGGAATTATTGAAATCAGACAGGCGGAATTATTAAAATCAGAACAGGCGGAATTATTAAAATCAGAACAGGTGGAATTATTAAAATCAGAACAGGCGGAATTATTGAAATCAGACAGGCGGAATTATTAAAATCAGAAAACGCGGAATTATTTTAAAACAAAACGAAGAGAATATTTATAAAATAAAACAAAAATTGCTTACCAATTACATTCTGCTCCAACATTTGTTTGTATGGGATCAAATATTCTTTCTCGAATTGTGTTCTTAACTTTTCCAATGCATTTAATTTATACTCATTCTTTTTCTGTCCTTGTTCAACAACAACAACCGGCTGTTGACCAATCAAAACAACAAAATCGCGATTATAAGTTTGCCTTGTTATACTTTTCACCGACCAAATTTTTTCTAATTTTTGCTCTTCACAAATTGCTCTGGCAAAGCAAATCCAATTCAATTGCAGTCTCAAATAGTTTTGATCAAATAAATTCTCATCATCTTTTTCTTTTCCACCACCACCACTATTATAACCGTCAATTTGGGCAAGTAATTTTGTAAAAATGCCATGCAATTTTGTTATCAAAATATTCAATTCCTCAAAATTCCATTCCTTCTCTTCATTCAATTTTAATTCGGCCAATTCTCTTCTCAATTCCTTAACCAATTCCCACTCAATTGAATTTGACAATAATATTTTGTCCTGCTTTGTCCCATCCAATGCCTTAAATTTGTGACCAATTTCGTTCAAATATGTTCCAATAGTCAGGAAAAAATGATCCTCTGTTGACCATTTTTGTTCCGCAATAAATTTTTCATAAATGTCCAAAAATTTATTGTATAAAAATTGGTCATTGAAATAATCTAAAAAAATTTTTGTATAATTTTTAGAATATTTTATTACTTTCAAATGCAGGCAATTTATGGGCATCATGCATTTTTTGTTTCGCAATTTCATTGGAGGGCAAAGTGACCATTTCATCTATTTCATCCTCCTTTTCATCTCTTTTTAAAATTTTAACTTTGCCGTACTCCTTTTCTGCTTTTTTCTTTTTCTTTTTTTCTTTTTTCTTTTTTGATTTGCTGCTAGTTTCATTGCCCCCATCTCCGCTACTGGCAACATCAACCGCAGGGACATCATTTTGATTGGTTGAACGAGAGTTTGAGGGAGCTTCTTCATCTGCATTGATTTGAAATCTAACCTTTTTCTTCTCTTTCGGTTTCTGAGTATTGGAGGAAGTTGCCTCTTCTTTCATTTGAATTTTTTCCTTTTTCTTCTTTTCCGTCTCTTCTTAAAATATTATTAAACAAAAGACATTAGACAAGTCTAGTTTTCAGTGTTTATGTTTTAGCTTAAGAATTTGTGAAATGGAAAGAGAATTTCTACTTTATTTAAAATAGTTTTTGGCACTAAAATATTAACATTAATTTGCGAAGAAGGTGAGAATTTTAATGAACTGTGAAAGTAAATCGTAAAACCGAACCAGTTATAGCATTTATATATTAAATTACTTTTATTGTCTCCAATTTCCTCTATTTGCTCTTGCTTATTTCCACTCTCAACTTCTTGAATTTGCACATTTTTCTTTGCCCCCTTCCCTTCATTGTCGGAATCAGAATGTTCAGAATCGGATGCCATATCGGCCCAACTCATTTTTTGTTTCTTGGGTGCTTCAGCTGGTGACTTTTGTCGTAATACTTTAAAACCAGCTGCATGGGACTCACGTCGTTCTAAAAATTTTCATTAAATTTTTTGCCTTTCAGGCCCTATTTTGAGGTCGCGTATTATAATAATAATAATAACTCATCAAGGATCGAACCGATTTTGATGATTTTGGTATAAAATTAAATAGCAGACGTTGCATATCAATTAAATAAATTTTATTTAGATTTGTTCAAAAGTAGTTTCGCTAATGCAATTTAATCGTCAATCTAATTAATTTTTGCAGCATAATAAAATAATTCATAAATCCAAAATAAAATTTAAATCATTTGATAGACAACAATCTTCAATTGATATCAAAACCATTAAAATTTATTCAGATCCTATTTTCCTAATGATTTAATTATTTTTATAAATCATTCAAGTCAAATTTCGACTGACCTCTGCCAACTTGTTGAGGCGTACCCAAATTTTCGGCCTGTGGCGGCGGTGCAGGTAAAGACATTCGCAACAAATGTTTATTTTGACTTTCCATTTCTTCTACTATTTCTTTCCCCTTCACAAAATGGGCATAATCTTTGGCTTGAATTTTCATTCCGCGAGGACCAATTTCACTGAAAACATTTGCAATGCGTTCAAAGTTGCCCAAAAAATTGAAAAGAATTTGTCGCCTTCCATGATCGGAATGTGCATCTATGAAGGTAATTAAATTAATTTATTAAGAGTCTATAGCAATTCTTTTAAAATAATTTTTAGTGCTATGATTGGATATTGAATTTTTATTTTTTTTTTTTGCAAATTATTGTTTTATTTGCTCATTTTAATAATTTCCCTTCCAATTCAATTAATTCCTATTTCCCAACTGACCAGTTATAATTTTTGCAAACGATAATTTTTTGCCCCCATTTTTGCCTTTATTTTCTTCCTTCTCATTTTCTTCCTTTTTCTTATCTTCCTTTTCTTGCCTTAATAAGCGGAAAAATGCATCGGAATGGAATTTTTGAATATTTTCGTCGTAATCCTCAAATAATTTGTCATTTTCTTTTTCTATCGCAATTTTTTCTACGCGATAATTTTGCAAAATTTCCGCGATCATGTCCTTTTTTGATCTACTATTTATTTCTGATAGCCATCGAGCGAAGAATTCCCTTAAAAAAATTTCAAAATAAAAGCCATTACTGTAGAAATATGATTTTAATTTATTTCATTTAATTTTTTGGACATTCTAAAAAATTAAAAATTTAATTAAAGTCGCTTCTGCGTTCTAGATGATAAATTTCTATAAAATTATTTTAAACTTTGAAAAAAAATAAAAATGTTTTTTTCAACTGATTAATTTTTAAAAAATATTATTACCAATATAATTTTCATTTTAGGTATTTTGGCCGTAACCCCAATAGTCTCTCACCTTTGAACATGAAATTTGACGTTCATAAAATCGGTTAACACTTTGTCATATTCAATTCGGGCAAACAAGCGAATTTGTTCGCCATATTTTGATCGAATTGATTCAAATTTTGGGAGAAGTCTACCTGATCTCATCACTAATTTTTCAAAATGTTGCATGAAAACCAAAATATTTGCCGCCAATGAATGCATTATTGTTGGCGAATTTTCTCCCTCCTTCAATTTGTATTTTTTTAATGACAATGCGTAATTTTCCAAAAGCCGTTTATCATTGAAAACTGCAGTAAAAAATAATTTACATTCAAATTTATTTTTAAGCAAAAAATATAAATTTTCAATGGTTATTAAAAAAGTAGAAAAATTCTTTTTTTTTTAAAAAATTATTTCTCGACCATTTATTTTCTCAACATTAGCCCCAAAATTCCGAACATAATTAAAAATCTCTAAATAAAAATTAAATTATTTAATTAATATGATATCGTCCGGGGTCATCTCCACAATAGATAAAGGGATATGCAATTATGGGCATGTCCACAATTCTGCAATTATAGACGTTTTCGACTATAATAAATCAGAAACCGGTTTTAGACCCAACAAACCTTATACCATTTTGTAGATCTCATTGAGACGCATCGAATGGTATATAATTTGTTATGGTTTGGTCAAAATTAAATGATATTAAACTATTTTTTAAGTTTTTGGTTCAAAACTCTTTCATTTTGGGCTAAACCATGACAAAACGTATACCAATCGATACGTCTCAATGAGATCTATAAAATGGTATAAGGTTTGTAGGGTCTAAAACCGGTTTCTGATTTATTATAAATCGAAAACCTCTATAATTGCAGAATTGTGGAGATGACCTAGCACCATATGATATATATTTAATAATTTTTGATTTTTAAATTGATTTTTTATAAAATTTACATTTTTTTTCTATTTTTTAAATAATAATTAAATAAAAAGAATCAATGATCATTTTGCGGCCAATTTCTATTCTCCCTTAAATGATTGTTTAAATTCACGGCGCTATTAAAATATAATTTTCATCATTTTCCAATTTTCTTAATTAAATTTTCAAAATTTTTAAAATAAAATTTTGAAAAATTTATAAGAGCTAAAATTTTATTATTAAATTTTGAGTAGGGCCAAATCTATTTTAATATTTTATTAATTTATATATAAAAAATTGTCCTACAATTAATGTCGCGCAATGGATTGTCCAAATTGCTTCCAGTCCCTTTGATGGTTGCTTCCTCCCAAACAATTTCAATATTTCGTTTTGCTTTCTTCACAATTTCACCAATCTCATTGTCCCCTTTGGCCATGTCATTCCAACCGGCAGTTTCAATATCAATATTTCTTTTTTCCTTTACATCGTCATTGTAGCCCAGCAATGTATCGAGCGTGTAAACGGAGCCCACTTCGTTGCGTAAAAATTGTTCCAATCCTGGTTTAGATTTGAGAATATGCGCGAATCGTTTGAAATCCACTTGTTTCATATGATAATTTCTCAATTCCTCCACAGTTTTATCGAAATTTGCTTGCACAAATTCGCTAGTGACCATTTGAATTTTATTATAATCAGGGATGTCTGTCATTCCAGTCATTTGTGCTTCATCAATCATTATGGATAAATCGTTGATCATTTTGATGGAACGGATCATGTTGATTTGTCTAGTAAAATCGACGGTTTTTTCATTGTTTTTTGTGCGACTTGTTGTTGGGTTCTCTTGTTCATCTTTAAATTAAAGATAATAATTTCTTTTTTGCTCTAAAATAATATGAAATAACAAAAATTATTAATTTGGTAAAAAAATTTTCAAACTGAAAATTGTGCAATTTTTATGCCATAAAATATGGCCAAATAAAGTTCATTTTAATAAAAAATTTTGAAATGACTCTATGGCTATGCCCAATCTTTTATTTTAACTTTTCATTTAGGCCCATGGCCCATTTAAGTTTTTTCTTTATTGACTAAAATATTTTCCCAAAATACAGCTAGAATGTTATCAAATTTGGCAATAGTTGAAAGAGAATATAAAACATCAATTTTCGGATAAAATAAGACCAAAGACATTGCCCATTAAATTTTTTGTTCCAAATCGATTTTTTCAAATTGTTAATTCGGTAATTAAAAAATTTGCCTTTTTCTTCAATCTCTAACACATTGGCAATTTGTTGTTCGATTCGTATTGTTGTGTCATAAATTCTTCTGGAGTCTTCACGTTGATAGTAAATTTGTGTAATTTGTAATTTTTTAGAGTAATATTTTTTGTCATTAATTATAAATTTGGCATAAAAATACATGGAATCCAGGCTGGCTTGGAATCGGCTCTTTTTATCCAAAATTTGGAATATTTCAATCCATTTCTCTACTAAATTTCGGCGGCAAGTGCTGAAAAAATTTATTTATTTTTAAAAATAATTTTATCACAAACGTTTTTCTACTTATTTCCTTTAATTCATCTAAAAATTCACTGCCAATTAATTCTTCGATTTTTGTCAATATTTCCTGATTTTCTATTTTGTCTAAAAAAATTTTATAAAATTAATTATTGATTTTAATACAATAGTTTATATTAAATTTATTTGCTTACCCGCCAAACTGGTAGCAATAAATAAAGAATAGAATCGTCCGCCTTCTTGAATAAGTTTCTTTAAATAATCCCATCGCGATTTGCGCATTTCATATTCATCAAAATGCTTTCTATTATTATCTGTGAATTTTTTAGCCACTTTTTTGCATTTTTCGATATAATTTTTTAAATTTTTATTCATTTCTTTTTGGTTTTCCTCCTTTTCATCCTCTTCTAATTCTCTAATATGGGTTATGCTTTCTGCTTCATTTTTTGTAATACATTTTTGCTGCTTTAATAAATACATCCAATTGAGCATGTATAAAGCTTAAAATAAATATTTAATTTTTTTTTATTAAAATTGTTCATTATTATTAAACTCGAAAATTTGTAATTTAGAAATATAAGGAGAATTATTCAATACCAGGAGGATTTAAAAACAGGCGGAATTATAAATTTAATGTAAAACTAGCGGAAATAATTTCGGTCAAAATTGGCGGAATTAATTTCGCTCAAGCGGAATTAATTTCGGTCAAAACAGGCGGAATTAATTTCGGTCAAAACAAGCGGAATTAATTTCGCTCAAAACAAGCGGAATTAATTTCGGTCAAAATTGGCGGAATTAATTTCGCTCAAAACAAGCGGAATTAATTTGGGTCAAAGCATGCGGAATTAATTTGGGTCAAAACAGGCGGAATTAATTTGGGTCAAAGCAGGCGGAATTAATTTGGGTCAAAGCAGGCGGAAATAATTTCGGTCAAAATTGGCGGAATTAATTTCGCTCAAAACAAGCGGAATTAATTTGGGTCAAAGCAGGCGGAATTAATTTGGGTCAAAACAGGCGGAATTAATTTGGGTCAAAGCAGGCGGAATCAATTTGGGTCAAAGCAGGCGGAAATAATTTCGGTCAAAATTGGCGGAATTAATTTCGGTCAAAACAAGCGGAATTAATTTCGGTCAAAACAAGCGGAATTAATTTCGGTCAAAACAGGCGGAATTAATTTAGGTCAAAGCAGGCGGAATTAATTTGGGTCAAAACAGGCAGAATTAATTTGGGTCAAAGCAGGCGGAATTAATTTGGGTCAAAGCAGGCGGAATTAATTTCGCTCAAAACAAGCGGAATTAATTTCGGTCAAAATTGGCGGAATTAATTTCGCTCAAAACAAGCGGAATTAATTTGGGTCAAAGCAGGCGGAATTAATTTGGGTCAAAACAGGCGGAATTAATTTGGGTCAAAGCAGGCGGAATTAATTTGGGTCAAAGCAGGCGGAAATAATTTCGGTCAAAATTGGCGGAATTAATTTCGGTCAAAACAAGCGGAATTAATTTCGGTCAAAACAAGCGAAATTAATTTCGGTCAAAACAGGCGGAATTAATTTAGGTCAAAGCAGGCGGAATTAATTTGGGTCAAAACAGGCAGAATTAATTTGGGTCAAAGCAGGCGAAATTAATTTGGGTCAAAGCAGGCGGAATTAATTTGGGTCAAAGCAGGCGGAATTAATTTCGGTCAAAACAAGCGGAATTAATTTGGGTCAAAACAGGCGGAATTAATTTGGGTCAAAGCAGGCGGAATTAATTTGGGTCAAAGCAGGCGGAATTAATTTGGGTCAAAGCAGGCGGAATTAATTTGGGTCAAAGCAGGCGGAATTAAAAAAGATGGAATTAAAATCTGCAGAATTAAAATAGGCGGAAATAAAGCAGGCGGAATTAAAATAGGCGGAATTAAGATAAAAAATAAAAATCTAGAACCAGATGCGAAATAATGAGTATATAAAATCAGGATAATAGTAGGGAAATTAAAATAAGAACAAGCGAAACGAAAGTATTTTTTATAATTATTTTTATAATGCACTCACCAGGTTTTTCAACTCCCTCATATCCACCCTCCCTTATTGCCAATGAATCGTGAAAAATTTCCATTTCAATGCGAACATTCCACCATGCATTCACCAATTGTTGATCATCATTTTTGGTTGAAATTTGATCAAAATGTTCATCCAAAATTGACATCCAAATCAGCATGTCCAAACCCAAAATACTTCTTTTAATATTGCCAGTTGTTTTCCACATCAATCCACGAACCCAAAAACGAAAACTCTCACTAATTAGAACAATTTTCTCAAAATAATCCTCGATGTTATAAATCATACGCAAATCGGTGAGTTCTTAAACAAAATTTTTTATTTATTTAAAGACACTTTGATGAATGAGTAAATTTTAAATTTTTTTATAATTAATTTAATTAATCTAATATAAATCTTCAGATTAACTTTACAAATTTAGTTAAATTTAAGTGCCAAAAATATATATTATAAAATTATTCCCCAAAAAATAATTAAAATTAATCAAAATTTAAGCAAAAATATTAAAATTTAATATCAGATTAAAGCGAAAAGCTAATTTAATCCCAAAATAGATTTATTTAAAATATTAAAAAATATATAAATTTATGCTATATATTACTATTTGTTTTATTAGAATTTTAATGGAAATTATACTTGTTCTGAATGGCGCCAACATCCTATCAATAAAATTTTCCTGCGGATTTTCGGCAGAATTAGCTCTGTCCAATTGGAGAGGTCTTTCGCCGGATTTCTCCATCTCATTAATTTTAGACCAGATTTGTTCAAAACCACCAAAAAATTCCGAAAATTTATAAATATTTCCTGGACTGTAATTGCTGTCCAACAATGGCTTTTCCATCTTTTTTAATACATCAAGCCATGCCCAATGTTCCTTCCACAATAATTCCTTTCTAATTGCCATTCTATTCAGTTCAAAATTCTCTTCGATTTTATCGATGTTTTCATGATCTTCGTTTTCACCCATAATTTTCCTCCAAAGTTGCAATAATTCCAAGCACATTTTTCCACCATCATATTTGTTAAAATTTGTTAAATTTGAGAAGAGAGAGAATTTTTTAGAAATTTCAAAAAATTGATTCAAATGAATTCGAATGTTTTCTTCTTCATTTTCTACATTGCCAAAAAGGTGATCAAATAATTTACGCCATATTCTGCCATAAAGGAATGCACCGGATATTCGAAATTCCCATAAAGTCATTTCCGCTTCATTTGTAGCTTTGCTAATATTTTTATATAGATCGAGGGCCTTTTCTTCCTCAATTGTGCCTGACAATGAAAATGAGGGAGAGAATGGTTGAATAAAATTAATTAATTTTTAAAGAGGTACAATTTTAACTGATTAATTTAATATTTTAAAAATAAGAAAAAATCTTGTCCATAATAATTTTTTTTGAAAATTCAATTTAAATCAAATCGGCGGATTGATAAAGAATTTGTATATAAAAATTGTTATTAAAATAATAAAAAATATTTAATGTTCTTGTTAAAAAATTCGTATGGCTTTCTGGTCAAAAATCGCATTTTATTTATATAAGCTATCGTTATATAATTAATAAAATTACCAATTCCAATTATTGTCGGATACAATTGCTCCAGTTCTATCAATGTTTTTGCTGATGTCATTTTTATAATTTGCCGTTTCACCAATTTCATTTCCTCTTGTCCATCCTTTGTTATGGAATTTATTGCCAATTTGCGCATTTCCCGTAGGAATTGGCTTCCTTCATATTCATTGTCATCTTTCAATTGAATCTCCTTCTTTTTGCTCCCAATGAATGGAACAATTGCTTTGGATCTATAAATTTGATATAGTCAGTACAGTACTCAGTATTCATTTGATAATTTATGCTTTCATTTTTTGATCATAAAATGCAATTTTTTTTATTTTTTTGGCATTAAATATTAGAAAAATCAGTTAAATCTTAAATACTATTTGAAAGTTCAAGTCGAAAATGGAGACGAGTGACGAGATTAGTGGTAACTGGTAAGACGTAAGAGTAAGAAGCCACTATAGGAAAATATATTGATACTTTTCGGTTATTTGTAGTCTGTACCCAGATCATTTTGAAATGAAGGCTTCTTTATATTGGTGATTAGGGTTAGTATTAGGGATACTTGAGATGATACCTATTCCCTAAAGACCCCTAACACTATAAGCTATACTATAACTGATGATCAATCGGGATTCACCGGTAGATTTCCTCAATTATTTTTTTTCTACATTTTATATTTTTTTAAAGAAAATTCATCAAAATATTTTTTGGAGATTTTCAATCGGACGAATTAAACACAATATTTTTTTAATTCTGAATATTTTAAAAAATTATTAAAATTATAAAATAAATAAAAATATACATTTTTAGAGATAATAAAATATGGAAATGCTAAAAAATAAAAAAGTTTTTTAAATGGTTTTACACCAAAAAAAATTATCTACCTGCCCATTTTTGCTTCCATATCTTCCAATTCCAGTGCATTTTTTAATTCCTCCTCATCCCGTAATTCTTGAATTCTCTTTTGGAATTTTATCCACCAAAAATCGAAATTTTGTTCCTCTTTTTCACTTAATAATTTTGTCAACGCTTCCAAATGCATTTGGTTTGCATCTAAAAAAAAGTTGTTAACCCATTTTGGCATTTCCTCAAATGGGTCAGATTTGTCATTCAGATGGAATTCCAGTCGGGCACAATCGGCGAATGTCATTTGGGCTAATTCAGACATGCTGAAGGGTTCTTCTTCCCACTGCTTTCGAAGATCTAAAAATTATATTCATGAACATTATTCATATATATGATGCAGCCGATCTCGGTTTTTTAGCCGATTTCGAATTCGGCTAGCCGATATCGTTTTTTTCTGATAGAAATAGTGTAGTGGCAGACATTGTAATTTGTGACCAATGGCCATATCTCAGTTCCTAGGCCACTTAGAGTTTTAAATCTTTTCCTGGCCCTTGCCTACCCTACCCTAGCCTGACCATAGCCCTTATAATACTCCAATAATTCCCCACTCTCTAATAATTCCCCATCTTCTTCAGGGATGATTCAAAAATAATACCCTGTATATTTCTACAAAGCAACCTTTTCTCAATTGGCGATCTCGTTCCGGATTTTTCTGAATATTTTTGCCTTCTTGCCTTTGTTCTTCCTTTATTGTTTTGTCCCATAATTGGCAAGCATATTTGATCATTTCCACAATTTCGCCTTTTTTGTTTCGCGCCAATTTTTTCTTCTCATTTTCAAGACCATATTTTTCCGCAATATTCCAAGCAATCAGACGGAATTGCATTCGTCGTTCCAAATTTATTTGCTAAAGGGATTATTTAATTATATTTTAAATTATATTTTAAGAGGACTTCTTCATCAATGCCCGGTTGTTTGACAGAATCAAAATTGGAGAGCAGCAACAAATTGGTGTATTCTTGGTCCAAATTGAATTCTTAAACAAAATAAAAATAAATAAAAATAATTTCTATTTTTTCAATTCCCTTCTAAAAAGAATGGTATTTGAACGAATTTATTATTATTTGAATATATTAATTAAAAATGACCTAAATTCATTTTAATAGAAAAATAACCAAAAAATTCTGACTTATATTAATTTTTCCTGGAATATATTTCTTGATAAGACAATAAAATTTAACCTAATAAATAATTTCAATTTACATAATAAATGGTTGTCTAATCTCCTATAAATAAAAAAATTTCAAATTTTTAAATTAATTTAAGAATATTTTTTAAAATTAATTTGTCTATAGAGAGTGAGTGGCATTTTTTAATATTTTATACATAATTAAATTTACAATTATAATACTGTATGTGAAAAATTACCAATATCATTCTGCATTGTCATGAGAATATTTTGATTTAATAGAAGGAAATAAAATAACATAGTTATAATTTGATTGATAAAGTTCATTTTAAAATATATAAAATAAAAATAAATTTTTAATATTTTATTAAATCATTTTAAACTTCAATTTTCATGTTCGCAAAATTAAAATGTTATTTTATTATTAAAATTGTGAATAAAAATATAATTTTTTAATTTTATTGGCTTGAGATGAGATGAGAAGAGAATTTTAGCCAATGGCATTGATTTTGAATAAAAGAAAAATGGAATATGAAGGGACCTTATCCATCCTGCATTCCTCCCTTCCGCGCGCAATCATTTTAATTGGGCCATCCATAAATTGATTGAACGATTGATTCTTCCATAAGTGTACGGTTGATTTTTGTGCCAATGCCGATGCGCGCGCGCAATTTTCCTCTCAATTCCATATTCCATTACCCATATATTCCTTCTTTTCTTCTCCCCACAAATCAAAACCCTCCCCAAAGTCATCATAGGACAGCACAGCAGCCAAAGTTTCGTTTGGCATAATTTTATGGGGCAGAGGCGCACAAATAAAATTAAGGTATTAAAATATTGAAATTTTCACCGGCTGTTAGAATGTGCCATCGACTGATTATTGTGCCAGTGCATGTAAATGAAAAGTCGCTTCGGAAAGAAGGGAAAATCATTGGCTTATTCAATGCTAACGAGCCATGGAAATTGGCGAATGTCTTTCACGGGGTCACCATTGATGACCTAAAAAACAAACAAATAAATATTAAAAAAGTTTGGCTAAAAATGTTGATTTTTCGATATTAAAAATTATAAATAAATTCAAAAAATTTTATACCTTTAATTTGTTTGCTTCTCTTTCACTTATTGTTGTTTTCACATCCAAATATGGAGAATAGCCGCATTGTTGGCGAGGATCATCGTTGTTATTTTTAGTTGCAAAATTCAAAGCAGTTTCATTTCCAATTGCCAATATGGTGTTATTATAGGTAATGTTTTGAATGTTTTGGCCAACATTATTGGCACCATTCAAAATTTGATGAAATAGTAAGAAAATAGTTGAGAAAATATTGAAAATCTCCATTTAAATTTTGCTGTAGAAAATTTGAATTTTGAAAAAAATATTCACTAATTTAGAAGATCCTCCCTCAAGCAAAAATTTACAGATTCAACATTTAAAAAATGGAATCTAAAGTACGAAACAAATTTTTGCTTATGTAAAAAGTATTCAAATCCGCGAAATTTGAAAAACTCGAAACGAAATAAATAAAAAAATGAAATTCAACAAAAAAAATCTAAAACAATTATAAGTATTTCTTTAATAAAATTATTTGTTTAATTTGAGCATAAAATAAAAAAATGGTCACAAATTTATTATAGGATATTTTTGATTATGATATTTTTGAATAAAATTTTACTTTTTCGCATAAAATCCGAAATTATTAGTTATTGGGTTATGGCTGGATAAATTTGAAAATAATCTAAAAACAGTATCAAATGAAGTGAATCTACCCTTTTCATTCACATTCTGTAAAAAAGGTACAAATAGTAGAAATGTTTACGAGTAGACTGTTGAAAGCAAAAAATTGGGAGGCCAAAAAATCATTCTTTCGACGATAAAAAAATGAGATAAAGCAAGTAATTGAGGTAAATTTGTAGACTGTGATGAATGAAGACTACTGGTTGACCTACTTTTTGTTATAGTACTTTTGGCTTGGAATTTTCATATTTTTGAATGGAAAAGGGAATAAATGAGGGGCAATTTGCCTATGGATATGGGAAAAGAATATTGAAACGTAATTAAGATAAGAATATATATTTGTTATAACTAAAACAACAGAGCTTTAATTATTTATTAAATGTGATATAAATTTTTGAATGAAATTTAAAAATTATTTTGATTCATTTATTGTTTACTTTTACTTAATGTTCTTGGGAGAGTTGAGAATATGTTGATTTTGTCAAAAAAATTGTCTCATTTTAAATTCAGTTAAATATTTTTTATGAGGGTGATTTCTTAAATGAATTCCTAAAATTGGAATCAGAATATTGAAAAAAAAACTCAATAAATTACTATAGCGAATATTTTTTATTATTATAAGATGATGAACGATTAAGGTGGAAATGGTAATGGCTAATTAATTTGCTTTGAAGGCATTTTTGGCGTCCCCATTCCCATAAAGGATTGGTTGAGAGATGACCCCAAATTTGGAGAGTCAAAAATCATTTGTGTACTTTGTTTCCAATATTTGTCCTTACTTTCCTCATTATTTTATTATTTGATTTGATTTTTTGAATTGTTTCTTTCCCAAGAGTAGTAAATTTATTCAGTTTATTTAAAATAAATCAGAATCTATTGATTGCTGAATGGACGATCCAAATAACAAAGTGCTGAAGATTAAAAATGGATTGAATGAATCCACCATTTCTACAATTTCATCAACTGAAAGAAAGCACTCCAAAGAAATGGCTAAGAAAATCCAAAAGTTTGAGGTAAATTTTGAAAGGACAAAATTAATTAATTAAGAATGAATTGGTGGCCATTCAGATGGAAAAGAGCGAAAAATATACACCACATTTTTCAATGAAGAAAAATAATTATTGGCCTATAATAATGATGACAATTTGTGGAATAATATTCTGTGCTGCTTTAATATTGGCAATTGGCTTGCTATTTGGAGAAAAATTTGAAAAAATGGAGAAAGAAATGGACGAAAAATTAAATCGAGAAATTAGCGAAATTAAAAAGACAAATGAAGAATTAATGGGAAATGGCCATGAATTGATGAAAAAAATGGCCAAAATCAAGGATGAATTCGACGAGAAGAATGCCAAATTAGATAGAGAAATTATTGAAAAAAGTGGAAAAATGGAAGAATTAAATGTATCATTGGATGGATTGAAGGGAGAAATGGCCACATTAAAGGAAGAAATTGCTGGAAAGAATGCTGAATTGGAATGGAGAATTATTGGATTGTTGAAAAAGGATGATGGAAATGCTAGCGAATCTGAAGAGCAAATTAAAAATGCATTAGTAATTCTTGCCAATTATATAAAAATTTAATTTACTCAATTAAAATTATAAAAATAGATGACAATTTTTATTTTATTTATTTAATCTACACATATAAAAAATAGAAGATATTAAATGATGTAATTTCAGATGGCAAATTTGACTGAAACAATTGATGGAATTGAATGGGCCAAATTCGATTCGAATGCATACAAATTGAATGACAAGGATTGTGGGCCAAAAATGGATATTTCGGAGAACGGATATGTTGTTACGCAATCAGACTATGGTAAAGATTGGAAATTTTGAATAAAAATTTTGGTTTTTTGAAATTAAAAATGGGAAAATTTTAGCTAATTTCTTAATGGAAATAACCTCAATTGATCATAATAAATTGATTCGAATTGTGCTTTTATGATTTTTGATCAAATATTTACATATTATCATATTTTAGTAAAATTTAAAAAAATAACTTATTTTAAATTTTCTTGCAATTAAAAAGCCTTTTTAAGGAACGAATTGTGTTCGTGCTGTATTGCCGATTCCAACAATAAATTCAAAAGTTAAAAAGCCGACAATAGTCTTTTATTATGAAGTGGAAATTCTGGAATTACCTCCGTATAATTTTTTAATAATTAAATTAATAATTTTCCATTATTAATATTATTAAGTGATTTTTATAATGGAATGGACCCTGGATTTTGCACAGATCAATTTCCTTTGGAATACCGAATGCTTGGATTATTTAATAATTCAATTGGATTGTATCAAAAAGAAGTAATGTGGTTTGATAAGTTCAATGAAACTTATTTTGATCTCTTCTTTGATGAACTGAATACTACTCAATCATACAGCGAAGGGGATGTAATTGGTCTTGGCATAATTTATTCTCCAACAAGAAAAAGAAATATACCAAAAGTAGAATGTTTTGCCACATTGGGTGAAAAATTTTTAGGTAAAATTTTTAAATAAAATTTAATTGTAATTTACAAAAAAATTAAGGCAAAGTTAAATTGCCTGCTAAATTTTCCACTCTTCAACTTTTCCCTGCTATAACTTTGTTCGAAGAAGGAACATCAATCCGGGCGAATTTTAGGAAAGAACAATGGCTTTTTAAACAATTCCACAAAGTTTTCGAATGATGTGAAATTCGAATGAATCAAATAAAATAATTTTAATTTCCATCTTATTTTCATACACGATTAAAACATTCTTTTTCACTTGAATACATACATATGTTGCGGCCAATACTGATTACCGGCCAAAACTGATTTTGGCCGGCCAAAACTGATTTTGGCCGATTTTCGGCCAAAACTGATTATGGCTAGCCAAAACTGATTTTGGCTAGCCAAAAGTGATTGTGGCTAGCCAAAACTGATTATGGCCGGCCAAAACTGATTATGGCCGGCCAAAACTGATTATGGCCGGCCAAAACTGATTGAAGATGGAAATAGAGGGATTAAGGTGGATATGGGGGGATAAGCCGGATTAAGCCCAGAAATTGAAGGGAAATGGCCCGCAGGGCCAGTGGGATGTAGGGGAAGTGTCTGATAGTGCGCGGGATATAGCTGGATATAGGAGGATTAAGGTGGATATGGGGGGATAAGCCGGATTAAGCCCCGGAATAGATGTAGTATTAGGCTCAAATTCCTATACCGAGCCGCTGACGGCTCTTGATTGGTCATCCTGGCCCTAACCCTATCCCCTAAATAGGTTTAATCCGGCTTAATCCCCATTATCCACGTTAATCCCCCTATATCCTGCTATATCCCGCGTGCTTAGAACTCCTAAACCCCTAGATCCCATGCCGCCCCTAACCATAACCTTAATCCCTAGCCCCTAGCTAAGCTTAATCCGGCTTAATCCCCCTTAATCCACGTATATCCTCATATATCCGGGGCTTAATCCCGCGCCGTCTACAGGCCTCTGTTACACTTCCCCGACGTTCCAGTGGCCTTCCTTCTGGGCCATTTCCCATAGATTTCAGGGCTTGATCCAGCTTAATCCCCTTATATCCACCTTAATCCCTCTATATCCGGCTTAATCCCGTGCACTATTAAGGCCTTCGACACCTTTCTCCGACCTTCCTGTGGCCTTCCTGACTATTTCCATTCCATTTCGGGGCTTAATCCGGTTTAATCCCCCCATATCCAGCTTAATCCCTCTATTTCCATCTTCAATCAGTTTTGGCTAGCCACAATCACTTTTGGCTAGCCAAAATCAGTTTTGGCTAGCCATAATCAGTTTTGGCCGAAAATCGGCCAAAATCAGTTTTGGCCGGCCAAAATCAGTTTTGGCCGGTAATCAGTATTGGCCGCAACACATATATCAATTTTGAATTTGAATAAAAATAAAAATAATTAAATCTTTCTATTTCAAAATCATTGAACCTTATTAGATGAAAAAGAAAATTCCCAAAATAAATAATAAATCATAGAATAATAAATTTATTGAGACCAAAATCAAATGGGTGAATTCGAGTCAAATATTTATGCCGAAGCTGATGAATGAAGATGAGGAAGATTTATTGGTTGACCTATTTTTTTATTAGTTTTTTGGCTTGGGTTTTCATATTTATGTATGGGACAATTTACCTGTGGAATGTGGAAGTAGATAATTATAAATGAATATTGAAAGTAATTGGAATAAGAATAAGAATATAAATATAAATATAGGTAAGGCTATAAGTATTATTGATTTTTTCCAAATTGATATTTTGATTTTCCATCGCTCTCTTGAGCTTTTCAATTTCTCAGTTGCCCTCTTGAAGTTAGTTCTACTATAATAGACTTCGTTCTCGATGCTTTTAACCTTTAGAAGCAGCTATCGAACCGGTTTTGCGCATGTTGTATTCGAGGGGTTTAAATGAATAAAATGATTTAAATGTATATTTAGTGCGGGTATCTGATAAAGAGTTTTTATGGTTAAATAGAATGATTAAGGTAATTGTTTAATTAAAATTTAAATTGGAAAAAAATTACATCAAAGTGTTGAAAAAAATTTTTTGATAAAAGTACGAACAATACGAGGGTAAGAGTACAAGATACGAGGCCCAAAAGTAGGTTGTACGAAACTACGGAAACGAATATGAAGCGAATAAACGGGTTGTACGAAAGTACGAGTACACGAAAAAAATTGCCAATTCACAGCACTGTTCATGATACTGTTCAAATAAAACTCAAATGTCTTTTTTTTAAACCATTTTGAATTTCCATCTCCTATCGCAGAACGTTTTAAAATTATTCCTATAGGAAATTCAATCTAATATTTTAAAAATTTCATGTCCCTAATTGGCATTCTTTTTACCTCCAAATTTCTTCAGCAATTCAGTTTTTATTAATTGGGAAATTATTAGAGATGAATTTTTAATAAAAATTACTATAAAATTTGAATTTAAATAGTTTTTTTTTACTCTCATACATTAAAATAGAAATAGAATATAAAAAAGGAAAATGTTATATTTTGTTTTTCATTTCTTCAATGGGAGTCATTTAATTTGGCAAAAAAAGCACTGAATTTGGCAAAAATTTTTCGTGTTAAAAAAATTTATTTTTGAGGCCATATAACTTGGCCAAATCAGACTTCTTTAAGATTCCTTAAACCTTAGCCCATAGCACCTAATCCCATACAGCCCTGAACCTAACCTTAACCCCTAATAGCTAGTTAGGGCCAAGTTAAATGGACTCAAAAATATAATAACACGAAAGATTTTTGCCAAATTCGGTGTTTTTTTACCAAATTAATATTTATCTATTTCTTCAATTTTCTCTTCCATGATTATGTTGAGCCCAAATATCAATCAAACCATGCTTGACATTGACATGGGCACGGCCAGTACATCTTTCATTATGAAACATGCTGCATAAAAATTAATTACTTTACAATTGAAAATATAATTCTTATTCCGTTTAGAATTTATTATCGAATAGTTATAAAATTTAAAAAATAAAAAATTGGAAAAAATCAAATAAAAAAATGTTTTGATTTAGAATTCGTCCAAAAATTTTTGTCGCTCTTTTCTTGATTCGAATCTTTATAATATTTTGAGTTTAATTTTAAATTGAAGTTTAGAAAAAACGATTATTATCTCTAAAATAGCAAAAAAAGACGAAATATTTTTATCTTACTCGACTTTGACACTGTAACGGCATCTGTAATGTTGTATTTCATTATTCATAATCGCATCCCAATAATAATAATATGTGAAGCCATCATGTGTAATTGGTTTCCCCTGTGCTGTTAGTGATTTATTTACTTCTGAAAGTTCGTCCCATCCATTTGGACGCACATATTCTTTTACGGGCAAAAGGCCACGCATTTGAGGTCAAAAAAAGGGAATGGTTTAATTATATTCACAATGACGCTTTTTCATTTATTTTGTTTTTTAAAAACTGTAAATACTCCAAAAAGCATTTAAAAATTTTAAAAAAGTGGATTATTAGTTAAATAAACTATAATTCATTTTTATGTAAAAGAATTTGTCTGAAATGTTATATAACTATTAATTAAGTAAAAATGATTGGTTTTGCTCCCAGCCCAACACCTGTTGGGTTCAGGGAACTAGACGCATCATTTGTTGTTGTGGCACCGGGATCCAATCCAAGTTGCCTTAACATCATTCCTTCCACCACCGAATGGGGAAAGGAGATCTTCACGTCAGGCACTTCAACCTTCGTGTTTGGTTTGGTGTGACTCATCATAAAGATTCGTCCAGTCTCTCCGCCTCTCGGTTTCGAGTCATTCGTATTGAGTGTTTCCATTGATTGATCAGATGTCCCATACCATCCGACCACCAAATCTTGGTCACTGCCCCTTGATGGATCGATTGCGCAGTGTTGGTGTGCTGGGGCACCAAGTCCAGAGCGTCTCTGGTCATATGGAAAGCAACACCCCTGGACGATGTCACGCAGTCCACGTTGCCCATCTTGAGCCTTTGGAACGGTTTGTTCCAGCTGTGCTTCAGCCTTTTGCTGAAGCTTAATCTCTTGGATTTCTTTGAGTAACTGTGCCATATTCCTTTCGTAAAGTGTCAATGGCTCCTCCTCAATTGTGTATGGCGTTCCTGTTTCCAGGCCATCCTTTACGGGTTTGCTAATTGAGTCCGATTCCTTCTTGCCAGTTTCGGTTAATAAAAGGAGCCTTTCCGGTTCCCCGATCCTTTCAAGAGGAGTCGGTCCCGTTTCCGGGTCATCCATTTCTGGGGTATCCTTTGATGTCATAACAACTGGGTTCTGATCAACAATCAATGCACGAAGTGCCTCACATGGTTGTGCCAGATCATCAACCGGAGTTGGCGTTGGTCCCATTGCTGGGTCATCGAACCTTTCGGCTCGGGTATAGGAAGTGTTTTGACGGTTTTCACTATGTGAAGCTCGATTGGATGGGTTTTGATTTGGGCCGAAGCCCGGGATGCTCCCTACATCCCACCTCATCAACATTTTTATAAACCTGGTCCTTTGTTCCAAAAATTGCGCATCCAATGCGGCCTCCATACGAGGACTTGTCCACCGCCACCCATCAAGGCCACCCACGGCATGTTGTCCCACACCGGTCCATCCCGGATGCGTCTGCCAAAGTGCGCTCTTGTGTTGTTGGTTGGTTGATCCGGGCATTTTTGTCGCTTTGAATTCGCTTTATTCAATTTTTAATCGAGTACGAAGACTGAGGATTTCCTCGTCTCCTTCGCCTTTTTATTCTACCCGGCGGAGTGTGGGCGTGTGCGAATTTTCGCTGTGAATGGGCGTAGCCCATTCTCATCTCCGCGGAGTATTTGGTTTTATTTTGTGTGAGGGAATTGAGTAGAACGGAGACTCCTCCCTTCCTCATTCGCGCCAATTTTTGTGCGAGTTAATATTTTTGGTGAGATTGGATGTTGGGAAGTGAGGGCAGCTCGCGTCCTCTTTTCCCTTCATGCTGCCGTGGGGTGAAATTGACGGGCAGCGAGTTGAGTATGGTCTACTTTTCCCTTTGATTTGGGGAAGAGGATTGGGTGCCTTGCCGGCCTTCCATCTTACCATCGAGGCAAGAGGGCGTTTGTTTGGATTGGGAAATGTTGGAAATGGAAATGAAAAGAATAAATTTGGGATGTTTGGCCTAAGCCAAACATCCACCTCTTTACAATTAAAAGCTTTGGACATAAATTTGTTAAATTTAAATGTTAACGTAATTGATTATAGGTAATTTAAAAAAAAAGCATTATTTTTAGAACAACCTTTCATGATTATGGCCGTTGGTTAAAATGATCTGATTTTCGTTGTCGACATATGCCTTTGCGAGGCATGATGGATTTTTCTTCTTCTCTTCGCATACCCATGCATCATTTTGAAGCCTTTCATAGACAAACCCATCATGAAGCATATAATAACCACCGAATTTATGTCTTGCATATTCCACCTTTTTGTCAGTTTCTATGCAAATATAATTTTTGAATTATATTTATCAATAATTAATAAATATTATTTTTTTATATAAGATTTCGAGTATAGGGAATCCAAAAATGAAAACAAATTTATGTTCTATATACAAACTTTCAAATTATTATCAAAAAAAGAAATTTTCCGTATTGGGATAAAAGCATTGGGATAATATTTAATTAAATATGTTGAATACAAAAATAATATTTTTTTACCGAGTGTGCAAATTTTTTAAGAAAATTAAAAATTTTTTAATTTAAGTGAAATTAAATCTCAGAATTTACAAATTGAAATAGTTCAATTTAAAAATAAATCATTTGATCCTACTCGAACGGTTTATAAATCGGTTCAAAAATTAACGATAAAATTAATTCATAGGAATTGAGATGTCTTAAACATTAACCAAATGAAAACAAACTTTCGGATAAAGATCAATATCCCGATCCCGATGTGGATAAATTTTAAATAATCAAGAATTAATTTCTGATTTTTCAAAAAAAAGATTAGCTTTAGGTTAGTTCGGGCATTGGCGTGCTAAAATCTTTCATAAATTCATATTAATTGAAAGAAACATATCCTTTTTTCCAAATTTCCTTAAACCTCTTTGTTATTTCCCTCTAGTCTCATTTCCTTATTTATATAAATTCAATTTTTCACTTTAGTTTGTCATGTTATTTATATTAATAAATTTATATTTCATAAAAAAAAATTTTGAAAAAATATAAAATTTTTAAACCAATAAATTTTTGATTTACCTCGTTCATTTGTTGCGCCTTTATGAGTGTGATGAATGGTAACCTCAATATAACCATCTTCCAAAACGCCTCTTGCATTGCAATTTAATGTGAAATATTCTTTACAAATAAGATAACTATTTTTCTTCCCAGGTTTATTTTGTATTAAATAGGCGAATCCATCAAAAAACATTCGGTTTCTATCGCTCAAATTTTCTCGAGTAAAAGAATCTATAAAATTTTATAAATAGATAAAATTTTCAATATCAATTCAATTTTTTCTTTTTATACAAATGAATTCAATCAACAATTCCTAAACATGTTGTCGATTTAACCACTGATTACCAATTTTTGTAAATCAATTCAAAATATCTTTTGTAATAAAAATTAACTTTCAGTAAATATGCAAATTTGTAGATATCGAAATAATCACCTCTCTGGTTTAATTTTTTATGCTTATTTAGGCCTATTCTTATTTCAATAACAAATATTTAATCTAATATTGCAATAAAGTTACCTTTAAAATGGTCATATGTCTGCAATCCTTTTAGTCTTTCTGATTGTGGATGATTGCTATGTTCCTTTTTGTCGATTATTTTATTATGATCATTGATTGTTACTTCTCCCATGCATTTTGCTTCGGTATTTCTTTCTTCACACATCCATAATCCGATTGATCTAGATCTAGATTCAAAGTTTTTTGCATTCTTATAAATATATCCATCATGAACAAGTAAATATCCTCCATATTCATTTTTTACATATTTAACAGCTGAAAAATAAAAAAAAATAAAAGCTCAATAAAATTCAACTGAGTGATTGAAAAGAGTCTATTATAAATATTTATATTGACTAAAATATTAGTTGAATAGTCTGATTGTACCCAATTTGGATAACATTTTCTTTTCCTGTTTGTGGAGATTGCCTTATATTAATAAACATTAATTTTTTAAATTTTTCGTCAATCTTTTTCCATATCGATAATTTTTCTAATGGAAGCGGTTTGAAGTGTTAGGCCTGTTGGACGAAATGATTCCGGTTTAGATGGTTTTCCGGGGTAACGAATTGATTCCGGTTTATGTGCTTGGCCAGAAGGACGAATTGATTCAGGCTGAGTTTTTACGCCAGAGAAAAGAATTGGGCCAGGTTCAGCAGATTGAGTTTGTTTGCCATAGGAACGAATTGAAGTAAAATTTGATTGTTTATCAACAAGATGGCGAATTGATCCAGCTATTAATTAAAATTTATATTCTATTATTAAAAAATTTCAAAGTCAATTATTATAATAATGAAAAAATGGTCAATTATTCATATATATTAGAATTACGTTGTTCCATTATGGCTTTATGTGTGTGTTGAACAGTAATTTCAATTAGTCCATTTTCGTTATCGACATTCGCTTTTGCTGGGCATTTGGAGCTGCGCATTTCTTCGCAGTTAAGATAACTTTGCTTTCCATATTTTGTGCTCTCTTTATAGAAGAATCCATCAACATATACTCGTTTAGACAATTTCAAATTTTGCAAATCCAACTGCGTGAGTTGTTCTGAAAAATATAATGAATGATCAAATTATTAGACCCATTTTATCCGAAAAATTATTCCAGGCAAGTAAATATGATTTTCTACTTATTAATCAAAAATTAAAATTAATAATTATTTTATAGGCAATTATTAATTTTTATTTTTAGTTCAAATGAATAAAAATTAAAATATAGATACCTAATTTCGTTATTATCAATATATTCATTCTCAAATTGATATCTTTATAATCAGTTTAAATATTCATAAAAGCACACTATGATATAATAAAAAATAAAGAAACCTTTAAAATGGATACAATGTTTTAGCAGGAATCAACTAGGGAGTCATACCAATCGAATGATTTATAATACATGCATGACTAAACATCTAAAATAAATGGATTTTAAACCGGGACAAAGAAGCCCCATCCAATTTCTCTCGTATCTGGAAAGAGGGGAGTATTTGTGACGGTATGATTAGGGTTCGAATCCAACCAAGATCAAATAATTTTTAGATGAATAAATGTAGAGAATGTTTTAATGTTTTTTTAAGTCTGAAATGATTATTTATATTGGAAAGCAAAAAAGTTTGTAAAACCATTTGAAAAATGGGTCTAAATAGTTTTAAAAATGTGTTGGAATGAGTTATAGATAGCGAAGATCAAGAATTCTTAATAAATTTTTAATTAGTATAAAAATATTAAATTTTGTTAACAAATAATATTTTTATTTTTAAAGTTACAATCGGTGCGCCAACAATTCCCGATATATCCTTGTTCGACATTCTGGTATCATATCCTGATTGAAATGAAAGTATGTCAAAATATCTCTGTTCCTTATAATTTCCTCGGCGTACATCAAAAGGAACACCCCACAATCCCATGTGTTCATTTGGCGTGGAATATCTGGTCTATTTATCCATCCAACTTGATCCATATTAAAATATTGAGAGTCGCCATATAAAATAGCAAAAAAATCGAATAAATCTTTTCTGAATTTCCCATTTTCTTCTGTGTCCACACCATTATTCAAAGAGTCGCAAAAGACAACATTCTTCAAATCGAACACGGCTAATGCCCAATGAGTTCGATGCAAATGTGCTGGAATTATCCAAAATTGGACGGACCAGATACCATCCTGCCCAAATTGCTCTAGCCGCCAATTAGGCGCAATCCCTTTCTTATCCCGAAAGTCTTGGATGACAGGGCATGGAACAAATCTC
Source organism: Pratylenchus scribneri (assembly GCA_030063045.1). Taxonomy (NCBI): domain Eukaryota; kingdom Metazoa; phylum Nematoda; class Chromadorea; order Rhabditida; family Pratylenchidae; genus Pratylenchus; species Pratylenchus scribneri. The sequence goes on from JAQSEB010000028.1 coordinate 190,950, forward strand.
GCGTCGTCCCGTCCTCGTGTTATCAAATCCAAATATGCGTAGATCACAAAATTTCCTAACCAACCGTGTGGGTGGGCTAATGCTTCGTTCATCTCTTCGAGCAATAAATCCCTCAAATTTACATCTTTGTTGGTAATCCTTACGAATTGGGGTCCCAAAAAAAATTTTTTTTAATTTTTCAAAAATTGGTTTCTAGGGGTTTTCGAGGGCGTAGAACACGAATCTGACATCCATTTTGTCATATCTTACTATCTTGGTAAGATATTGCCGACTTTTACCAAGAAAATGTTAAGGGGGGACCAAGGGCATTTTTCAAAATATTTTTAATATAGGCATATTATAGCTCATTCGACGCGGCTCCGCGAGCTGAGTCGAATGGTACTGCTCTTATTTCATTTTATTTAGTTTTGGACAAGTTATGACCAAATGAAAAATTTATCATGGTAAGATATTTAGACTTCTAACACGGCAATAACTGAATATTATCTTATAAAAATGGTACCATTCGACTCAGCTGGCCGAGCCGAGTTGAATGAGCTAAATATTGTCCACAGAAAAATTTTCACAAAAAATGCCCTTGTTCCCCCCTTAGCATTTTCTTGGTAAAAGTCGGCATTATCTTACCAAGACGGTATGATATGGCAAAATGGATGTCGGATTCGTGTTCAGCACCCCCAAAAACCCCCGGAAAACAATTTTTGAAAAATTAAAAAAAAAGTTTTTTTGGGACCCCAATTCGTAAGGATTACCTCTTTGTTTTCACGTATTCGTGGCTTTACATGTGAGGGCATTGTAGGAATTTGTTGTATAGATTCATCATCACTGTTTTTATCTTGAATTTAAAATATTATTTTTTAAAAAAGTTTTTAAATATATTTAATAATTTGATACTTATATAAAACAAATTTTTATAAAGTATATTTTTAAAAATTTACTTATTTTTTTTTTTGATAAATTAATATTGGGAAATATTTAAAATGTCGAAAAGAGTATTGAAAATGTCGAAAAGGATATAATGTCTCAAACCAGTTTTTGGTTTATAACTTTTTTGTAACTAGGGGTTTAAGGCTAGGGTTAGGTTCAGGGCAGGCATGGGATTAGGGACTAGGGGCTAAGGGCTAGGGAATCTTAATGAAGCCTGACTGGGCCAAGTTATATGGCCTAAAAGAGAATGAGACATAATATCCTTTTCGATATTTTCAATACTCTTTTCGACAAATTAAATACCATCCAATTAATATTTACTTTTAATATTTATACTAATTAAATCTTATGGTTGGAATAGAGTCTACTAAACATCCATATATAACAAATTAAAATTTTAATTTTTTAATATTATATAAATGATACTAGCAGAATTGCTTAAAAAAATTATATTTATTTTATATATGTTGCAGCCGATCTCTTTTTTTAGCCGATCTCGATTTCGGCTAGCCGATCTCGATTTCGGCGGGAACGATGGGAAATCAAATCAGAACGAATCAAATCAGAATGGCCAAAAATCAAATCAGAACGACGGGAAATCAAATCAGAACGGCCAGAAATCACATCAGAATGGCCGGAAATCAAATAGAACGGCTAGAAATCAAATCAGAACGGCCAGAAATCAATCAGAACGGCTAGAAATCAAATCAGGATGGCCAGAAATCAAATCAGAACGCCCAGAAATCAAATCAAAATGGCCGGAAATCAAATAGAGCGGCCAGAAATCAAATCAGAACGGTCAGAAATCAATCAGAACGGCCAGAAATCAAATCAGAATGACCAGAAATCAAATCAGAACGGCCAGAAATCAAATCAGAATGGCCGGAAATCAAATCAGATTGGCCGGAAATCAAATCAGAATGGCCAGAAATCAAATCAGAATGTACTGAAATTAAATCAGAACGGCGAGATATCAAATCAGAATGGCCGGAAATCAAATAAGAATGGCCAGAAATCAAATCAGAATGGACTGAAATTAAATCAGAACGGCCAGAAATCAAATCAGAATGGCCGGAAATCAAATCAGAATGGCCAGAAATCAAATCAGAATGGACTGAAATTAAATCAGAACGGCCAAAAATCAAATCAGAATGGACTGAAATTAAATCAGAACGGCCAGAAATCAAATCAGAATGGCCGGAAATCAAATCAGAATGGACTGAAATTAAATCAGAACGGCCAGAAATCAAATCAGAATGGCCGGAAATCAAATCAGAATGGACTGAAATTAAATCAGAACGGCCAGAAATCAAATCAGAATGGCCGGAAATCAAATCAGAACGGCCAGAAATCAAATCAGAATGGCCAGAAATCAAATCAGAATGGACTGAAATTAAATCAGAACGGCCAGAAATCAAATCAGAATGGACTGAAATTAAATCAGAATGGCCGGAAATCAAATCAGAATGGACTGAAATTAAATCAGAACGGCCAGAAATCAAATCAGAATGGCCGGAAATCAAATCAGAATGGACTGAAATTAAATCAGAACGGCCAGAAATCAAATCAGAATGGCCGGAAATCAAATCAGAATGGACTGAAATTAAATCAGAACGGCCAGAAATCAAATCAGAATGGCCGGAAATCAAATCAGAATGGACTGAAATTAAATCAGAACGGCCAGAAATCAAATCAGAATGGCCGGAAATCAAATCAGAACGGCCAGAAATTAAATCAGAATGGCCGGAAATCAAATCAGAACGGCCAGAAATCAAATCAGAATGGCCAGAAATCAAATCAGAATGGACTGAAATTAAATCAGAACGGCCAGAAATCAAATCAGAATGGCCGGAAATCAAATCAGAACGGCCAGAAATCAAATCAGAATGGCCGGAAATCAAATCAGAATGGACTGAAATTAAATCAGAACGGCCAGAAATCAAATCAGAATGGACTGAAATTAAATCAGAATGGCCGGAAATCAAATCAGAATGGACTGAAATTAAATCAGAATGGCCAGAAATCAAATCAGAATGGACTGAAATTAAATCAGAATGGACTGAAATTAAATCAGAACGGCCAGAAATCAAATCAGAATGGCCGGAAATCAAATCAGAATGGACTGAAATTAAATCAGAACGGCCAGAAATCAAATCAGAATGGCCGAAAATCAAATCAGAATGGACTGAAATTAAATCAGAACGGCCAGAAATCAAATCAGAATGGACTGAAATTAAATCAGAATGGCCGGAAATCAAATCAGAATGGCCAAATCAAATCAGAATGGACTGAAATTAAATCAGAATGGCCAATCAGAATGGACTGAAATTAAATCAGAACGACCAGAAATCAAATCAGAATGGCCGGAAATCAAATCAGAATGGCCGGAAATCAAATCAGAATGGACTGAAATTAAATCAGAACGGCCAGAAATCAAATCAGAATGGCCGGAAATCAAATCAGAACGGCCAGAAATCAAATCAGAATGGCCAGAAATCAAATCAGAATGGACTGAAATTAAATCAGAACGGCCAGAAATCAAATCAGAATGGCCGGAAATCAAATCAGAATGGACTGAAATTAAATCAGAACGGCCAGAAATCAAATCAGAATGGACAAATTAAATCAGAATGGCCAGAAATCAAATCAGAATGGACTGAAATTAAATCAGAATGGCCAGAAATCAAATCAGAATGGACTGAAATTAAATCAGAATGGACTGAAATTAAATCAGAACGGCCAGAAATCAAATCAGAATGGCCGGAAATCAAATCAGAATGGACTGAAATTAAATCAGAACGGCCAGAAATCAAATCAGAATGGACTGAAATTAAATCAGAATGGCCGGAAATCAAATCAGAATGGCCAAATCAAATCAGAATGGACTGAAATTAAATCAGAATGGCCAATCAGAATGGACTGAAATTAAATCAGAACGACCAGAAATCAAATCAGAATGGCCGGAAATCAAATCAGAATGGCCAAATCAAATCAGAATGGACTGAAATTAAATCAGAATGGCCAATCAGAATGGACTGAAATTAAATCAGAACGACCAGAAATCAAATCAGAATGGCCGGAAATCAAATCAGAATGGCCAGAAATCAAATCAGAATGGACTGAAATTAAATCAGAATGGCCAGAAATCAAATCAGAATGGACTGAAATTAAATCAGAATGGACTGAAATTAAATCAGAACGGCCAGAAATCAAATCAGAATGGCCGGAAATCAAATCAGAATGGACTGAAATTAAATCAGAACGGCCAGAAATCAAATCAGAATGGCCGGAAATCAAATCAGAACGGCCAGAAATCAAATCAGAATGGCCAGAAATCAAATCAGAATGGACTGAAATTAAATCAGAACGGCCAGAAATCAAATCAGAATACACTGTATTATTATCAGGACAATCATAATTATTATCAGAATTATTTTCAGAATATAATCAGAACTATAAAAATAGGCTTTTACTCAAAAAAATATCAGATTTTTCTGATAATAATTCTGATTGTTCTGATAATACTGAGTATTCTGATTTAATTTCCTGCCATTCTGATTTGATTTCTGGCCGTTCTGATTGATTTCTGGCCGTTCTGATTTGATTTCTGGCCGTTCTGATTTGATTTTTGGCCGTTCTGATTTGATTTCTTTCCCATCGTTCTGATTTGATTTCCCACCGTTTCCGCCGAAATCGACATCGGCTAGACGAAATCAACATCGGCTAGCCGCGAACGAGATCGGCTAGCCGAATCGAGATCGGCTAGCCGAAATCGGGATCGGCTAAAAAATGAGATCGCCTGCAACATATATAAAAAATTCTGCAAAAATTTTTCCCAACCCTTTAAGCGACTGGTTGCTGTGTCCAGCTCCATATCAACAGGACCAAAATGCGATTGCTTCATTGAGCCTTTTTCAGATTGGAAGCTTTTTAGATCCGTGTCGACCTAATTATAATATTCTATTTTTAAATTTTCAATCAACACAATACCGGCGGCTGATTTACGACATTAATTTGATTTCGCCGTTGCTCTGACTCTGCCATTCCTTGCATCCATTTATCATATACTCCATTAGTAGAATCCGAAGCACTAACTACCTTTGGACAATAAATGCAAATTATAAAAAGAAAAATGTGTAGAATTAAATTTTTTATCATTTTTCTTTAAAATAAAAAATTGATTAATATATTGTCAAAAAATACATTTAACCAAAAGCAATTTATAAAAAATATGTTATATATTTAATGGAATAATTTTTTCATAAGAAATAATTAAAAACGAAATTAATTTTTTGGATGCTAAAAGCAAGGCTTAAGTAATTTTTCATTGATTTATATTCGTTTGAATTGGATCAAATTTTCGTATTATTATAGTTTTATTTTTAAAAATAAAATATAAAACTATATTCTTCAAAATATGCTGTTGTATCTAATTTGAATCTTTTATTTTATTATTGTTTTTTAGTCATGAACCAGTCCCTTCGGGACTGCTTTAGCGGTTAGAGTGGGCGACTATTAAAATACAATAATATACAAACACCCAGAAAAATGAAATTAAAAATTAAAGGATTGATATTTCATATAAAACTATAAAAATATAAAATTGTTTTTTCTCCAATTATTATATAAAATGCACCCATATTTAGCATGAATTATAAATTTTATTTAAAATTCTCCTCAATGGATATTATGGCTTAAAGCATAATTAAAAAACTATAAAAATATAAAAAATGATTTAACGAAAACAAAAAATGGAGAAAGAAATACCAAAAATTTCGTTAATTTTTCTCATTTTAAAATAAATTCACTTTAAATTTTTTTTTCCAAAAAGCTATCATTAAATTATTGCAATTCTTTTAAATAAAATGAAACAGAAAAAGTAATCTGATACAACAGATATCCTTCCCAATAAAAATAAATTAACAAATTCATAACATTTTTACTTATATTAATATAAATTTTGAATATTGATTTTAAAAAGTCGAACTTTATTTTATCTGCTTTTTTATAGAAAAATGGCACGACTTATAATCGTGAATCTTTGTCTAACATTGCTATATTTTACAAATGCAGTCAATGCTTCCGGTTACAATAATCCGACAACTGGTACAAGCATCAGGCCAATTGATCCGACAACTGGTAAAAGCATCAGGCCAATTGATCCGACAACTGGTAAAAGCATCAGGCCAATTGATCCGACAACTGGCAAAAGCATCAGGCCAATTGGAGAAGATGTGCCCAAAACATCGGAAAGCGATGCGATTTTGAAACTATCAAACGATGCAATGGATTCAATCAGAATGAGTTTTAAAAAGGGATCCATTAGGGTGGATCCGCAAAAGATTCCAACTGATTCAATTAGGCCGATATCATTGAAACTCACAGAAGATGCAGAGGAAGCAATCAAAACGAGTTTTAAAAAGGGATCCATCATAATCGATGAAAATATTCCAACTGATTTAATTGGGAAAATTGGAGAAACTGATGAAAATATTGGTTCAATCAGAAGAAATATAAACACTTTTCCTAAGCACCAGAAAAAAGAGAGTACGTTTTTTTGGGCCGGCGGAAAAAAATTTTTGAAATTTTTTTTGGGCCAATAATTAGCATAATAGATGCGTCTTGATGAGAATAGGCCAAATATGTATTTGATATTGTTTAGCATAAAACTAAAAAATAAAAAAAGTTTTAAAACCATTTTTAATTTCCAATTACGGAATTATGGATAATTTAAATAATATTTTACTATAATTAATTGCCTAGGTGAATTTTTGGTATTTGTATATTACATATCACCAATCACCATATTTTTTTTCTAGGTTAATTTGGAAAAATTATCAGTAAGCCGCATTGTTCATCCGGTATAGTTTTAGGTTGTGATAGGTTATAAATTCACATATCGCTAACCATAAACTTAAAGGTTGATCCTTCATTTTTAAAAAAAATCTGTTGACAGATAATAACACAAGTACCGAATTTTTTAATTTTCAAACAATATATAAAAATTTTATTCTTCCATTGCAAAGAAGACCTGTCACTTATTTAGAATAAAATTTTTATAAAAATAATTAGAAAATGATCATGATGGTTATCGATTCCATTTGGAATCGATAAATCAATTAAATGATGGAGGATGGGTTGCATATTATCAATGTGCTCGACGATGCAAAAATCTAGATGAGGATGGAAATATGACAGTGACGCGTTTGATAAATACTAATGGTGTAAAAAAATTAAATCACGAACATGCCGTCGATTGCCTTGCCAAACTACCAGAAAAGAGTGAGAATCCAAAATATATGCTCCTTAATCAATAAACATTTTTACCCGTAAGATCACTTTTCCCGAAAAATTCATCCACTCCCAATTTTTTGTGCCTGTTGCTTTTTTATTTTATTATTTTTTAACAGAATAATCAATATTTCGTTTTATTAAATAAATTTTATTCTTCATAGAAAAAAATTTAACGGAAAGATTTTAATTAAAATTTTTGCTGAAAATTTAAAATTTTTGCTCAAAATTTAAAAAAATTTGTCCGGAAAAATTAATTAAATTTTTTCCCCTAAGAATTAATTACTTCTTTCCAGAAAAGATAATAAAATATTTACCGGAATAATTTAATTAAATTTTTCATGGATAAATTAATTTTTTCTAGAAAGTTTTTTTACATCCATTAATTAAAATAAATAGTCAATGTTTATTTAAAAATAATAATATGATAGAAAAAGCATTCGAGCGCAAAAAACTGTTTTTTTTTATAGTGGTTGATTTTTTGGGGAAAAAGGATTGGTTTTTAAAAATCATATCTTATGAAATGCAAAATTCAGAAGCCCAAATTAATTTGTTTAATAGATAACAGTCTGGTGTACAATATATGAAAAAGATTGATCCCAGCTTAGGCCATTCCGGAGTTAAGGTGGACTTTATCAATGAAAAAATAGTGAAAAAAAACATGTTTTTTACCCCTAGATTGCCTAAATGTCTATATTTTTCAAAATAATAAAATTATTGCCTCTTTTTAAATTGAATATTATAAGGAATTGTTTAAGCTATAAAATGAGTATAAGAACATAAAATAGGGTCAACTAGAAAAAAAGATATAATAGATTGAAAAAGTATCCGGAAACTTTTGGGTCACCCTAAAATATATATAAACATATGTTAAATTCTATCGAAATAGCTAATTGAGTAATTTAATCCAAGATCTAACAATTTTAAATCTTAAAGCCAGACATTTTTTAGATTCAAAATAAACAAAAAAAAAATAATTGAAATGATTTAGGCATGATGAATTCAGAAGATTCAACAAGAAAGGGATCCATCAAAACATCTCCAACTGATTCAAATAAGAAAATTGATGAAAATATTGGCACAATCCGAAGTAAAACAAATACATTTCCTCCTCCTCCAGAAAGAAAGCGTATGTGTTTTTTTAAATGAATTTTCTTTATAAAATTTAATTTAAAGTTGAGAATAGTGTATTTAAATTTTGATAACAGTTATACTTGGTAGGGCAAAATCCAGTTAATTAAAAATGTTCTCATAAATTTTTTGTTCTAAATTATCTCTCATATAAAAGCTATGTGTAGATTTGTAAAAAAATAATTATTTCAACAATTTGCAAAAATAAATGCGATTAATTTAAATGAATAAAAGCATGCTGATTTTTAAATTTTTAAAAATTCGTTCAGAAATAAAACACAATGATTATCGATTCAATTTTGAAAGAATAAGGCAAAACAAAAGAGGATGGGTTGCAACTTATAATTGCGCGCGACGTTGCAGAGGACCGGATGGTACGATGACGCGTTTGACAAATAGAAACGGTGTAATAACCCAGAATCAAGAACATGCCGCGGATTGCCATGCAGACAAAATAATATACTACAGTAAGAATCCAAATTTTTCCCATAAAAAACATTTTCCTCAAATAATTTTTTCCTCCAAAAAACACTCTCTATTCCTGAAACCAATTTTTCTCCTAAAAATCTTATAAAAAATCTTCCGTCCCTAAAATAATTTTTTGCCGTCCAAATGCTTGTCCAATTATTGTTTTTAAATATTTATTCAACATATATTTTATTAAATTGAAATTTAATTTAAAAAAAACTTCAGATAAATATGAAATTTAAAATAAAAGTTTTATCGAAATATTAATTTAAATCATTCCTGAAAACTTAATTAAATTCTTTCCAGAAATGTTTATTAAATTTATTCTGGAAAAATATTTTAAATTCTTTAGGAAAATTAATTAAATTTGGATTAAATAAAAAATTGAATAAAATGATAATAAGTTAAAACAAAGATTTTGGGCGCGAAAAATTGTTTTTTGAAGGTAGATGATTTTTGAGAGGATAAAAGGTTTTTTTGAGATAAAGATTTTTTGAAAAAAAAATTATTGGGTGAAAAACGATTATTAATCCAAAATTAACCCATCAACGTGGATTAATAAAATGCCAATAAGTTATCAAAATAGCTAATCTTGTTATTAATTAAATAAATTCATTAATTATTAATTATTAATATCAACTTATTTATAAATATTTTCATATCTTATATGCAATTTTTTTAGATTTTAAATCAAAAAAATATCAAATAATTTGGCATGAATTGTTTTGAAAAAAATATATATTTTAAAAAGATCTTAACAAAAAATTTTTTAAAATATTTTAAAAACGCTTTTTAAGAGCCACCTAAAACTACACATGCTAAAAGTGAAAGCATTCCAGAAATATTAAAACAACATTCGCCAGAAATAATGGAAGAAAGCAGTGATGATGGATCTGTTCAAATAATTCCTGCTATGCCCTCGCATGTACAGCCACGGATAAGGGATAATGATGTATCTTTGACAGCATTGGCGCTAGACATGGATGAAATGGCCATGCCAAATAGTTGGTTGGGCAATAATGTAATCGATGCATATTTGGATTTGATAACACGAGGACGGGACGACGCGAGATTTGTTCCATGCCCTGTCATCCAAGACTTTCGGGATAAGAAAGGGATTGCGCCTAATTGGCGGCTAGAGCAATTTGGGCAGGATGGTATCTGGTCCGTCCAATTTTGGATAATTCCAGCACATTTGCATCGAACTCATTGGGCATTAGCCGTGTTCGATTTGAAGAATGTTGTCTTTTGCGACTCATTGAATAATGGTGTGGACACAGAAGAAAATGGGAAATTCAGAAAAGATTTATTCGATTTTTTTGCTACTTTATATGGCGACTCTCAATATTTTAATATGGATCAAGTTGGATGGATAAATAGACCAGATATTCCACGCCAAATGAACACATGGGATTGTGGGGTGTTCCTGTTGATGTACGCCGAAGAAATTATAAGGAACAGAGATATTATGACATACTTTCATTTCAATCAGGATATGATACCAGAATGTCGAACAAGGATATATCGGGAATTGTTGGCGCATCATTTGTTTGTTTTACAAAATATTATTATTTGAAATAGAGTTATTTGAATTGAATTTTTAAAAATGGTAATTTTGTATAATTAAGAATTTATTTAAATTAGATATTTAAAAAATAAATAATTTAGTCCTGAACAATTTGCTTTATTTCAAACGGCAACGACTGGTTCAATTCGGCCTATACAAATAGTCCAATCAATTCGTTCGTCTGACAAGAAAACACAATCTACTTCGATAAGAAATACCAAAAGCAAATTAATTAATGAAATTGAAAAAACAAAATCTATCAGAGGAATGAAAGAAACTAAATCAATTACACCGCACGAATTATACGAACCAAATACAACAATGGAAGTAGATGAAACTCAATCGAATGATTCGACTGGATCTGGAATTAGTGGTTCAATAAGACATTTGGATGGTTTACAAATTGAATCGATAAGAAAGAAGAAAAAAATGGAAAGTGGAATAATTCATAAATCCATCAGAGAAGCTGGAAAAAGGAAAACACCTGAATCAAATAAGATAGCAGAAGAAATTCATGATTCAATCAAAATGATAGGTAAAATTATTCAAACAATCATAAAATTCAAAATACCGTAATTCCTTGAAGCCTAAAAGCAAACATTTCCAAATGATGCCTTTAACAGTCTTTCTAGCTTGGGAGCAACAATACTGGAGTAAGAACTCAGTAAGGTTAGATTCGACGCCGCCATGGCAAAGTTTAATATGAATATGTTGAAGGATGAGTTTGGTTAAAAGAAAATTTTTCTATAGAATAATGGGATTGGTCATATCAAAGTTTTCACAATTGATAATTCTGGTTTTAAAATGGACCATTCCGTTTGGATCCAAATGGCAATTAAACTTTTAGAAGTTCTCAGAGTATTACTTTTGATTAAGCTTGTATAGGAATGTTTTGGCCAATGATACTTAAAAAATTTTAGAGCTTTTTATTCTATAATTTTCAGGAGTAAAATTTGTTAAAAATGAATTTGGAGGATATTTACTTGTTCATGATGGATATATTTATAAGAATGCCAGAAATTTTGATTCGAAAAATAGAGAGTTTGGATTATGGATGTGTGAGGAAAGAGATACTGAAGCAAAATGCATGGGAGAAGTAACAATCAATGATGATAATATAATAATCGACAAAAAGGAACATAGCCATAATTCACATCCAGAAAGTTTGAATGGATTGAAGACATATAATCATTTCAAAGGTTTCTATATTTTTTTATTATATTATTGAATGATTTTCTCAATTATTAAAAAGATTACAAAATAAGATAAGAGGGAATAATTTCTAAAAAAAAGCCTAAATAAATTTATTCGAAAGTGAATATATCGATATTAATGAAATTAGAATATATTTTTTATTTATTTGATTTTATTTACAAAAATTGACAATAGCCCATTAATTCATGTTTATTAATTTGATCGTTCATTATATTCTACAGATCAACTTACGCATTGGAATTTACAAAATTTGAGAGAACGAAAAAGAATATATTTGGATGGATATGTCTATATATATAACATAACATATGACTTAAGATCTGGAAAGCAGACACATCTTAATTGCGAAGAAATTACGACCTCCAAATGCCCTGCAAAAGCGAAAATCCAAAATGAACAAATTGAAGTTACCATTCAACATACTCATAAAGGCAAAACAATAGTACCAGGTGATTTTAATGGTTGAACAATTATTCATTTATTTTTTTTATTATTATATTTATAATAAATTCTTTTAAAAATTCTTTAATAGAATAACAATTTATAAATCAAAATATTTAATAATTATAAAAAATTTTCCAAATTATTTGTTTATTCTTATTAAGGGATAAGGGTAAAATTTGAAAAATGAAAAATGCTATTCAGTAAAATTTAAAATTATTGGCCTTTAATGGTATCAATATTAAATTTAACTCTTGCGTATAATAATGATCGAATCGTAAATAATAAAAAAAATGAAACATCTTTATTAATCAGAAAACATATTTTAATTTTATAATGGCTTTAAAATAAAATTATGGATCAGAGCTTATTAGGATAAGAAAGTAGATTAGATTTACAAAAAAAGAAAAATTCAAAATTTTTTAACATCAAAAAGACATAAAATGTTCAATTTTTTAATTAAAAATTTAATTATGACATTTAAAAATTAACAAACAGTTTAAAATATTTTAAAATTATATTTGTAAGGCAATGGAGAATTGGCGGAATATGCTAAACATCCATTCGGTGGTTATTATATGCTTCATGATGGCTTTATTTACGAAAAAGAGCCAAAAAATAAATGGGCTTGTGAAGAGCGAAAGAAAGATTCGTCATGCTTGGCAACTGCCAGCGTTGACGATGACAATTGGATAATTTACACAGGCGTGCATAATCATGAAAGGTACTATCATTATAATATTTTAATTACCATCTAAATTGCATATTTTCTAGAAAAATGAGTAATTATGCCATTATGAATTTTATTAAACCATTCCCTTATATTATTTTAGACGTCAAATGCGCGATCTTATCCCAATGAAAAATGTGAGGCCAAATGGATGGGACGAACTTTCAGACGAAAATAAATCACTAACAGCACAGGGGAAACCAATTACACATGATGGCTATAGATATGCTCAGGCAAAGAAAAACATAACTAACCAAAATCGATATTACAGATGCATAACTAAATTTAACGGGTGAGATCGAATTTTTTACTATTTCATAGAATAATAATCATCAAAGATTACAATTTAAAATTAATACAAATAATATAAAACACATAGAAAATCTGATTTTATTCTAATAATTTTAGGATATTGAATTATTATTTAGGAAAATAATTTTTTATTTTATAAATAAATTTTTATATATCTAATAACCTCTTAATTTTATATTCCAACCATAAGCAATTTTTTTCTATCAGAATTGGTTGTACTGCCTGGGCCTATATCGAGGATGGCTTGATCGATGTTAGAGTACAACATAATCACGAAAGAAAAAATTGATATTTCGAAGATTAAAAATGAAATGAAATTTCCTTTTTTATGTTACTGATTTTATGAAGACAAAGAAAATAAATTTGAATTCATAATTTAATATTACCCCTATCCCATGGAAATAAATGAGACAACTTTTTGATTTTTTTTTTGTTAATTTTTATTCATTATATTATTGGGAAATGAAAAAGAATTAATTTGATCAGGATTTATTGGATTACAGATCAAAATCAGAATCGGCCATCACATTTATTATTGCATTTTGAATACAAATTTTTCCTATGAAAGGACTGGGCATTTGTTGTATCGAACGGACCTTCTATCAGATATATCATTTCCAACCTATTTTCATTATTACCACTTTAGTGATTTTTTTAAGCTTATGGATGAATAAAATAATTTAGAATTTTAATTGAAGGTGGTATAAAAATAAAATATTGTTTTAATTAAAATTTTATTTATAAAAATTATTCACAAAAAAATTCTGTATATAAAACAATAAAAAGAGAATATACTGTTTACGGATTAAAAAGCTCACTATAAAAATATATACAATAATATTAAAGTATTCTCAAAAATGAAATTAAAAAATGAAGCATTCTGTGCTGATATTTCATATAAAACTATAATAAATATAAAATTGTTTATTTAAGTATTATATAAAATTCCAGCATTTTCCTCTTTAATATTGTCTTAAATGGATGGATATTAATTAAAAAATACAAAAATCCAACATTAATAACAATTCAGGCTTACCTAGATTACAAAAAGAACAATTAAGAGATAAGCCATTTGAGTGAAGTAGCGCAGTGGTAAAGCGCTTGCCTATTACAAAACAGCCGCGGGTTCAAAGCTAAACTCGCTCTAGGAATTTTTTTTAAAATTAATAATTAATTATCAATTTTTAAAAAAATTTATTCTAATACTACATAAAGATATAATGGACAATTTATTCGAAAAAATATTTATTCTTATTGTATCATTTTCACATTTCAATCATTTCATTCATTCTTTTTCTTTCTATTTAATATGGGTCTGTTCGCTTTTCGATATATTCCTTAATTTGTGGAAGGGCAAAAACTCGGCCAATATATTTGATTAATTCCGGAAATTTGTCGACTAATTCCGGCTCAAAATTCTTCATTTGATCCAAATATTCGGCAACCTAAAGAAATATAATAATTGGCCAAAATATTGGAAAAAAATAATAAAATTCACCACAAAATCAGCAATGGTCAATCCGGAGGTAAGAAGGAATCCAGAGCTAGATTCCTTCAACAATTTTACATAAATAGAGAAAAAATTTTCGGCATTAGGTAAGAATTCTTCTCGAAGTTTTTCCTTTAAAAGAATAAAAATAATCAAATAGTATCAAAATTACCAAATTGCCCTCTCTGAATCCAAATTTCACATAAATATATTGGCTCAATGTGTTGTAGACATCCTTGTGATAGTCAATAATTTCATTCACTTTTGCCTTCTCCCATTCATCTTTTCCATTAAGACCTATTCCAAAGAGCATGGAAATATATTTTTAAATTCATCCGAAAATATATTCACCATATTTCTCGCCAAAATAACGCAAAATTGCCGCACTTTGGCTCAATTGTTTGTTGTCGTCAATTTCAAGAACGGGAACTTTGCCATAAAAAAATTCTGAATAAATCGAGAATTATTTGTTTGTTTAATCAATTTAAATTGACTTGATTTAATTTGTTCATTCCAATCCTTCTGGAAATCAATACGAACATCCTCGAATGGTTGTTTTACATAATTGAACAGCAATCGAATTGATTCGGCCGCACCGCGACCATTGAAATAATAAAGTTTGTAATGGGCCATTCTTGGAGGGGAATTGGGAAGGAAAAAATATATTTATTATCGTTAAAATAATTGGAAATGTTTAGTGGGAAATAATATTTAGAAATTATGTTTTTGATGGGGAAGGAAGACCAAAAATAATAATATATTTTTGAACGAAAGAAGGCAGAGCCTTAATGTTTAATGAAGGCAAAATTAATAATAAATTTGTGTGTGGAATGGGAATGCGCATTGGATAGTGAATTGAATAAGGGGTTTTTATATAGGCGTAAGAGAAATGGAATGAAAATTCATAAATAGACAATTTATTATTCGCTCATTTTTGTAGTTTGAAAAAGAAATGCTCGATCCAGTGTAGTTGGATGAGATTGTACTGACTGTTCTTTGGAGTGGAATTGAAGAAAGTAAAATTGTTTATAGGATAGAAGAATTTGCTGTTTGTTGAAAATGGGAAGAATTGAATTGGAATTGGAGGAAATAAAAAAAATATTTGTAGCACGATGAATAAACTACTTTGGAATTTATTAATAATTTTATTAAAAATTTAGAAAATGGTCCATTTTTGGCCAAAATTTCTATTTTAAAATTTTTCTGATTGACATAAATTTGAATTAAACATATCAATTTTATTGGTTTAATAGCTAATAAATCTAATTAAAATAAATTTATATTTATTAAAATCTTATTAAAAACTGTATATTTATGTGTGATAAGTGATAACTGATAAATTGATGAGACATTTATTACTTTTCCTGCCAATTTTCAATAATTTAAATTAGATAATTTTTAACAACAAAACTTTTAATTTATTGCCAATGTCAATTATATCAAATTCCATTTAATTAATTGTGCAAAATCTTCATTCTTTGCATTTGAAGAAATCTTTGCAATAGCTTGGTACTAAATTCTCCCCAAATTTATAATTGCGCAACATCCACATATTAAAGGTCATTCCCATCACATGTGTATAACATTCTCTTTTGTCTGCTTCTTCCAAACGATCGCACATAAGATCGAAAATGTCAAAAACTTTCTCAAAGCTACTTATGATCTTAAAATTTTATAATGAATTTTGCATATCGAAAAAATGAAATTTTTAAATGATTTTTGGATAACTTTTCCAGATAAATTTAATAACAAAAATATTAACACTGACCGCATGAGCTTTCCTATGAAGCAATTTAAAAAATGAACAACTCACTGGCCCAGTTTTCGCTGCTGGTTCCATTTTGGAATCACTAAATTTAATCTAAATATTGTAAAATGCTCAGTCAAACCATTCGCCACTGATTAAATTGCAAAGCACATCTTTAGAAGTAAATTCCAAAGGTATATTCATGAGTTTACTAAAAATGGGAAATTTTTACAACAGAAAAGTTCACAATAACTCAATAACAATTATTTTTATATTCAAAAAATAGAATAAGGGAATGAAAAATGAATATAAAAAATTTTATGGATAATGATTATTGATTAAAGGAGTTTATTAATAATTTCTTTAAAATAAAAAATCCGAAATTTATTCTATAATAATTATAAATTGATGAGAAATTTGTTACTTGTTTTGCTCATTTCAACAATTAATATATGCATAAATTTTAACAACATTATATCAAATTCGATTCAATTAATTTCGCATAATCTTCATTCTTTGCATTTGAAGAGACCTTCGCAATAACTTGTTGCTAACTTATCAAAATTATAATCAAGCAGTGGCTTCAAATTATCAGTAAATTCATGTTTAACATAATAGTAGCACAATTTTTTGTCTGCTTCTTCCAAGCGGTCGCACATAAGATTGAAAATATCAAAAAATTTTGCAAAGCTACTTGTTATCTTAAAATTTTTTAATTAAGAAATTACGAATTTTTTCATATTATAATGAAATTTTAAAATGATTTTTAGTTCATTTTCCCCAAATAAATTAATAATAAAAATTATGAATTTTTTCTCTTTTATAACACTGACCGCATGTGCTCTCCGATGAAGCAATTTGCAGAATGCACAATTCACTGGTCCAATTTTCGCTGGTTCCTTTTTTGAGCCACTTTAATCAAATTTAAAATTAAAAATATTTAAATAAAATGTAAGAACCATTCGCCATGGATTAAATTGCACATCACATCTTTTGAAACAAATTCCGATGGAATATTCATGAGTTCACTGAAATGAATTGGAAAATTTTACAAATTATTTTGAATTTAATACACGCACCCGTAAATATTATAGAATTTGTTGCATTCATCCAATGTTATTGGTCCTTTTTTGCTGCCAGCATTGCAGGACTCTACAAACATCATAATTCCATTTTGATGAGTGGATTTTAATCCCTGTAATTTTTTATATTTAATTTCAAGAAATTTAAAAATAAAACATTTTGTGCCATAATTGAAGCTGCTTCACATTTGCAAGGTGAATATTGTTTAAGCATATTATCCAAAAAGTTATCATTTTTATATTCCGATCCATCCTCGTTTCTTTAAAAAATATTTTTGAATTTATAATTTAATTAATTTATTTTTTAAATATTTATTTTGCAGCTTAGGCCACTTTTAAAATATTTTATAAATTTTTATTTTTATATATGTTGCAGCCGCTACTGGGAAATCGTTCATCACGGGAATGGACAGGCATCTGGGGCATCCAAAATGGGGAATCTCGCTTCTAGGCGTTAGAGTAGGTTCAATGGACACGGCATAATCGATTTTATTTATAGTATTTCTTTCTTAAATCAGTTTTAAACTGTTTTATTTTCGGTTTCACGAGATTTCTATGCCCCAAGTTCTAACCATAAACACTTGTTATAACCCTAACCTAAACCGGTCTGAAATTAAAATTTCATATAATAAATCGGCAATGCCCAATCGAATGAGCTTACTCTTGAATTTATACTATGCCTAGAAGCCGAGATTCCATATTTGGTATGGCCCAGATGCCTGTCCATTTTATGGGAATGGACAATTCCCAGTAATTATAGGTAAAGGTAACATATATAAATGTATTAATAAAATGATTAGATGGCTTACATAGAACTTTGATTTAAAGCTTTGGCAATTTTGCTGTTTCCACTGGCTCTAATAAAATTGGTCATCAAATTAATAGATGCAGAAATTTCCTCATTCTTTTCTGAAAAAAAATAATTGAGCATTTAAAATAATTCTCATTTTTCATATTATATTTATATTTAAAATTTAATATAAAATTCTAAATTTATTCTCACTTTTGTAAATATTATCATCAATAGTTTGGTTGACAGTTGCGACAATTCCGCTACTTTCATTAGTGGCTAAAGTAGTAGCAGAAATTGTCTCCCCCTTTTCTGAAAATTAATTTATTTTTTAAAACCATAAATTTATTATTCCCACCTTTGTAAATATTGTCATCATCTATTTTCGCTTCCACTGGATTTAGTGCATTTGTAAGCAGAATAATGGAGAAGAACAAAAAATTTACAGGCAAAAGGCAATAGCGGCAATTTTTGATCATTTTGCTGTTAAAATATTTGAAAGAATTCTTTTTGTGATTTCAATTTTTCAATTCAGAAAAAATTAAATTAAAAAAAATTATAGGATAGAATTTTGATCTCCGTAAATATTTTATTTCTTTAAGATAATTATGGAAATGGAATTGGGAAATTCAAGCCCGCTTGTACTTTTATTTGACAATATTTGTTGACGGTCACTCATATTCCTTATCAAGATTTGGAAATTAGGTAAATTATTATTGGCATGCACATTGGCATAAATATGAGGATATGGAAATGGAAAATAATATTGAAACGGTCATGTTATCTCATAAATTCATCTTTCCAGTGAAACTTTGACATTGACAGGTATGCAAATACAAACAATATTTTTAAAATCTTCAAGTCTTCTCATTCTCATTTACAAGAAAAATTATTTTTATTAGCAAAAATAGAATTTGGAATAAGGGATGTAATTTAAAAATTGTTTTTAAGCTGAGGAATATAAATTTAATAAAATTAATAACATATCTAAAAATGATCAAAATTCATAGGTGTAAAATTGCTTATATTTATTTTTTTATTTTTTTTGTCAATTTAAATAATAATTTTATCAAATCATAATAAAAAATGCATGGATGTTTAACAAATGATTCGATATTTAGCTCATTTCAAAAAAAAACTTTTGAATTTTTTGCCAATTAAATAAAATTCATTTTTAAATTAATTTTGAACATTCTTCATTGTTTGCATTTGAAGAAAGCTTCACAAGTTTTTAAATTTTCCACATCAAAATTAAAAAGTATCATCTTCGTAAGGTCAGCATAATTCTTCATATGAGTATCACATACTTTTTTGTCTTCATTTTCCAAACGATCGCACATAATTTGGAAAATATCGAAGAACTTTGCAAAGTTATTTGTGATCTTTAAATGTTGAAAAGTTAAATTATGGCCCTTATGTATTGAGATAAATTAAATTTCATTAAGGATTATTAGATGGAAAATGTTTTTTACCGATAAAAAATTATTTTTTTTTTACCTATAAAAACAGTTTTTAATTTCAATTAAATGAGAAATTGGTTTTAAACTCTATCTATTTACTTATACCATTTTGTAGATCTCGTCGAGATGCATCGATTGTTATATAATTTGGACAAAATCAAAGGGTTATTATATTATATCGTTTAAAACATATTTCCATTGGTTTAAAACATTTTAAATTTTGGTCTAGACATGAAAAATTATTTACCTCGACACATCTCGGTGAGATCTACATTGTAAAATGTTTGTAGGTTTAAAACCAGCTTCTGATTTATTAGAAGCTAAAAAATTTTTTGTCGGCAAAAAAAATTTATGTCGGTAATAAATAGTAACCTTATGAAATAAAAGCAATAAATTTACTTATGCAATTTTAAAATTCAATTAATTTCATTTATTCCCAAAAAATATTATCTTTTTTGTTTTAAATTAATACTCAAAATTTTGGCCAATCGTTGTTAAATCCGATCCGACATACTGATTTTTTTGTATACGGATTTTAGAGCCTTATTAAATATATAAAAGCTTTCGGAAAAAGTATGCCAATTTAAAAACTTATATATAACTCTGACCGCTTGTGCTTTTCGAAGAAGCACTTTGCAAAATTTGCAATTCACTGGTCCAGTTTTGGCTTCTTCCATTTTGGAATCACTTTAAATCGAATTTAAATTATTGTAGAGTAGAAGGGCCACAAACCATTCGCCACTGATTAAATTGCACATCACATCCTTTGAAACAATTTCCGAAGGTATATTCAAGAGATTACTATAATGAAAAATTGTATTATTTATTTTAAAATTACAAACTCAAACTCACTCATAAAGAGTATAGAATTTTAAGCATTCATCAAATGTTATTGGCGATTTTTTATTTTTGTCAATTCCAGAGCAAATATCTCCAAATACGAAAACTCCGTTCAAACGGCTGATTTTAGTTCCCTGTATTTTTTTTATTAATTAACTTAATTCAAAAAACAAACATTTTTTGCCGCCCATGATGCTTCTTCACATCGGCAATATGAATTCTGACCCGTTTTTTCGTCTCTAAAATATGACAATTTTTTATTTAATTTCTCATTTTGATTTTATATTTTTAAAATTTTAATTAATACAAATGAAAATAAAATTAAAATATAATTTTTAATAAAATATAAACTTACGGTAAAATAGTTGTAGTTTGATTGACAGCTCCGGCTATGCCGTTGTTTTCATTAGGGGCCAAAGTTGTAGCAGAAATTTTCTCTTCCTTTTCTGGAAAAAATATTTCAATTTTTAAAATCATTTGTAAAAAATCTAATATAAAATTTTAAAATTCTAAATTCATGGTCACCTTTGTAAATTTTATCATCCTCTATTTTCGCTTCCAAAGGAATTATTGCATTTGTAAGCAGAATAATGGAGAAAAGCAAAAGATTTGCAGAGAAAAGCCAACTGAACATTTTAGTGGCTTAAAAATATAAATGTAGTAATTAATACTGTTTTTTTATTTATTGAAATTATAATTAAAACAATAATTAAAAATAAGAAAAATGAATAGAATGAGATGCCCTAAAATTCATTATATCTTTTACCGATTTTACCTAGAGGCAATTAAATAATAAGTAAAACGAGATAATAATAAATTCACAAATATAGAATATGAAAGATTGAGCTCTACTTAATTATTTTATTTTTCGATAATGAAGGTCATCCACATTCTTTATCAAATAACCGCAACTTAAATGATTAATGAATAAATACTTTCTAGATTTATATCCACATTGCATAAATATCATGGAAATGGGTCATTGAAAATGATTTGTTTGAACAAAGCAAAATAAGAAAATAATATTTTTTTTTAGTAAAAATGTCAATTTACTAATTTTCATATAAATTGCATATATTTGCATAAACAATTAAAATTAATACAAATATATACATTTTTTATATATTTTCCTCATTATTATCACCAATATATTTTCGACATTACCATTGGCAAAGAAATTCCAAACATCCATTATTTCTTTGTAAACAAAATAAGTAAATAGTTAAGTTTAGTAAATTATTTTAGTAAATTGAATTAAATTGCTGAAATGACTAATTAAAATTAAGTCTAAAAATTTGTTTTTACTCATTTTGTTTGTCATAGTAATATGTCAAAATAAATTCAATTAATTCTTCAATTTTCCCACCATTTCTATAATAATTTACGATGAAACTATTTGGAATTAATTAAATCATAATTTCACCTGAAAAAAGAGAAAAAAATGATCAATAAATATTGGCTATACTTTAGATGACGCCCCGCAAAATTTTCGGTTTAAACCGTTTTCATTCAATCTCTTTTGACCTTTAATGAATGAAATGGGCATTGGGAAGTTGCGGAAATATGGTTTTTTCAAAAATCTTTGATGATGAAAATCGCAAAAGTGAAGGGTCCCCCCTATGGGTCAAAACTCGAAAAATTTTTGAAATTTTTTTCTTAACCATATTATAGCTCATTCGACGCGTCTCGATGAGAGAAGCTCAAATCTGTCATCCTTTTCGCATAAAACCAAAAAATAAAAAAGTTATGGCCATTTTTGTCTCGCTGGAATGTGTTGGAACTGCGGAGGTAATGTAAGAAGGGACTCCGGAGTGGCGTAGCCGTAGCGACGACCCGGACCGCGGAGCGGTCCGGCGGCGAGCTTAGCGAGCGCTAGCGAGCTAAGTGAGCCGTGAGGAGCGAAGGCGGAGCACACGTAGGAGTCCCTTCTGAAATGCCCACCGGAGCAGTTCCAATCCGTATTTCCTTTGCGCAACGGTAGATTTCTTATTTTTTGTTTTTGAGCGATAAAACCCTATTTCCGCACCTTCCCAGACCTAGATTCGTTCATTAAAAATCAAAAGAGATCGAATAGAATCGATTTTATATGAAAATTTCACGGGGCGTCATCTAAAGTATATCCTAAATATTTAAAAGTAGCAGTTTATTTTTAATTGATTGAAATGTGCATTCGATCGGATGTTGATAAACAAAATGGAATGCGCATTCCATCATCTTACTTAAATTATTAGTAATAATCAATTCATTATCATCAATAATAATTATTTTTAGATAAATATAAATACTTGTCTAAAAAAGGGACAATCCATTTTCAAAAGGGGCAATTCATTTTTAATATTTGCATTTTAAAAATAAATACTTTTTTAAAATTTATATAGAAATTGACCAATTAATAAAGAATTCTTCACGTTTAAATTTTTAGTTTACATTTTAAATTTCGTTTAAAATTGCTAAAATAATAGAAAAAACTGCAAATTTTTTTTTGGAACGCTAAAAATTTATTATAAAAAGAATTCACTTAATAATCTGCTTAAAATATGTTATTCAATAGAATAATTCCCCCTTTTTCTCCCTCCTGCTGCATAACAATTAATTCAATGGATGGATAATCTTTGTGTTTTTTGCCCAATTCGATACTTTCTAATGTTGTTTTGTGCAATTTGATTTTAAGTTCTATTATAGTTTCGCGTTTCGCCCTAAAATCAATCAAAACAATTATATGGTTTTGGGCATCACTTTATTTTCACAATTTTAGCGAAATCAACATCAATATAAATTATAAAAGTAAATTAACAATTTTATTAATAAATCTACAATAAAATGAAACAACAAACCAGCAAATTTCAATGCTGCGAAATGAGGGTAAGTAGTCTCTAATAATTATTTTATTTTAAAAAATTTATGGAATTAAACGTGGGTCAAAATTTGAAATTTTTAAAAAATTTAAATTGATTTAAAATTTAGAAAACTTTCCTTGGTGTAATATTGTAATGATAAAAGCATGAATCCACTCCATTTTGTTCAATTTTTATAAATATTATTAATCATTAATCAGTTCCGGTATTTACCATGAATACATAGAAACTAAAATATAACGTTTCCTTAATTAGTGGTCAAATAATTTTTAAAATTCCTAGAGAGAAATACGATTGTTTTCCAGCTGGCGTCGGAATATGAGGAAATATTAGTCAGTTTAGTCTACCCAAATTAGAAATTTCATTAAAAATTTGCAAAAAAAAATTATTAGTCTATTTTTGTCTCTCGTAAACTCCATAAATTCATTAATTTATGCAAAATATATATCTCATAATTTCCCACAGGTTGCAATGAACATTTTGAATTTAATTTTAATGATTATTATTTTGACCGCTTTGCTGATTTGGAGTTGGAATGGACAATCAGTAAATAAATAATTTATTTTTCATATTTTTAATATTTTTTTTTCAGCTTGGCGTTGGCACAAATCTAATGTTCCTTTGTGTTCATTCATTATTATGGCTGAATTCATTCATTTTTAATCGTCAAATTATCTACCAAATTTTCCTCATCAGTTATGTATGTACAAAAATATTTTTAAAATAAAATTATATTAAAAAATATTTTTTTTAAGGCAATTTTATTGGTCCTACGAGGATTTCATCTTCTAATTTTCTCTTTCATCTTTTTTGCCCATAAAATGCGAAAAGGGCTGCAACCAATCGAAATGGAAATACCCTTTGAAGATGGCGACGACAAAGAAGGAGCCGAAAGGATAATACCAATTTCGGCTGTTTTCGTTTTGTTAACATTCGGTTTATTTGTTTTAATACTTGGATGCCTGCTTGAATACACGGTCTATAAAGTGTGCAGAAAAATGGCAATTGAAAAAGACAGGGAAAAAATGAATATGAATACACAAAATACGATAAATGTTTGATTTAATTTATAAATGAATAAAATTTTAATTTCAATAAAAATCATTAAATTTTTTCTCAAAGAATCAGCATTTTTCGAGCATAGAGTACGGCCAGATTTGGCACAATTTTAAAGGATTATTCTGTCCTAATAAGCTCTAAATTTAACCCAAATCTATATCTACCTCTAAAATTTAATAATTTAAAAATTCACTAGGGTAAAAATTAAAAATTAAAAGGCTTTAAAAATTATAATATTAAAAATTTTTGGATAAATTCAATGAATTTTTATAAAATTTAATTATTGTTTAATGTTTATTTTACTTGGAATTATTAAAATTAATTAAATATCATTTTTAAAATTATCGAAATAAATCATCGATAAATTGGACAATAAATTCTCATTTATTTAATTAATAAATAAATTAATTAAATAGTAAAATATAAATTAAATTGTAAGTAGTAAAGGTATTGAACCGCCCCGGTGTGGGCCTCCTTGAGATTACGGTATACAGTATACCAAGCAAGCGAATAGGAAAGCGCTTACTTCAAAGGAGCCGCGCGGCTGGCAGCGGACATCTTTGGGCTTGCTTTTTTACTCTGCCTATAGTCTCTCGCTAACTTTGTCTGTGTCTAACCTCTGGTGAATTAGGGACCAAAAGTCATTTATGAAAAATAAAAAAGGGCGAGAATTTAAAATTTGAAGCAACGGATATATGTTGGCTTAGTTCTTTGATGTGGTCTGCCCTATAGTCTCTCGCTGCGGTTTGGGTGTCTGGCCTCTTGCTGGTTGTTTGGACCAATTGTCATTTTTTGAAAAAAGATAAATATTATAATTTAAAAAGTTCTCGCGTGCAGTCAGCTATGAATTTTGGCTTGGTTTAATTTTATGTGTCTGCACTCTCACTAACTGTTTGGACCAATCATCATTTTGAAAAAAGAAAAAATGATGAGAATTTAAAAGTTATCGCGAGCGGTCATTCTGCGGATATTGTCGGCTTTAGGATAAATTAATAATGGAATGAATAATGATTGATTGGATGGGGTAGGAGATTAAGATCTATGGCCGATTCCCGACATGGGATCGATCATTCTTGTTCAATAATTCCCCCATTCCCAATAAAAAATGATTTTTTATATTTTTTTATTCATATTTTGCGTAAATGCCGCCCCGATGACTCGTCACGACGGGTGTATGCTTTTTGTCCGTCACAACCAAACATGCTATAGGCCATGGGCGAAGAGTGGTGTCTTTCTGTGCTTGGACGAAAAATTTGGCCATCGACAAACGATTTTTGCATGTCCAGTGAAGGTAAAAATAATAATCAATAAAAAATCATTTTACTTTATATAGGACCCAAACTTCCATCCAAATTTGGCCACAACAAGAACATCCACCACCACCACAACAACAATCAAAACAACAATTTTGGCAACAACAACAAAAACAATCAGCAGCACAGCCACAACAGAAACAACACAAATTGCCAAAACAACCACATCAACAACAAAAACAACACAAATTGGCCACGCACTCTCCACAACAACATTAAAAACAACAGAAATCAGCAGCAGCAGCACAACATCATTGGGCATTTGGGTACTAAATAAATTTTGTTAAATTTATTCATTCGAAATTTCCAGATCATGGCAATTTTTGTCTTTTTTGTGCTGCTGCTGCTACTGGCCGTCATTGTTTTTGCCATCATTCCCGTAAGAATTTGAATTTTTTAAAACTCAATATTTATAACAATTAATCAGAAAATAAATGAGCGCACCCCTCCTCCAAGGCCTCCTCCACCAAATGTGCATATTGGCGCCGAATTGGTGCCATTGTCGGAAATATCCCAGCAGTTGGCGAATTCCAGCATGGAATTTCAAAGAGTTGGACGCCTGCTTGCTGAACAACTTGAGGCAAGGGCACAGGCAGAGGCACAGCATTCAGTTTCATCCGACTTTTCGGAAAACGTAAGATTTTAATTTCTGAAACAATTAATTTTCCCTATATTTAAAGACAGTTGTTGGCGGGACAGTACAAGGACCTTTTGTGCAAATTCCATTGGATGACGCGGCTTCTTCAATTTATTTCGACTCACAAAGTCGAATGTGATCACACATATTTATTTTAAATATTTATTTTCTTATTTAATAAATTGGATAAAATTATTTTATTATGAACTTTTATTAAAAATGTTATTTTCATTTAATTATTTATATGAATAAGAAATTAAATGTTATTTTAATTTAGATGGAGAAATTTAGAATAGAGTATTTTAGCTATAGAACGCTCATCGAATTGTCAATCAGATTGTGTAAAAATTGGGTAAATTTCCCGACATTTTGGCGTCTTCGAGCAATGGCGGATGAGAAAATCAAGGAAAAGTTGCCATCCTTCAAAAATTTGGAAAAGAAAATAAAGAAAGATCCCGATTCATGGGATCGGCAAATTGGAATCTTCAAAGGGCAATTTTTCGCCATTTATTCTCCACAACGATTTCAAGAAGAATATGAAAAACAACTTGGATTATTGAAATCCGGAGAGGATGTTTGTGACTTTATGGAATCTGAAGCGCATAAAAGAACAATAAGAATTTTGGAAGAACAAGCTTTTTATGATTTAAACCAATTTGAATCGCCTTTTTGAATTTTTCTTATTTTATTTAAAAAAGAATGAATAAATACAATTAATAAATTGATCAGAGGAATTATATTGGGAAAATAATTTTATTATTGATGTAAAATTTAGGCCTAAGGACAAAAATAGAATTACAACAATAGTATATGGGCCACATAGAGAACTAAATAAATTTTGGAATTTCGTTTTATTATAAGTAATATTTTTAAAATTTTTCTTTAAATAATCCAATATCAATCCTTCTGGTGGATCACCATAAGAGTCAAAATAAAAGCCTTGGGAAGAATTTACCGCCCAAATGCAACACCAATGTGATCCCTTTTCGTTAGACGCATCCTAAATTTATTTTCAGTTTAAATTTTACTAATAAAAACTAACCAAATTCACAACCATAGAACACGGGAAATTGGCGCATTTGGGCAATTTATCGGCAGGGAAAACCCCCTTGAAATATTTATTTGTTGCTGGATGCTGAGAAAGGATTTTATTAATGGTATATGTATCCATTTCTCATTTCAACGGGGATGTCTACTCTTTTCTCGCAAATAAAGATAAAGAGCAAATGCCGTTGCCGCTCCCGTTCCCAGAAAATAAACTAAACAGAGAATAAAATTCCAAGGCGATGATTCAGTAGTCTCAGCAAAACATGAAATTATTCCTGGGGGAGTTGCCACAATTTGAGGGGGAATTAAATCAGGAGAAGTTAAATTTGTCGTCATTTAGACAGTTAAATCGGAAGTAATAGTTCGATTTCCTTAAAAAATTAAATGAATCATAAAATAATAAGGATATTCACGGTCAATGAGAATAAGCCCATCGGCTTCAGCGTAGGCAATAAGAGTTACGCCTCCATTAGGGACCGGAGTGGAAAATCGAATCTCTACTGACGTGCAACCATCTTTGACCAATTCAAATCCTTCAGAATCCTCTTGACTATTTGTCAAATTGAATACATATATACACCAGCCATTTTTGAACATCGTATAATCTATTCCATTACTTTGATTTGTATATGCGAAGCCCAAATGTTCTTGAGTATCATGATAAGCTTGAGCATAATTATCGGAACCATATTTTAAACTAAATTATTTAGAAACATTAAAAAATCAAATAAAAAATACTTGTAATTATATTGCGGATAAGAACGTCCATTTGCTCTCAACTCAATATTTTGTACATTAAAATGAGTGAATTTGAATGGGCTTTCGAATTTATCCCCAATATATCTAGAATTGTTGACTAATCCGATCATTACACGTCTTGGAACCCTGAATAATTAATTTAAAATTTTTTAAAATTCTTTTCCCATACTCCTCAGTGAATAAATTAGCGACAAAATCGGTCCTTCCCTGAGTGATAAACAGAGACTTCATGAATGATTTTCTCACTCCATATCTAGCTGGCTGAACATCTAATTGTTTTGCGATGTCTAGACTCAAACCATCCATCAAATCTATTGTTTTTACAAGCAGCCGAACATCGGTAATTTCAAAAACATATTTAGTGTGAGTTGCGGGAGGCTCAACTACAGTTTTTTGCTGTATTATCATAAAGTCATCTGTTTGGGGCGTAATTTCTATATCCAATTCAACATTGCTTATCAAATATAGATCTTGATTGAAAATATCCGTCGAAAGTTTGCTAATCAATTGCACTGTCTTGCTTTGAGCAAACATATTTTTCCTTGCTACATATCCTTCATCGGCAATAGAATCCGGATCTTTTTTGTCTCTCTTGTAACCCGTAACACTGAGAAAGCTGTCTTTTGCTTCATTTGGGTAGCTTAATTCAGTATCCAAATAGGCCTTATAACTGTACAATTGATTTGATGAATATATTTCCCTTTGATTAATCAGAATCTTGATATCCTTAATCCATGTGCTTCCTGGCATTTGAATTGTGGAAACCACTTCACCCGCATCCAGATTCACATGCAATCCATCATCACCCACTTTCCTTATTCGACATTCAGTCAAAATATAGACCTTACTCAAGTCTATATAACTTGTGATAGGGTGGATTTTAAAATGGAAAGGGGTCGAACTAATAGGATTTAACTAAAGAATTGTTATTAAACATTAGATAAAAAAAAACAAAATAACCGTCAAATATTCCCGCATGGCTGAATTGGATACAGCACAATTTGTGGGGGGTGTCGAGAAAAAATCCAATCCTGTCGAAATACTATCCGCCGATGAAGCATCCACCTTTTTATATAGCATTTTCAATAATATCCTAGAGTGTCAATCCTTTTCTTTTTAATTAGAGCTCTCTGGGGCACTGTTTGTCCAATAATATCGTTTGGTTTTAAAATGACTCCCGATTTTCGGTGGGGGTTAAATTTTCGTCTTCTTTTTCCGCTTCCACTTTGTAGTCCGGCTTTTGTCATAAGCTTACGAACTCCCTCTTTTCCTTCTCCTACAATGGCTTCCTTTAAGTCTCCGCCTTCTACTACCTAAATTTCTTATATGAAAAATATTTTATGAGTTTTTAACCTTATTCAATACTCTTGCTGTTGTCGCTAAACCTTCTTTCCCAATCTCCTTTCCTACATTAACAGCCACTGGCTTAAAGGCAGATGCCAAAGGTTTTAAATATCTCTAAAGACTTTTCAAAACTCTTCCTACTCCTGCCCCTCTTTGTCTAATTGATCCATTGCCAAAACCTCTTTGGTAGGGTGACAGTCCAGAAAAATATTCAATTTGTCCTGATCCAACTTGATGGAATTTTTCAAGACGTAAATTAGAGCCGTCAAATATAACACGGACCATTTTATTAGAAGTAATTCAAAATACAAATGATTTTTTAAATTGAAGGGTTAATATAACTTGTCCAAATTCAAATGGGACTTCTCTTCCTGTCAATGATCTTATTTCAATATCAATAACATCCAAATCTTTTGCAATTATTTTATGGAATAATGGCGAAGGAAAATTCTTCTCGATTATTTGACCGACTTTGCCCTCGACCGCAATAACTTGTAATAAATTTGCAAATTTGTTCCCGATGATCATGCTCTCCTAAATTTATTACGAAATTTATACAAAAATATTAGAAAACCATTAAGCCACTATTCAGATACACACAAAGGTGACTCACTCCTCCATGTAAATCCACCATATATTTTGCCGTTTCACCATCCTTTATCACTTGGCCTTTTTCATATCCAAGTACATAGGATAATTGGTCGGAGAGCACTACATTTTCAATTTGATCATTTGCAATTTTTAGTTTGAATCGAGAAAGATCATCCAAGTAATAAAATTGAACTCCCTTCGCTATTTCCAATATTTCTCTTTTTATTTGATCCGATTTGCTTGAATAATCTTCATTGTATTCTTCTGTTTCAAACATTCGCTTAAATTCTTCGATATTTTTCTGTACATGATCGAGAAAATTCTCTATTTTCAAATTATATTTTTTCATGTATTTATCCCGAGTTGTAATATAAAAATAACGATCCTTTTCGTGCATATAATGTAATTCAGGGTGCGGGTCTTTTCCATCAACTGTATATATTGATCTGTAGACCCCATAGGCAAGTCCATCTTTGTTTGATTCATAAACTGGGATCATCGATACTGATTCGGTTTGTTCAATCCTTTTGGTTTGATCTTCTTGTTTCTTCCGGCTTTCCTCAGCTAATCGTGCAGCTTCTTGAGCATTTCTAGTGGCCTCTTCTTGCTGTTTTCTTGCAGTTTCTTGAGCTAACCGATCGGCCTCTTCCTTAGCTTTACGTTTGGCTTCTTCCTCCCGAGCTATTCGATCGGCCTCTTCTTGAGCCCTACGTTTAGCTTCTTGTTCTCGAGCTTTGCGATTAGCCTCCTCCTTAGCTTTACGTTTCGCTTCTCTTTCTTGAGCTTTACGTTTGGCCTCTTCCCTAGCTTTAGAAGCAGGATGAAGTGGGGCTTCGGATTCCTCAACCACATCTTCAACATCTTCAATCACTCCTTCTTCTTGTATAGCTCGTCTCTGCCTTGATTGATTATTCAATTTTGATTCTAGTTCTTCTATCATCCCATTATAAATTCCATTCTCAAGCTGCTCGGGTGTGATGAATGACCCACTTGGTACAAAAAATCGAAATTTTCTTCCGTCTTTTAAGTGTACAATAACATATTGTTTCGAATCAGTACCAACGGTAGCCCAACTTCAAAAGAATTATTTAAATATTCGAATTAAAAATACCTATTTGGGTAAATTATACCCGTCAGACCAACAACCCAAGATCCGTCAAAAATTAATTTTTTTGGTAAATGGATTTTAAATTTATTTGTTCGATTATCAGGAAATCCAGGAGTATTACTGGGAACAATTAAATAAAAGGAATTGCTCATTTTTATAAGAATGATTTTGGAAAATCGCTTGGAATCATTTCTGCCAGAAATTCACAAAATTGTTCTTCTGCTTTCCATTATTCTTTATCATCAGATCGGTTATCTCGAAGTTGACTTGAACGCATTTCTCGCAGTAAAATTGGCAATGCGCGAAGACATATTCGCCCTTAAAATATAAAATTTTCATATTAGGAAGAATGAATATTACCTTGGAGCCAGTTTCATAAACTTTGAAACGCATGATATTTGCCAATTTGGTATTGCGATCCCGGCACATATCGCATTGAAAGTTGAAAACTCCATATTTAGGGCGTCCCATCTAAAATTAATATAATTAATGTATAAATGCCAAAAAATACCTTCCAGAACATTTTCTTCTGGCCAAAAACTCCGGGTAGTTTTTCTTCATCATCCTCTTCTTCCTTCTCCATGGAAAGTTCCAAACGGGCAATTTTCATCACATTCTCCTCGTTTCCATTGCCATTTGTTGGTTCCTCATTTTCTAAAATTTTTATTTAATTATTATAATTATAATTAACCAACCATTTGTAGTTTTGTTGTTCTTTCTTTTGAGGTTTTCATTTTTAATTGCAGACATTTTTATTTAATTTAATGAGTTATCTAAATTATATGGAAGAATAAGAAAGATCCTATTGAAACAATTTAGTCCATTGTTTTTGTTTTTGGTTTTTAAAATAATGGTCAATGGTTCGAACTTTTTAATGAAAGGGAAATACTGTATGGCTCTCACTTTTTAACGAAAAGGGATTACTGTGATGATAGGGGTGTGGCTTGCTGAGAAAGAAGCGACGCCAATTTTGGCGCCAAAATTTCAAATAATAGTCATTCTCTTAAAGAAGAGAGAGAAAAAATTAGTATTGATTAGGTCAGAGACGCATAGGGGATGCTTACTGTAAGTAGGTTTATTCCTTCACTTTTAGCTTTACCAATAATTCAAAAGAAAATGGTTCTTACACCTTTGATTGTTGCTCTTTCGAAATTGCTTACCTGTGAACCAAAACATCTTCAAGAATATCTGAATAACCCGATCACGAAAAATTACGTGGAAGAATATCTGAAAGGGAAAAAATTGCTGACCACATATCGTGATAAGCAAGGAGAACAGAAAGAAGTCAAATTTGGAGGGATAACTTTAAAATCTGCCGCCGAATTATATGCTTTTGAGGGCTTTCTTGGTAATTCTAATAGTTAAATGAAATTATTTTTAACTTTAGACGTAAAAATTATTCAATATTATTACATCAAATACCGCATTAGACTGCTCTATCCAAAATTGAAGTGCATTGTGGAATACCATAATAAAGGCCACAGCAAATATTATCCAATCGGTTTTTTATATCTCATAAATAATATAATTCATTCTGATTAGAACTACTTGGAATTGAGGAAGAGGTCGAAGAAAGCAAAGAAAAAAGTGGACCAGAAAAGGATTACGAGAAGGATTACGCTGAATATTTGAATTTCAAAAGTTATCTGTGGCCTGAATCAACAGAAAATGGCAAGTTCCCCAGAAATTGAATTTTCTGTAAACACTACTGGGATAACTGTTTACAGGTTACTCGATGAAAATGAAAATTAAACTAAATTTTTAGCCATTCCCGTCTTTTGACCCCCCGGTTTATTCCATGGGATCTTCCTGGTCGTTGTTCTCGTTGTAAAAGTGGAACTGTCGAAGTGGATTATGTAATTCAACCGAGCGGAGTCTCAATTTTTTCCACACGACTCAAAGGAGGCGAACGATTTCTGCCATTCGATCAAGTGCGGGATATTGATGGAAGTCAATGGATGCGCATTAGTGCGCGAAATAAAGTCTTCAACCTACCATTGAAAAGAATTGAGGAAAAAACAGAAGAAACAAAAACGGAGATAATCCCATTACCAGAAGAAGGAAAAGAACAACCAGAAATGATTCCCGAAACTAATGTTTAAATTAATTTGTTATTTTAGATAAAAATTTTTTTTTGAAAAATGGAATATCCTTCTTTATCAGAAAATGAATTAAAATTAGCAATTCCTAGTGGAATTGTTGTCTCTGGTCCATCTAATTCGGGTAAAACTCAATTGGTTACAAGAATTTTAAAAAATGCTGCCACTTTATTTCATCCAGTACCGAAATCTATAGGTTTATTTTCAAGATTTTTTCAATTTATTGATTTATTAGTATGGTGCTATGGCGAATTTTCGGAACTTATTCCCAATTTGGAAAGAGAGGGTGTGATTGTACGAGCTGGAATTCCTAGTGATGAAGAATTAAAACAAGTCACAAAACCGTCTATTCTTGTCCTTGATGATATGATGGGTGAAATAGATCCAAAAAGATTGGCTGACTTATTCACAAAAAAATCACATCATAATAATTTTACTGTGATATTCCTGAGTCAGAATTTATTCGACAAATCTTTGAGAGTTCCACGCACGAATGCCCAATATATTTTTTTGATGAGGGCTCCGGTATAATAATATATTCTTTTTTAATTGAATTTAATTTTAGAATGATATGCTGAGCATTAGAAATTTAGCACATCAACTTTTTCCAAAAGAAAGTTCATACTTTTTGGATGCGTATAAGCAGGCATGTGCTGAACCTTACGGTTATCTGTTAGGTTGTTTAAGAAATTGTTATCAAATAAAATTTTAAATTATAGTTAATTTACACGCAGCATCAAATAATTTAATTCGACTAAGAACAAATATTTTTCCCGAAGAAGAGCAGATAGTTTTTACTCCAAAAAATGGGTAAAAGAAAGAAGGAACGTCAGAATGTTGGGGAAAGAGTCATTAAAAACTTTAATTTCCTAAAGAAGATAGCTAAAACTCACTCAACTAAAAAATGGAAAGCGTTAATAAATGATGCAAATACTGATGAACTTTTATCATTGACCGAAATTAGCTCAAATATTTTGAGTGGGCAATTTAAATTAACAAAAAAACAACGGGAAAAATTACTACCATTTGCTAATTATATACGAAAGATTGCCAAGGCAAGAAGTGAAAAAGGAGCCAGAAAATTATATTCCAATCAACAAGGAGGGCAAGCGGTTTTGGGGGCCTTATTAGGGCCGATACTTGTTGAGGCAGCCCATCATTTAATTTCAAAAATTGCGGGAAATGGCTAAAAAATTAATTCTTCTACCAATGGACCTCTACAAAGGATTGAAGACAAGTAAGGAAGAAAAGAAAACAGAAGATCTTCCAGAACATGCTCCATTAGAATATGAAAAGGCCCAATTAAAGAAAGTGAAAGGAAGGAAAACAAAAAATCTATCTACAAAAAATGTCCTTTATAACCAACAACTTAGACGATATCTGAGGGCACGAAAGGAGACAAAAGATAAGCCGATTAAAGTTCAATTGAGCAACGATCCTAAAAATATAAGAATACTGAAACCTGGCACTTCGCCAAAAGAACCAGTGAAAGTCGGCATTGTAAACGATGAGGGTGATTTGGAAGGGATCGATTTAAGACAATCGGAACCAAGTGTTCGATTTTCTGAACCCGATGAAAATAATTACAAAACTGCAAAGAGTTCAGCAGAATCTCGTACTGGAACAACAAGTGGGACAAGTTATTCTTCTTTTGATGATGAACACACGCCAACACCAAAGAAAAAGCAATCCCCAATTACCCCAAAAATAAGGGGGGCTCGTGTTGCTTCTGAAGCGAAAAGACAAGCCGATGAGATCAAAATCGAAAAATTATTGAATATAATAGAAAGAAACCCAAAAAAATTTGGGGTATCACAAGGGAAAATTTTGAATCCTCAAACTGGAAAGCCGGTATTTAACTCTGATTTGACTTGGGCAGTGAAAAGATTAATACGTCCCACACTTGTAAATGCTCCATCTCCATCTGGGATGGCTTATTTGAAGAAGTATGCACTAGCGGACCCAGAAGCTAGGGAATTACTGCATGATACCTATCATCAGACAGGAAAAGGAAAGCCAAATTTATTCCGACCAACAAAATGGAGAAAATAAATAAAGTTTATACCGACCCAAAAAATCCGTGTTCCTATAGCAGCCTTGAAGCACTTATTAAAGCAATAAAAGAAAAATATCCGCAAATCCCCAGACGGCAAATTTTGGATTTTGCTGAAGCTAATCGAACTTTTACCCTATTTAAACAAGCAAGAAAAAGATTTCCTCGGTCAAGGACTATCCCTGCAGGGTATTTAACAGGTGATAAAATAATTGTAAAAAATTCCAAAATATTTAGATGTCCAATTCGATTTGGGAGATTTTCAAGCATTGCGGGAAACAAATAAAGGAATGCGTTATTTGTTATTGGGCGTATGTGTGTTGTCCAGACAAATGTTCGCTGCACCGACTAAAAGCAAGATGGCGACGGACATGAAAAGGGCCTTTGAGGAGGTTTTCAAACAAATGCCCTTTCCTCCAAAGTCCATTTATACCGATAGAGGATTGGAATTTGAATCAAAAGAAATGAAAAAATTTTTTGAAGAATATAGAATTGAGAAATATGCGGCAAAAGATAGCAAAATAAAAGCTAGCGTAGCTGAACGTGCTTTAAGGACAATTAAATCCAGGTTAATATTGTTTAATATATCATTTTTGTATTTACAGAATTTACAAGTATTTTTCGGAAAAGAATACAACGGATTGGGTTACTCCTCTACCTGATTTTCTCAAAGCAATAAATAATTCTGTTTGCCGGTCAACAGGGGTAAAGCCATCTTCGATTAATGAAAAAAATTGGCCGGCCATTTGGCAAAAAGTTTATGGCGACAAAATTAAATTGAAAACGACCACCAAACTTCAAAAAGGAGATGCAGTCAGGATTTCAAAGCCTAAGCAGATTTTCGACAAAGGCTATTTCCCCTCGCGCTCCGACCATATTTACACTGTTGATAAACCCCATGCAACTGATCCAGAATATTATGAATTGAAAAAGCATTCAGGAGAAAAAGTCAAAGGTCGATTTTATAAGCCAGAATTGGTCAAGACAAAAATCAATGAGGAGACAAGCTATAGGGTTGAGAAGGTCATCAAAACTCGGAAGAACAAAGATGGAAGCAAAGAATTACTTGTGAAATTCATAGATTACCCTGATAATTATTGGATCAAAGAAAGTGATATTGTTTAACAAATTTATTCAGATTAAATTGTGTTTACATGAACAATCATTTGGATTATTTTGGGCACACCAATATGGGCTGGACCATCCAAAGGGGACAATTTTATATTCATCAATTAATACTCCCTTATTAATGACAGGTCTCAATCTTTTGTTCATTGGGGCTGTTACAATACCATCAAAGCCCTTTTTCTCGATTCGGAAGTTTTTTGTTAATGTGAATATTTCTTCTGCCTCTTCCGGTGCATCGCCATTGAATTTTTTGATCATATCTTTATATTCTTCAAAACCCATCTTCTCTTTATTGTCCACTGTGAGAGGAATGCCTTTCAATCGCCAGACATATTCTTCTTCCCCCGTCTCTTTATTCTCCATTCGCATTGCACCGGATTTTTTGGGTCGGTATAAACTTTATTTATTTTCTCCATTTTGTTGGTCGGAATAAATTTGGCTTTCCTTTTCCTGTCTGATGATAGGTATCATGCAGTAATTCCCTAGCTTCTGGGTCCGCTAGTGCATACTTCTTCAAATAAGCCATCCCAGATGGAGATGGAGCAATTACAAGTGTGGGACGTATTAATCTTTTCACTGCCCAAGTCAAATCAGAGTTATATACCGGCTTTCCAGTTTGAGGATTCAAAATTTTCCCTTGTGATACCCCAAATTTTTTTGGGTTTCTTTCTATTATATTCAATAATTTTTCGATTTTGATCTCATCGGCTTGTCTTTTCGCTTCAGAAGCAACACGAGCCCCCCTTATTTTTGGGGTAATTGGGGATTGCTTTTTCTTTGGTGTTGGCGTGTGTTCATCATCAAAAGAAGAATAACTTGTCCCACTTGTTGTTCCAGTACGAGATTCTGCTGAACTCTTTGCAGTTTTGTAATTATTTTCATCGGGTTCAGAAAATCGAACACTTGGTTCCGATTGTCTTAAATCGATCCCTTCCAAATCACCCTCATCGTTTACAATGCCGACTTTCACTGGTTCTTTTGGCGAAGTGCCAGGTTTCAGTATTCTTATATTTTTAGGATCGTTGCTCAATTGAACTTTAATCGGCTTATCTTTTGTCTCCTTTCGTGCCCTCAGATATCGTCTAAGTTGTTGGTTATAAAGGACATTTTTTGTAGATAGATTTTTTGTTTTCCTTCCTTTCACTTTCTTTAATTGGGCCTTTTCATATTCTAATGGAGCATGTTCTGGAAGATCTTCTGTTTTCTTTTCTTCCTTACTTGTCTTCAATCCTTTGTAGAGGTCCATTGGTAGAAGAATTAATTTTTTAGCCATTTCCCGCAATTTTTGAAATTAAATGATGGGCTGCCTCAACAAGTATCGGCCCTAATAAGGCTCCCAAAACCGCTTGCCCTCCTTGTTGATTGGAATATAATTTTCTGGCTCCTTTTTCACTTCTTGCCTTGGCAATCTTTCGTATATAATTAGCAAATGGTAGTAATTTTTCCCGTTGTTTTTTTGTTAATTTAAATTGCCCACTCAAAATATTTGAGCTAATTTCGGTCAATGATAAAAGTTCATCAGTATTTGCATCATTTATTAACGCTTTCCATTTTTTAGTTGAGTGAGTTTTAGCTATCTTCTTTAGGAAATTAAAGTTTTTAATGACTCTTTCCCCAACATTCTGACGTTCCTTCTTTCTTTTACCCATTTTTTGGAGTAAAAACTATCTGCTCTTCTTCGGGAAAAATATTTGTTCTTAGTCGAATTAAATTATTTGATGCTGCGTGTAAATTAACTATAATTTAAAATTTTATTTGATAACAATTTCTTAAACAACCTAACAGATAACCGTAAGGTTCAGCACATGCCTGCTTATACGCATCCAAAAAGTATGAACTTTCTTTTGGAAAAAGTTGATGTGCTAAATTTCTAATGCTCAGCATATCATTCTAAAATTAAATTCAATTAAAAAAGAATATATTATTATACCGGAGCCCTCATCAAAAAAATATATTGGGCATTCGTGCGTGGAACTCTCAAAGATTTGTCGAATAAATTCTGACTCAGGAATATCACAGTAAAATTATTATGATGTGATTTTTTTGTTAATAAATCAGCCAATCTTTTTGGATCTATTTCACCCATCATATCATCAAGGACAAGAATAGACGGTTTTGTGACTTGTTTTAATTCTTCATCACTAGGAATTCCAGCTCGTACAATCACACCCTCTCTTTCCAAATTGGGAATAAGTTCCGAAAATTCGCCATAGCACCATACTAATAAATCAATAAATTGAAAAAATCTTGAAAATAAACCTATAGATTTCGGTACTGGATGAAATAAAGTGGCAGCATTTTTTAAAATTCTTGTAACCAATTGAGTTTTACCCGAATTAGATGGACCAGAGACAACAATTCCACTAGGAATTGCTAATTTTAATTCATTTTCTGATAAAGAAGGATATTCCATTTTTCAAAAAAAAATTTTTATCTAAAATAACAAATTAATTTAAACATTAGTTTCGGGAATCATTTCTGGTTGTTCTTTTCCTTCTTCTGGTAATGGGATTATCTCCGTTTTTGTTTCTTCTGTTTTTTCCTCAATTCTTTTCAATGGTAGGTTGAAGACTTTATTTCGCGCACTAATGCGCATCCATTGACTTCCATCAATATCCCGCACTTGATCGAATGGCAGAAATCGTTCGCCTCCTTTGAGTCGTGTGGAAAAAATTGAGACTCCGCTCGGTTGAATTACATAATCCACTTCGACAGTTCCACTTTTACAACGAGAACAACGACCAGGAAGATCCCATGGAATAAACCGGGGGGTCAAAAGACGGGAATGGCTAAAAATTTAGTTTAATTTTCATTTTCATCGAGTAACCTGTAAACAGTTATCCCAGTAGTGTTTACAGAAAATTCAATTTCTGGGGAACTTGCCATTTTCTGTTGATTCAGGCCACAGATAACTTTTGAAATTCAAATATTCAGCGTAATCCTTCTCGTAATCCTTTTCTGGTCCACTTTTTTCTTTGCTTTCTTCGACCTCTTCCTCAATTCCAAGTAGTTCTAATCAGAATGAATTATATTATTTATGAGATATAAAAAACCGATTGGATAATATTTGCTGTGGCCTTTATTATGGTATTCCACAATGCACTTCAATTTTGGATAGAGCAGTCTAATGCGGTATTTGATGTAATAATATTGAATAATTTTTACGTCTAAAGTTAAAAATAATTTCATTTAACTATTAGAATTACCAAGAAAGCCCTCAAAAGCATATAATTCGGCGGCAGATTTTAAAGTTATCCCTCCAAATTTGACTTCTTTCTGTTCTCCTTGCTTATCACGATATGTGGTCAGCAATTTTTTCCCTTTCAGATATTCTTCCACGTAATTTTTCGTGATCGGGTTATTCAGATATTCTTGAAGATGTTTTGGTTCACAGGTAAGCAATTTCGAAAGAGCAACAATCAAAGGTGTAAGAACCATTTTCTTTTGAATTATTGGTAAAGCTAAAAGTGAAGGAATAAACCTACTTACAGTAAGCATCCCCTATGCGTCTCTGACCTAATCAATACTAATTTTTTCTCTCTCTTCTTTAAGAGAATGACTATTATTTGAAATTTTGGCGCCAAAATTGGCGTCGCTTCTTTCTCAGCAAGCCACACCCCTATCATCACAGTAATCCCTTTTCGTTAAAAAGTGAGAGCCATACAGTATTTCCCTTTCATTAAAAAGTTCGAACCATTGACCATTATTTTAAAAACCAAAAACAAAAACAATGGACTAAATTGTTTCAATAGGATCTTTCTTATTCTTCCATATAATTTAGATAACTCATTAAATTAAATAAAAATGTCTGCAATTAAAAATGAAAACCTCAAAAGAAAGAACAACAAAACTACAAATGGTTGGTTAATTATAATTATAATAATTAAATAAAAATTTTAGAAAATGAGGAACCAACAAATGGCAATGGAAACGAGGAGAATGTGATGAAAATTGCCCGTTTGGAACTTTCCATGGAGAAGGAAGAAGAGGATGATGAAGAAAAACTACCCGGAGTTTTTGGCCAGAAGAAAATGTTCTGGAAGGTATTTTTTGGCATTTATACATTAATTATATTAATTTTAGATGGGACGCCCTAAATATGGAGTTTTCAACTTTCAATGCGATATGTGCCGGGATCGCAATACCAAATTGGCAAATATCATGCGTTTCAAAGTTTATGAAACTGGCTCCAAGGTAATATTCATTCTTCCTAATATGAAAATTTTATATTTTAAGGGCGAATATGTCTTCGCGCATTGCCAATTTTACTGCGAGAAATGCGTTCAAGTCAACTTCGAGATAACCGATCTGATGATAAAGAATAATGGAAAGCAGAAGAACAATTTTGTGAATTTCTGGCAGAAATGATTCCAAGCGATTTTCCAAAATCATTCTTATAAAAATGAGCAATTCCTTTTATTTAATTGTTCCCAGTAATACTCCTGGATTTCCTGATAATCGAACAAATAAATTTAAAATCCATTTACCAAAAAAATTAATTTTTGACGGATCTTGGGTTGTTGGTCTGACGGGTATAATTTACCCAAATAGGTATTTTTAATTCGAATATTTAAATAATTCTTTTGAAGTTGGGCTACCGTTGGTACTGATTCGAAACAATATGTTATTGTACACTTAAAAGACGGAAGAAAATTTCGATTTTTTGTACCAAGTGGGTCATTCATCACACCCGAGCAGCTTGAGAATGGAATTTATAATGGGATGATAGAAGAACTAGAATCAAAATTGAATAATCAATCAAGGCAGAGACGAGCTATACAAGAAGAAGGAGTGATTGAAGATGTTGAAGATGTGGTTGAGGAATCCGAAGCCCCACTTCATCCTGCTTCTAAAGCTAGGGAAGAGGCCAAACGTAAAGCTCAAGAAAGAGAAGCGAAACGTAAAGCTAAGGAGGAGGCTAATCGCAAAGCTCGAGAACAAGAAGCTAAACGTAGGGCTCAAGAAGAGGCCGATCGAATAGCTCGGGAGGAAGAAGCCAAACGTAAAGCTAAGGAAGAGGCCGATCGGTTAGCTCAAGAAACTGCAAGAAAACAGCAAGAAGAGGCCACTAGAAATGCTCAAGAAGCTGCACGATTAGCTGAGGAAAGCCGGAAGAAACAAGAAGATCAAACCAAAAGGATTGAACAAACCGAATCAGTATCGATGATCCCAGTTTATGAATCAAACAAAGATGGACTTGCCTATGGGGTCTACAGATCAATATATACAGTTGATGGAAAAGACCCGCACCCTGAATTACATTATATGCACGAAAAGGATCGTTATTTTTATATTACAACTCGGGATAAATACATGAAAAAATATAATTTGAAAATAGAGAATTTTCTCGATCATGTACAGAAAAATATCGAAGAATTTAAGCGAATGTTTGAAACAGAAGAATACAATGAAGATTATTCAAGCAAATCGGATCAAATAAAAAGAGAAATATTGGAAATAGCGAAGGGAGTTCAATTTTATTACTTGGATGATCTTTCTCGATTCAAACTAAAAATTGCAAATGATCAAATTGAAAATGTAGTGCTCTCCGACCAATTATCCTATGTACTTGGATATGAAAAAGGCCAAGTGATAAAGGATGGTGAAACGGCAAAATATATGGTGGATTTACATGGAGGAGTGAGTCACCTTTGTGTGTATCTGAATAGTGGCTTAATGGTTTTCTAATATTTTTGTATAAATTTCGTAATAAATTTAGGAGAGCATGATCATCGGGAACAAATTTGCAAATTTATTACAAGTTATTGCGGTCGAGGGCAAAGTCGGTCAAATAATCGAGAAGAATTTTCCTTCGCCATTATTCCATAAAATAATTGCAAAAGATTTGGATGTTATTGATATTGAAATAAGATCATT
This sequence comes from Pratylenchus scribneri, assembly GCA_030063045.1. NCBI lineage: Eukaryota > Metazoa > Nematoda > Chromadorea > Rhabditida > Pratylenchidae > Pratylenchus > Pratylenchus scribneri. The sequence goes on from JAQSEB010000028.1 coordinate 233,307, forward strand.
GACAGGAAGAGAAGTCCCATTTGAATTTGGACAAGTTATATTAACCCTTCAATTTAAAAAATCATTTGTATTTTGAATTACTTCTAATAAAATGGTCCGTGTTATATTTGACGGCTCTAATTTACGTCTTGAAAAATTCCATCAAGTTGGATCAGGACAAATTGAATATTTTTCTGGACTGTCACCCTACCAAAGAGGTTTTGGCAATGGATCAATTAGACAAAGAGGGGCAGGAGTAGGAAGAGTTTTGAAAAGTCTTTGGAGATATTTAAAACCTTTGGCATCTGCCTTTAAGCCAGTGGCTGTTAATGTAGGAAAGGAGATTGGGAAAGAAGGTTTAGCGACAACAGCAAGAGTATTGAATAAGGTTAAAAACTCATAAAATATTTTTCATATAAGAAATTTAGGTAGTAGAAGGCGGAGACTTAAAGGAAGCCATTGTAGGAGAAGGAAAAGAGGGAGTTCGTAAGCTTATGACAAAAGCCGGACTACAAAGTGGAAGCGGAAAAAGAAGACGAAAATTTAACCCCCACCGAAAATCGGGAGTCATTTTAAAACCAAACGATATTATTGGACAAACAGTGCCCCAGAGAGCTCTAATTAAAAAGAAAAGGATTGACACTCTAGGATATTATTGAAAATGCTATATAAAAAGGTGGATGCTTCATCGGCGGATAGTATTTCGACAGGATTGGATTTTTTCTCGACACCCCCCACAAATTGTGCTGTATCCAATTCAGCCATGCGGGAATATTTGACGGTTATTTTGTTTTTTTTTATCTAATGTTTAATAACAATTCTTTAGTTAAATCCTATTAGTTCGACCCCTTTCCATTTTAAAATCCACCCTATCACAAGTTATATAGACTTGAGTAAGGTCTATATTTTGACTGAATGTCGAATAAGGAAAGTGGGTGATGATGGATTGCATGTGAATCTGGATGCGGGTGAAGTGGTTTCCACAATTCAAATGCCAGGAAGCACATGGATTAAGGATATCAAGATTCTGATTAATCAAAGGGAAATATATTCATCAAATCAATTGTACAGTTATAAGGCCTATTTGGATACTGAATTAAGCTACCCAAATGAAGCAAAAGACAGCTTTCTCAGTGTTACGGGTTACAAGAGAGACAAAAAAGATCCGGATTCTATTGCCGATGAAGGATATGTAGCAAGGAAAAATATGTTTGCTCAAAGCAAGACAGTGCAATTGATTAGCAAACTTTCGACGGATATTTTCAATCAAGATCTATATTTGATAAGCAATGTTGAATTGGATATAGAAATTACGCCCCAAACAGATGACTTTATGATAATACAGCAAAAAACTGTAGTTGAGCCTCCCGCAACTCACACTAAATATGTTTTTGAAATTACCGATGTTCGGCTGCTTGTAAAAACAATAGATTTGATGGATGGTTTGAGTCTAGACATCGCAAAACAATTAGATGTTCAGCCAGCTAGATATGGAGTGAGAAAATCATTCATGAAGTCTCTGTTTATCACTCAGGGAAGAACCGATTTTGTCGCTAATTTATTCACTGAGGAGTATGGGAAAAGAATTTTAAAAAATTTTAAATTAATTATTCAGGGTTCCAAGACGTGTAATGATCGGATTAGTCAACAATTCTAGATATATTGGGGATAAATTCGAAAGCCCATTCAAATTCACTCATTTTAATGTACAAAATATTGAGTTGAGAGCAAATGGACGTTCTTATCCGCAATATAATTACAAGTATTTTTTATTTGATTTTTTAATGTTTCTAAATAATTTAGTTTAAAATATGGTTCCGATAATTATGCTCAAGCTTATCATGATACTCAAGAACATTTGGGCTTCGCATATACAAATCAAAGTAATGGAATAGATTATACGATGTTCAAAAATGGCTGGTGTATATATGTATTCAATTTGACAAATAGTCAAGAGGATTCTGAAGGATTTGAATTGGTCAAAGATGGTTGCACGTCAGTAGAGATTCGATTTTCCACTCCGGTCCCTAATGGAGGCGTAACTCTTATTGCCTACGCTGAAGCCGATGGGCTTATTCTCATTGACCGTGAATATCCTTATTATTTTATGATTCATTTAATTTTTTAAGGAAATCGAACTATTACTTCCGATTTAACTGTCTAAATGACGACAAATTTAACTTCTCCTGATTTAATTCCCCCTCAAATTGTGGCAACTCCCCCAGGAATAATTTCATGTTTTGCTGAGACTACTGAATCATCGCCTTGGAATTTTATTCTCTGTTTAGTTTATTTTCTGGGAACGGGAGCGGCAACGGCATTTGCTCTTTATCTTTATTTGCGAGAAAAGAGTAGACATCCCCGTTGAAATGAGAAATGGATACATATACCATTAATAAAATCCTTTCTCAGCATCCAGCAACAAATAAATATTTCAAGGGGGTTTTCCCTGCCGATAAATTGCCCAAATGCGCCAATTTCCCGTGTTCTATGGTTGTGAATTTGGTTAGTTTTTATTAGTAAAATTTAAACTGAAAATAAATTTAGGATGCGTCTAACGAAAAGGGATCACATTGGTGTTGCATTTGGGCGGTAAATTCTTCCCAAGGCTTTTATTTTGACTCTTATGGTGATCCACCAGAAGGATTGATATTGGATTATTTAAAGAAAAATTTTAAAAATATTACTTATAATAAAACGAAATTCCAAAATTTATTTAGTTCTCTATGTGGCCCATATACTATTGTTGTAATTCTATTTTTGTCCTTAGGCCTAAATTTTACATCAATAATAAAATTATTTTCCCAATATAATTCCTCTGATCAATTTATTAATTGTATTTATTCATTCTTTTTTAAATAAAATAAGAAAAATTCAAAAAGGCGATTCAAATTGGTTTAAATCATAAAAAGCTTGTTCTTCCAAAATTCTTATTGTTCTTTTATGCGCTTCAGATTCCATAAAGTCACAAACATCCTCTCCGGATTTCAATAATCCAAGTTGTTTTTCATATTCTTCTTGAAATCGTTGTGGAGAATAAATGCCGAAAAATTGCCCTTTGAAGATTCCAATTTGCCGATCCCATGAATCGGGATCTTTCTTTATTTTCTTTTCCAAATTTTTGAAGGATGGCAACTTTTCCTTGATTTTCTCATCCGCCATTGCTCGAAGACGCCAAAATGTCGGGAAATTTACCCAATTTTTACACAATCTGATTGACAATTCGATGAGCGTTCTATAGCTAAAATACTCTATTCTAAATTTCTCCATCTAAATTAAAATAACATTTAATTTCTTATTCATATAAATAATTAAATGAAAATAACATTTTTAATAAAAGTTCATAATAAAATAATTTTATCCAATTTATTAAATAAGAAAATAAATATTTAAAATAAATATGTGTGATCACATTCGACTTTGTGAGTCGAAATAAATTGAAGAAGCCGCGTCATCCAATGGAATTTGCACAAAAGGTCCTTGTACTGTCCCGCCAACAACTGTCTTTAAATATAGGGAAAATTAATTGTTTCAGAAATTAAAATCTTACGTTTTCCGAAAAGTCGGATGAAACTGAATGCTGTGCCTCTGCCTGTGCCCTTGCCTCAAGTTGTTCAGCAAGCAGGCGTCCAACTCTTTGAAATTCCATGCTGGAATTCGCCAACTGCTGGGATATTTCCGACAATGGCACCAATTCGGCGCCAATATGCACATTTGGTGGAGGAGGCCTTGGAGGAGGGGTGCGCTCATTTATTTTCTGATTAATTGTTATAAATATTGAGTTTTAAAAAATTCAAATTCTTACGGGAATGATGGCAAAAACAATGACGGCCAGTAGCAGCAGCAGCACAAAAAAGACAAAAATTGCCATGATCTGGAAATTTCGAATGAATAAATTTAACAAAATTTATTTAGTACCCAAATGCCCAATGATGTTGTGCTGCTGCTGCTGATTTCTATTGTTTTTAATGTTGTTGTGGAGAGTGCGTGGCCAATTTGTGTTGTTTTTGTTGTTGATGTGGTTGTTTTGGCAATTTGTGTTGTTTCTGTTGTGGCTGTGCTGCTGATTGTTTTTGTTGTTGTTGCCAAAATTGTTGTTTTGATTGTTGTTGTGGTGGTGGTGGATGTTCTTGTTGTGGCCAAATTTGGATGGAAGTTTGGGTCCTATATAAAGTAAAATGATTTTTTATTGATTATTATTTTTACCTTCACTGGACATGCAAAAATCGTTTGTCGATGGCCAAATTTTTCGTCCAAGCACAGAAAGACACCACTCTTCGCCCATGGCCTATAGCATGTTTGGTTGTGACGGACAAAAAGCATACACCCGTCGTGACGAGTCATCGGGGCGGCATTTACGCAAAATATGAATAAAAAAATATAAAAAATCATTTTTTATTGGGAATGGGGGAATTATTGAACAAGAATGATCGATCCTATGTCGGGAATCGGCCATAGATCTTAATCTCCTACCCCATCCAATCAATCATTATTCATTCCATTATTAATTTATCCTAAAGCCGACAATATCCGCAGAATGACCGCTCGCGATAACTTTTAAATTCTCATCATTTTTTCTTTTTTCAAAATGATGATTGGTCCAAACAGTTAGTGAGAGTGCAGACACATAAAATTAAACCAAGCCAAAATTCATAGCTGACTGCACGCGAGAACTTTTTAAATTATAATATTTATCTTTTTTCAAAAAATGACAATTGGTCCAAACAACCAGCAAGAGGCCAGACACCCAAACCGCAGCGAGAGACTATAGGGCAGACCACATCAAAGAACTAAGCCAACATATATCCGTTGCTTCAAATTTTAAATTCTCGCCCTTTTTTATTTTTCATAAATGACTTTTGGTCCCTAATTCACCAGAGGTTAGACACAGACAAAGTTAGCGAGAGACTATAGGCAGAGTAAAAAAGCAAGCCCAAAGATGTCCGCTGCCAGCCGCGCGGCTCCTTTGAAGTAAGCGCTTTCCTATTCGCTTGCTTGGTATACTGTATACCGTAATCTCAAGGAGGCCCACACCGGGGCGGTTCAATACCTTTACTACTATTGTATTATTGAAAATAAGCAAAAAAATATATAAGAAATTTTAACATACACAAATATATATGTTAGCGCTAAAACTGAAATTAACACACTATCTCGCTGTAAGAAGCAGAGCACAAACCTAACCCTTGACCCTAGACCCTAACCCTAATCCCATGCCGCCGAGCCCCTAACTCTAAACCTATATTTAGTTTTTCGAAATTCCAACTTTCTCTGATTCTATGACGAAAATAGTGTGTAAATTTCAGTTTTAGCGTCCACATATATTTGACCTTCCTTTGTGCTGTGCATTTTATTGGTTACTGCTTTCTCCATTCTATTTAATATGTGACCTAGTTTTGGCTTTTGGGAAAGACCTTTCGCCTCCATTCCATCGATTTTCCACATTAAATATGCATTTCCTCTTCCCATTATGTTGCAGTATAAAAAATATCCAAAAATTTATCGCTTTATAAAACATAAGCTTTTCTAAAATTTATTGAACAATTTTCGTTTTTCCATTATTTTTTAAAGCATTTAATTTTAGTAATTCAAATTAATTCAACCGATAAGGCATTTAATTTTTGCGATTTTTCATTATAATTTAACTCTTTTTTCATGGCGCTAACTGCTGCTTAGGCCTTTTTCATTTTTTCTATTTTTAGCGAATTTATGCTTGAAAATTTTCTGAAAAAAAAAAATTTGGAAAAGAAACGGCGCTTTCGATTACATTTTCTCATTTTGCCAATTCTAAGCCATAAAAGTTGTCAATAATATGGAGTCATCTAATGGGAAAACTTCTCTAAATAAGCAAATCATTGAGGAAAATTGCCAAAACGAAACAGTAGAAAATCAAAATGAACAAAATGTCATAAATGCTACTGCTGAGGAGAATTGTGCCCCCTCAACCTCGAAAGAATGTGACCAAAAGGAAGTGAAAAAGATGTAAATAATAAATATGTATAAAATAAATAAAATGAAATTTTTAGTAGAATACAAAATTGGCTGGTTGAAACATTGGCTTGGTCAAAACGCACGGAAATGGCCGATTCAGCGTTGAGTACTTCAAGCAGTGCTTTCAATTATTTATGTTGGCCAAAATTGCATGGATTTCGTCGCCGAGTTCCATGGTTGGCATTTTGGCATGGTCGAGATGAATCGGGCAGAACTCATCAAGCCATATTGGAAAGAAATGGCCAACGGGTGGATATCGCCACACTTCCACTGCCCGATAATATAGAGGGATTCGACAAAATTACATTTTAGTAAGTAGTTTTAATTTTTAAAGAAAAAAAAACTATGTGAAATTTTGAATTTTTGTGCATTAAATAAATTTTGCAATTTAATTTTAGCTTTAATTTTAGCAAATAATAGTATATTTAATATTCTAATTGTGCTGCTTGATTAGATGATTGAAAAATGCAAAAAAATTATTACCAAAAATGGGCAAAATAGAATAAATCGAACTGTTTTAATTTTTTGACTATAAGGCTAATTTAATTTAATTAATCAAAATGCTCTACAGAAGAATTTAATTCAATGGAATTAATCATAAAAAAAGTCCAAATATTAATCAATACACTAAATTCGATTGCCCAAAATTTGCATAAAAAAATCTTTGATCCTTTGATGCATCCTTTATTTTTCAGTTTTCTGAATGATCAAATTCTGGAATTTATACACAATATTCTTCCCAAATTAATCAATGTCGATTTGAATATTTGTAACAAATTTTACAAATGGAAACCCGAATCTGTGGAACGAAAAATTGAACTAATGGGACGACTTTTAGCATTATTGACTGGCAAAATCTACAAATTGAATTTTTATCAAATTTACGGCAGTGATGAAACTGGCTTGGAACATTTCCATGGACTATTCCCGGACATTTTGGACCAAGTTGAATTTATTTGTGTCAGTGCAGAAGGGAAAAATGATTATGATATTCTTTATGAATGGTTGAGTGAAAGCAGAGAGAATGGGAAAACAAAAAGGCTGCTCAGATTGATGACCAGAAATCAAGCGGAACAAAATGAATTTGTTGAAAACATTAAATTCGTGAGTATTATTATAGAGTATTTATTAGCTAGCAGGGAATTTTAAACAAAAAATTATAAATAAAATTATAATTACAAATAAAAAACGTATTTTTGCCAATTTGGAAGAGAAGAATATTATTATTTTTTTTAAAATTCATGTTATCAAAAATAAAAATTGTTTTGACTTTAATTACATCAATTAAATTTAGATTACATTTAGTTTTGTTCAGGTAATTTTCTTTTCTAAAAATTCATAGAAAAAAAGGAAAAAAACTAAAAAATGTCCTGTGGGTAGGTATTCGATTAAGGTGCTTAGGGCTCAGGATTAGACCTTTAGGGCATGTCCGCTTATTAGTTGATAGAAGCCCGAAGTCATTGAATTACGGTATATGAAATTTTTTTAATTTTCGGTGCCATTTTTGATCGAATTATTATTTTTTGAATGTTTCAATTTATTTATATGCGTATGCCATAATTGAGAATTTATGATTCTAACTATTTTTCAATTAAAAAAAATCTAACAAAAATTTTAAAATATATCTTGAGATGAGACTATATAAAATGTCAATTTTAAATAGGATTCGCCAAAAAAATATATTTTTTAGATAATTGTGAATTATTTGAATTTTTAGTTTATTATTTTTTTTAAGATTTTTTCATTTGTTCCAACTTCTGGTCAATCTTTACTTTCGGATTTTGTCATTTTGCTGGATTTTCCCCATCTACCATTCACAATGGAAAATGAGCAAATTGGCCAACATTTATGTTTATACACGAAATTGGACGAACAATTTAATTACAATCGAAATTATCTGGCAAAATATTCAAATGGCGAAGAATATTGGAAAGATGAAGGAGCACAGAAAATTCTGCAAAATCCGGAAAATAAAACCAGCATTTATTTGCAAATTTAATTTATTATCTCTATCCTCTATAAAAGAAAAATCAAACATTTAAATTGGAATTAATCAGAACAAAAAATGCATTTAATAAATATAAATAAAAATAAGCATTAATTTTTCCAATTCATTTATTCATTGTTTTTATGCTTTACCCCTCCAATTTTTTAATTTTTTATAAGTTTCTTTCGCCTTATCATCATCAATTTCATATTTTTGTTTTTTTGGCATCCTTTTCTATATTAAATTAACTCTTCAAACTAATTTCCATTTCCTTTACCACTTTTTATAACTATCGATAAAAATGTGAAGAAAATGATGCAAGCATTTGATGGCAAAATACTTATTATTTAATAAAAGGATAATAAAATGCACAATTCCATTTCCTTTTCGACCAAACTACCGTCGAAAATATCTTTCATTTTTTTGCATTGAATTACAAAATTGAATCGAATAAAAAATCTACAAAAATCCCCAAAAAAACATTTATCGAAATTTCATAATACAAATTTAATGGAAATCAATTGTCCAAATTCTTGTTTAATTATTCGTTGTATTGCATTCATTTCATGCTTTCATTTCTTTGAATTGCGCCCTGAACGGTTCGCATTATTCGAGGAGGAAGGGCCCGGAGGCATAGATACTTGAGGCACATTCATTTGTTGTAATCCCGGTTGTTGATGGGCCATCATTTGCATTCCGGACATTGGACGAAATTGTTGAGTTGAAGAAGATGATGAAGGCATATTCGCCGGAGCCGTCCCGTTCATCATCATCATTGGGCGATATTGTTGATTGGACGAATATACTGGTGGGGGCATATAGCGTTGTACAAATGACGGCTGCGGCTGTGGGACGCTCATCCTAATAAGCATCTGCGGATGTTGGGTTGGATCTTGGAGCCCATTAAATTCATTGTAGTTGACACTGGAAAAGAATAAAAATTTGTGTGAGCTTTTGATGAATAATTTAAAAATTTTTTTTTTGAAAATAAACTCTACTTAAAAATTAACATTTTTCGACAAAAAATTATTGCTATAAAATATTTTTACTAAGGTTGTTCAAAATCGATTTAAACTGGGTTTCGTTAAATTCAGTTTTTTTTTGAAAAAATATTCGGTTTCGATTTTGGTTTCTCTTATTTTCGTTTTTTGACAGAAAATTATCAGTTTCAATTTTAAATTGCATTGATTTTCTAAAATTGAAAAAGACTGAGCAACTCTAATTTTAATATAACAATAAATATATTTTACCATCCATTTCGTTTGACACTTTTCTCAATTTGGTCGAACACTTCGTCCTGCGTTCGTTTTCCAAGGCGAGAATGAATTTGCAGATTATTACGAATGTCTCGACTAAAATCCAATGCATTGATTGAGGCCAGTGTGCGCTCCTTTAAAAAAATATTAAAAATATGAACAGATTAATTAGCAAATTACTTACACATTTATTAGACATTTAAATTGGGACTATTTTTATTTTCATTTGGCTAATTATTGAAAAAAATTCCCAGGCTCAACAATGGACATATTTGTCATTTTAAAAATCTAATTTTCTGCCATTTTCACCTCCAAATTCAGAAGTCCCAAATGTTGGGCCTCTTCAAGTAATTCCATTTTAGGGAAATTTTGCTGTTCAATTTGAGAAATGAAATAATTCTCGCAACAATCCTTCATCATTGGCACATCATATTTGACGCTGAGTTTGAGAATTTTTATAGCCATTTGATCTAAAAAATGTAATAAATGATTAATTTTGGTTAAAAAATGAAAAAATTATCATTAGATATGTTCCCAAAATATTGAAAAAATTTTTCAATTTATTTATTAGGGAAGCGGGTTTTCAAGGAAACCTATGGTTTAGAAAAGGGTGAAATTAATTCTAACCGGAAACTTAGATTAAAAAATTTCCGAAAAAGGAGGATCCCTCCCTATTATATTAATTTTAGGACAAAAATAAAATTGAAGTTTTTTTGAAAAATGTCCCGCCAATAATTGTACTTATCAGTTTTATCTATGTGCAGATTTGAAAAAAAATTGAAATTATCATTTTATTATTCATTTTAAGGGGGGGGGGGGGGGGTGGGAATCTGCACATAGATAACCGATCTAATAATTTTACCCGAAAAAATAATTTGAACTCACATTGCAACATTTGGTCATTTCCTGTCATGTTAGGTCCCAGCAATGTGGAAATGAACATTTCATCCATCATCCAACCCATGGCCATCGAAGCGTAGATCATTTTTAAGAATGCAGCCATATCAAAATTAGGCTCTTCTTTGATTAGGAATATGTCACCATGTTGTTGATGATTTTCAGCCCAATTGCCAAAGAACAAATTTCGAAAGTAATTCGAGAATGAGGCCAGAGACTAACAAATAAAAGAAAATTTATTTTTAAAATTTTATTAATTTTCTAACTAATTTTTTAGTGTATAAACGAAATTTGTGTGAAATTTCTGCATTGAATAATTAAAAGATTAAAAATTTTCGAATAATTCAAAAATTTTATTGTACTCCATACTTACAAATTTGTTCACTGCTATCAAATTCGTTTCAACACGACCATGTCCATCTTGGCTTTTGACGAATGTCATTTCCAAATTTGTATCAAAATCTAGCAAGCTTAAATTTTTAATCCTTTTTAATTTTTATGAAATTTATTGTATGACCGCACCTATTCCTGAACCTATCCCTAAGATCTTTCTAGAGTGGAGGATGGTTACATATTACGTCATTTGCGAACCCGCCACTTGCGGACGAAACGGTTTGGTGACGCTAACGGTAAAGTTGATATGGAATAGTTTATGGCATTTTATTAGGCATAAAATTAGCTACAAAATGATATTAAACGCTTTGACCCACATTGAGTATTCGAGTATTCAACGAGTTATGGCCAAAAAACCGCCAGAAATACAATTCTAATTAAACAACGGTATTTTGTCCATAACTCGGTGAATACTCAATATTTTTCAAAGCTTTTGATGTCATTTTATAGCTAATTTTATGTTTTATAAAATGCCATAAACAATGCCACAGCAACTTTGCCATGATCGGCACAAAACCGTTTCATCCACAAGTGGCAGATCCGCAAAAGGCGGCTAGACGATAGTTTTTCCCTTGTAAATATACTAAATAAGATGCAAATCTACAAGTTTGCTTTATCGCGGCATAGTCAACTGGGCAATGGCGCTTGTGTCTCATTAAAAAATAAAACGATATTGATGATTTTGGTATCAAATTAAAGATAGAGAGCACTGCTGGCTATCCATAGATATAAATTTTATCTAGATTGGTTAAGATTTGATGGAATTGTTTTCAATAAATCATAAATAATTCGCAAATAATAATTTTTTAATGGACAACACTGTTAATTCTAAACTAGGGTAAATTATATGTGGTCGTAATATTTATACGTAACTGTTATACACATTATACGTTATACGCTTTTTCATTAAACGCTTGCATATAATTAATCCTTTAATCTGAACCAAACCGAGTAAATCATTTATCTTTTGATATACAGCAATGAACTTCTTAATTTGATATCAAAATCATTTTTATGGTTTATTCCTTAATGAGATGAGCTATTAAAAGTGACGTTGCCAAGTTGTAATGTATCGCTAAAACCATCCATGTTTATTATATATTATGTTCCCATAATTTCAATGCTCATTTGTGTTAAAAATAAAAATGAAAAAAAAACCTTGGTAAGCTACGAAGCACGGTAATGTCAATGGTAAGAGCTTGCGAATGACTGTGAATATTGAAGTCTTGTATTCGAACATTTTCGGCACCATTGAAAAAGTTGTTCGTAAAATTATGACGCAGTTCCGGTGCAGCCCATCCACGTTGGATTGCGATGCTCGCATTTGCCAACCATAATTTGTTTTGGCAATTTTCGTTGCATCCAATATTAATATCAAATTTAAGGAGTCCCAATCCATATAATTCAACATTTTCCAATCTGACGTTCCTATTATAAATATGGGCAAAATTTATGTTTAGTACACAAAATTTTCTTCAATTTTAGGTAAACAAGAATTAATTAAGGTATACCATTAACAATCAGCAAATGTTATTGTAATGAAGGGTCCAATTATGTGTGAATAGGTTTAGATTAACCGATATGTGAGATATCATATCCCGGAGTGACCCTAATCCTATACCAGATAACGAACCAATGGGCGTTACTGTTATTTTTCTATATGGACCCCGAATATCTTGTCGTAGATAATATCCGCTCCTTGATTGATTAAAAACCTAATTACTAATTTTAGGAAGAGTAATGCTTGAACGCCACACTTTTCAGCGCTAGCTATTTTGATGATTCATAGGTCAGCAAAGAAGAAACCATTTGATGCCAATCTTGGTATTATTGGCTTTTCAATTAATCTAAATTTAATTGACTTTAAGTCAAAAAAGTGGAAAGTCATTTTTTCTTATTTTATATTGTAATGAGAGGACATCAAACTCTTTACACATCCGGGACAATACAGTTTGGGATCTGATAGGTAAAAGTGAAGAGTCCCTACTATGTTTCGTTGGGATTTGATTAACAATGATGCACATATCCTAATTGACAACCACTCCATAAGATTGGATTCTTCACTTTTTCCTCAGTCAGACCTCAAAATGCATCAATATTAGTGCCACATATCTTCTACATTATTCAATAGAGCTTGCTCTATTAATGAAACTAGGATTGATTCAAACAGTTTCTCATTTGCTGATTTATGACTCGTGAAAATCGCTGGCGCTGAAAAGTACGGCACTAAATATGCAGTCCGTGATGTCCATTTATTGTCAAATTTCTTATTTAAAAATTTCATTAATATTATAATTTGGTCACTTATTTTTCTCATCAGAATAAATGTAAAACCAAATAAAAAAATTGAATAGTAATTTTATGTGAAAGAAACCATTCAAATCCGCCAATCATTTCATTTTTCTCCAAAACGTCAAACATTGGATTAACCAATGTGTTGTTAATTTGAAAAGTAATTTTCGTAGATTGGTCGTTTATTGCATTTATATTGGCCATTGGAAATTGTTGCATCATTTTTAGACAGACTGTTTAAAAGTAGGCTTGTCCAAGACGTATTCGGATAAAATTTATTTTCCAAAATGAGATTCTAATTTTAGTGAATTTTTAAATTATTTTTTAGGCAGATGGTTAGCTAATTGAAAATAATTTTAAAAATTGGCTAATAAATAACTCAAAACTAATATGTATTTGTTTTGTACCAAAAATAAAAAAGTTTGTATGATCAATGTTTGAAATGAGATCTGCAGGGATGGGTTTTCCGATTCCGATTCCGAATGCCGGAATTCCGGCTTTTTTGAGTTCAGAACCCATCCTTGAATGAGATGGATAATTAATACTAACTAAGGACAATTTACAACAATTTTGGACGAATAAAGAAATGGAAAAATGAAAAATATTAGTGAGAGTAACAATTCAGAGAAAAAGGGTATTAAATAAATGGAATGAATCGTCTTTATTTCTGATTGAACAAAAATGACTTAGAACAATTAAACTAAAAATCTGCTTAAAATAAAAAGGAATAAAAAGCCTAAAGGATATTAAATTTAGCTAAATTTTTAAGTTAAGATTTAAACAAAAAATGTAGAATAAATTTTTATTCAGTTTTAATTTACTTTTAATTTGGCAAAATTGGTTGATGCAATTTGGACCAAAAAATGAATATTCTGATGATTGTATTTTGATATATTATATTGGTTATAAAGATCAATTCAATAAAAATTTTGTAATCATAACAATGGTAAAATTTAATTAAATTAATAAAAATAATGGAATGAAATTGAATTTAGGTATTTACAAAAAATTTTATTTCTTTTTTTAATTTGGCACAATTTGTTGTTGTGATTTGTGGAAAAAAATGAATATTCTGGCGATTGCATTTCGATAAGGTGTATTGGTTATAATTGCGATAAGTGGATTTACTGTTGGAGTTAAATAAAAGAATATTGGTTCTAAATGCATTTGTTCCAAATTCCATCTTTTGTCAATTTTGATTCCAATATTATATTGAGATAAAAAGAAATTGAATGCAAAGAAAAGCGTAAAGCTAAGAGAAAAAATCGGAAATGCAGCCTAAAAAATCCAAAAACAAATGAATTATAAAATAATTTACCAAAAATGTCAATGTCTTCGTCAATTGTTTATTTAATTTACGTGAATTTTCGCTGAAACCACTGTGCTTATTGACGAAGCGAATTATTCGCCAACGAAGAATAATTATTAGGAAATAAAAAATAAACATACAAAAAGCTAAACAGAACCATAAATAACTGAAAAACAAGCGTAATCCCTGAAAATTTATTATTAAAATTGAAAAAATTAAACTACCTCATCTAAAATAATGAAACAATTTTCTTCAGTGATATTTATTGAATTTAAATATGCATAATCTTCTGGTCGACATTTAAAAATGTTATCCCGAAATTTGGTCAGAAATATTGATATAATAAAAATATATAAAAGGGATGGCAAAATGAGCATTTGCAAATAGCGAAATAGGCCAATTTGTAAATTTCTATATATTAAAAATATATTATTAAAAGATATTCTAATATTTGTCAATTTAAATTTTTCTTTAAAGATAAAAACAATAAGTGGATAGCGAAAAAATATTTAAATGGAGAAAAGATTATGATGGTCCAGAAGTTTTTTTACCTAGATTCCCAAATCTTATTTTAAAGGCAAATATTTAATTTGCAGAAAAAAAAACAAAGAAATTGCAGAAAAGAGTTTTGAAAATGCAGAAAAGTTTACACCGGTTTAACGGTTTGCCCTAGACCCCCAAACACTGTACCCATTCGATAGATCTCCGACGTGATTCCGCTTTTGCGCCACCGCATTTGAGCCATCAATGCTGCAACTAGGGAAGGGCTAAGGCTAGGACTAGGTTAGTGCCTGCATGGGTTTAGTGTTGGGGTTTAGGGCTAGGTAGGGTTAGGATTAAGGCTTTTTGAATTGTCTTTATTTTTCCTATATGGCGGAGCAAATGAGGACTAAGAAAGCTGGTCAGTGAGGAAAAATGGTCAGTGGAAGACTGGTCAGTACGGAAAACTGGTCAGTGGGGAAAACTGGTCAGTACGGTAAACCGGTCAGTGGAAAAGTGGTCAGTAAAGAAATGAGTCTAAAAATGCTCTAACTTGTATTTTTCGAGCCATTATAGGAAATTAAGGTTTGATTCATGCATAGCTCTCCGAATTGCATCGATTTAAGTATAATACTTATGGTTTGTTTACCTAAAAAAGAAATTACCCACTGACCACTTTTCCACTGACCGGTTTACCGTACTGACCAGTTTTCCCCACTGACCAGTTTACCGTACTGACCAGTCTTCCACTGACCATTTTTCCTCACTGACCAGCTTTCCTCACTGACCAGTTTTCCGAACACGATCGAGACCACATCAAATCATATATAATTTTTCATGGTTTAATTAGTTTTAAACCAACCATACGAGATGGTTCAAGAGGTTAATACCCTTAATTTTTGATCAAACATAACAAAATAAGTGCCATTCGATGCGACTCGACGAGATCTATCGATTGGGTATAGGGTTTGAGGGTCTAGGACAAACCACTAAACCGTTATGAATTTTTTTACCTTTTCAATAACATTTTGTGCAATTCCAATGTTTTTTTCTGCAAATTAAATACCATCCTATTGTAAATAGATAGATAGCGGTTAGATGTATCAAATGTTATATAATTTTTCATGGTTTGGTCAAAAATTATGGGTGTTTAAGCAATTAAATTGTCCTTTCTCTTTTTAATTCAAATTGGTTAAGCCAAAGCTAAACCATAATCAAATGTTTTGACTTGACGAGTTTTATCAATTTTATAAAAGTTTATGATTTAGTGACCTATAAGAAAAAATTTTTAATCACTGTAATTTTTTCGTTATTCTGAGAAATATTTCCCTGTTAAACAAACCGATTTAACAAAAAATATCTGTAAAAGAATTGGAAAACAATTAGCATTAGGTCGTAGACATATGTGAGAAGATTGATTAACATGAGAACAACAAGACCAAATGGACCAAAAAGATGATAAAAAGCATTGACAAAATAACCATAATAAACAAAAATTATATTTTCATCAATGCGGGCAACGAACTATGTGTATGAAAATTAAGGTAATAAAAATATAATGTTCTACCTCCATTCCAATGATTTGTTGTCCAAGAAAGAATAGATCAAAAATGCAGGTTTGGAGTAGTATTCGACTGTGGTTGACCATTTCCTTTGGAGTTTTTTTCATTATTAGCCAAATTAGCAATAAATTAAGAAAAATGCCAATTGGAGGAGAAATTAGTGAAAATATATGGATAAAAAATATAAAATCCATTTTTTACTGAAAAATTATTTATTTACTACATTTTTTAAAAAAAATGTTGACAACGGAAATTAAAGGGAATAATTACTAAGGCGCGGATAGTTAGGCATATAAAATTGGTAAAATAGGCGTCTTAAATAGGCAGAAAAAATCCAAAATAGACACAAAAAGGGTAAATAAAATTGAATTTTTTTTTTGAATTTTTGGCACTTTTTGAATATTTTTTTAAACCATTTTTACTAAAATTTTAAAGAAAAATACTTAAAAAGCATAAAATTGGTTTTTTTAACCAAAAAAAAAATACGGGATACGAACCCAAATTATCTCCCTTTTTTGCAATCCAAAACCCCTCTCTTCGCCATTCGCCATAATTTTCAATCTACGAAAATGACAATTTTTACAAATTAGAAGACGAAAGACCCATTTTCTTGATCTGTTCAAGAATTTTTCGAATATTTTAACCAATGTATCAAAATTTAATTCAAAAATTTTACATTTTATTGCATTTTTGTTTGAAAATTTAACAAAAAATGCCAAAATAGGCAAAAAAGGGCGGAAGCAAAATAGTCAAATAGGCATGAAAAGTTGAAAATAGGCATTTTAAAAACTCATTTTTTACTTTCAAACCAAAAAAACACTTTTTACATGCGTATTATAGCGTTACAAGTCTAGGAAAAAAAATAGGCATATGACTTAAAAATCCGTCTCTTAATAATTACAAAAAGAAAGCATTTTAAATCATAACAGCTGTCTTTTAAGATGAATAATAATACACAAACACATCAAATATTCACCCAAACAAAATTAATTATTTGTCTCGATGAAATGTCTACCTTTTTGTACATTTCCTCGAAGTGCCAATTTATTGCACTATCTTAAAAAGTGCAAACATTTTTAATATTGTTGATTAATTTGAATTCTAATTTCAAGTCAATTTTCTTCATTATAATTTTTCTATTAAAAATTGCTTCAAATTTATGTTTTTAATAGTATTTTCAATTTAGAATTCCCTATAGATTGATACCAACATGCCATATACAGATCACTTTGAATGAAGATAAAACTTGGGAAACATCACAATTTTAACGAAAACAGGTTTTTTTAATATTATATAAACATTTTTTTTCCAAAACATTTTATGTTTTTGTTTTTGCCTAAAATTTTATATATTGCTTTTTCAAAACATTTTTTTTTGGCTCTCTAAATATTTTGATTGTTTCTGACATTTTTTGTTTTTAAAACATTTATTTTCAAATATAGTTTTTATTTTTCAAACATTTTGATTGTTTTTTTTTCTTATATTTTATGTTTTGATTTTCCAGTACATTTTTATGATTTTCTATTCAAGCATTTCGATTTTTTCTTTAAAATATTTTTTTTTCAAATATCTTGTCAAAAAAAAATTAATACATAAATTAATATTTGCATTAACATTGAGTCGCTTATATTTACAGCATTTTCGAAGAATAGAACATATGCAAAATTAAAAAAATATTATCATAACATGTTAATATTTAATTAAATTTAAAACAAATAATATTATAGAAGAAAAAAATTCATTTTTATTTTTTCTTTTGCCACAATTTATTGTTGCGATTTGGGGCAAAAAAAATAAACATGCGAAAATTGCATTACGATAAAAGGACTGAGAGCTAAGGAGTATTGGTTAAAATTGTGATAATTGGATTCATTGTTAGGGTTAAGTAAAACTGTGTAGTTTCCAATTGTATTTGTCCCAATTATCATCTTTCGTCGATTTTAATTCCAATATTAGTATATTTAGATAAATAAAGATGGATTCCAAAGAAAAGTGTAAAGCTAAAACGGAAACAATCGGAAATGCAGCCTAAATAAAAAATAAAAAATTAGTAAAATAATTTTTTACCAAAAGTGTCAATGTCCTCCGCTAATTGTTTATCTAATCTACTTGTATTTTCACTGAATCTACCGTACTTTTTGACGTATCGAATTATTCGTCAACGAAGAATAATTAATAAATACTGAAAAAACAAATGCATGGAATTTCGGGCTCTGTTCGGAAGTATCTTTAAAATAAATTTTATTAATTATTTATATCAAATCCATACACATTTTAATCCCGAACTCTGTGTACGGGTTCAGCATGGGGATGAATTGAAATCCGGGATATGGGTATGGGTACGGGTTTTGAAAAAATTCTGCTCTATTGACTCTATTTTTTATTCAATGATATAAATTTGAAAATTAACAAATAAAAAAACAATAAGCATCAGTGTACAGGCAAGAACATAAAATGTGAAGTCATTCCCGGCAATCATCTCACCAACCATTGCCAAATTACAAAGTCGTCATACGTACAATTTGCTATGTTTCATGCCATTGATAGATTTTTTAATATAAGAATGCTTGTTTCAATTAGTAGAATGGCTTGTGTAATGAAAGTTTGGCTTTGACTAATAAGTAATTTAATTGTTCACTCGCACACATCTTTGTTCTTTGATTTTCAGAAATTTATGCCGAAAAAATATTTTTACGTCCAAAAATTTTTCTTCATGTTATTTTATAAAAAATTATATAAACTATTCTGTTATATAGGTATCTGATGAATATTACCATCCCAGTTATTCAATGCTGTATCAAACATCCAAATAATTGTGTTTGTAGAAATTATTTATTTTATCATTTGCCTTTTTACATTTATCGACCAAAATTTTATCCATGCTATTTGTCATCAGCCAATTCCGTAAGTGATGCCCAGAGATTTGATTCAATTATGTTTGTACTATTATGCTTTATTGATAAGAAATTACATTTGAATTTAGCTTTTGAATAGAAATTTATCTCTGCATTCATTTAAATAAATTGAATTTTCAATATTTGTACAAAAAATGAATTAAATCAAAAACCTCTCTGCACAAAATTATTTCCTTTTAATTGTAAATGATCCCATTCACGCTCCCTTGATTCATTTCAATTTTTCTACTGTCTTGCCCCCAATTATTTTAAAGTGGAAAGGAGCATATTCCTAAATAGCTTTATGCAGAAAAATTAATCTTTTTGCAGAAAAATTATTCGTTTTGCCGAATTCCTCATTATCCAAATACAAATTTTTTAAACCACCTTTGGGCATCGAATCAGTGACTTTAAAAGAAAATATTACCTCATTACTCATTATCAGATACAAATATTCATATTTCCAATTATTCTTTTTCTAATCAATGGTTTGGATTTTAAGAAAATATTGACAAAACGGAAATTGAATTTTTCCACCTTAACTTATTTCCATTAAAATTTTTTGATTCACTTCACTCTATTTGCATGACTAGGCCATCACATGGAATTGATGGGTATATAACTTTGGCTATTTTCCAAAGCGGTTCACTTTCACATATTCACGCTCATTTAAGATATAAATTAAACCTATTGTCGAAAGCAAAGGCCATCCACATGGTTACTTTCCCTCATGTTATTTACTTACCTTTTTTGTAAGTTTGAGATTCGAAGTTGATGCCGTAAGAGTCAGATTTCCAAGTGCCTAAGGGGCCTTATTTTTAAGACAACGCTCTTATTTTTACCCTTATTCATTTTTTTTTCTCGCTTTTTTCCTTATGTTTTGATTCTGGTATCCTCAGTGCACAAAATCGGTCTAAATTTCGAATGTATTTCTTACTTTTCAGTGCGAAATATCCATTAAAATTAAAACAGCTTAAGCAATGCCCTACAATGCATCCGCGGACATGGTAGAATATTATTATTAAATAAAAAATTAAAAAAGTAAATTCACACACACGCACTCCCACAGTGGTACCAATACTTTAAACGCGACGATGGTCCCCAGGCCGTAATCCTGCTCTCCTTCTATGGCGGACTTGCCTTCTTTGCTACGTTTGGCGTGCTCTTCAATGCGAGCATTGTTTATGTGACAATTAAGAGCAAGTAAGTGGATGCTAAAAGTGTAAAAAAGTTCTAGAAATTGTATTCATTAAAAAATGTGCAATTGGTAATCGTAAGAATTGCGGTCCCAAAAAATTATTATTTTTTCAGAAATTTGTTTGCTAGAGAGTCTTGCTGAGAAACTGCATTTTTTGCCGATAGATCAGTTTTTTGAATATAACTCTTTTGTGCTTGATCCTAGACCCTCAAACTTTATACCCATTTTTTAGAGCTCATCGAACCGTGTAGATTGATATATAATTTGTCGGAATTTGACCAAAATTAAAGGTATTAAAGCATCTAAATTCTAAACCATATTTTGGTTTTGGTTTATATCCCAACAAACTATACTATGCGCCTCGATAAGCTCTATAAAAATGGGTATAAGTTTTGAGGGTCTAGAATCAACCACTAAATAGTTATATTTAAAAAACTGATCTCTCGACAAAATAATATTATCTTGTTAATTTTTCGTTACAAAAATACAGGTCCCTGCATGGAGTTTGCAACATCCTGATCGCATTGGAGAGCTTCTTCTCATTGGTGATGGATGCGGGCTTCTACGCCGGTTTCCTAGTCCAGCTATTCGGACGGCGCTTTTTACGCTTCGATCAATGCTTTTGGTTCGTGCTCCCGCTAAGCATTATCGGAAACGTGGCCCAGATGACAATGGTCTTCACTGGGCTGGACCGACTTCTCGCGGTTCTCTTCCCTTTTTGGTTCGCGTTTTTAGGGAAAATCAAAAGAACAAATTTAAATAAATTATAAATTTAACTTATTCCCTCAAAGCCCAAAGAGAAACCAACCAAAAACAATCTAGCAAAAATAAAAAGAATTTTGCACCAATCAAACAATTTAAACAAACCAAAATTCTATTTCTGACCAGTTTTCGTTATTGACCACTGACCAACAAATTTCATTAACCGTTTTTCGTGACACACATAAATAATTAGACTTATTAATATAATTCCTAGGTACAATAATCGCAGCAAAACGTTCCACTTTCTAATTGTTGGCACTGTGTTAATACTGTACGCCATCTATTTTGGCATCATTGAATATATCGACTTTCATCAGAGTCGGGATGTGTGAGTGAAATTTTTCAAAATTGTATAATAGTTATGGTTAATTAGCCGCCGCTGGCGGGTTGGGTAGGCGTGTAGGGTACCCGCAAGGATTTTGTGCAAATTACCGGACCCGTTACCCGCACCCAATACCTATACCTACACCTCCAAATGATGGATTTAAAAAGTTCTGATTCCGGGTTCAGGCTTTTTCTAAGTTCCGATTCTGGATTCCGGAACTGAGTTTGAGTTTCGGTTCCTTTGAAAAATGAGTTCCGGTTCCAGTCAAAATTCTGGTTCCAGCGAAATTTAGTTTTTAACTATTTCAGCCTTGTGACTTGCTCAGCAAACGTGATGGGCCAAACAGCCGCAATCGCGTCCATCATGCGCGTGACCGGACTCACGCTCAGTGGGACCATCATGATAATTTACAGCCTGCTGTGGTTCATCGTATTCCAACTCAAAAATACAATAAATTGTTAGTGAATTTAAATCAATTCATTATCTTTTTAAAAGATTTTCACATGCCATCTCCGATTGTCAATTTTTTTGCATTTTTGAGAAAACGAATATTTTAAAAGCTTGGCCGAAATTTGATACAAATTAAAAGTAAAAATTCTTTATTCCAAAAATTGAGCAGTAAATTTTTTTCAAATTTGAGTCATAGTTGTTCATATATATGGACGGGATTTTACCCGGGGTTCCAATTTATTAGGTTCGTGGATTTACGTGGTTTTTTGGCCATCATAGAATTAGTTTTCATTAAAATGAATAATTTTTAAAAATTTCCCTTCAACTTTATTAGATGTGAGCGAAAAGAACCGAAAACTGATCAAATCACTCATCTTCCTCATCTCCCTTAACCTTTTCGGCGTATTCTTCCGACTCGGTGTGAGCCTGCTTTTCACGCTTTTCCCACCCAACATGTTCATCAAGTGGGGCTTCTCCAATGTCGGCACTTTTCTCATCATCATAGTTTACAGTGCGAATGCGCCGGTTCTGTTTACGATCAGGTGAGTTTATTATATTTTGGATAATGAGTCAATGGTAGGATCTCGCCAGAATTCCGGTTCCGGGTGGCCAGAAGTTCTGGCATTTCTGTGGTTCCGGTTCCGGATTAAAAATTGACATCCGGTTCCGGGTTCCGGTTACCATTTGAAAAATGAGTTCCGGTTTCGGTCAAAATCCTGGTTAAGACGAAACCCTAGTCAATGGCTAGTGGCCACTTCGAGATGGTTTTTATGACTTCTGGCGCTTTGATTTGCCATATGTCAGTTAGCAGTAAAGCTCGAAAATAGATTTTGAGCTCATCTGGTAACTAAATGTCGAAGATATAAAATGTTATAAAAATGTACTTCCAAAACCAAATTTTTCCAAGTTCTGGACTATTATCCGCGGAAAACTCCTTTTTTTAAATTTTTGGCCATATCTTGGAAATTTTTGTATATGATTTCATAGCTTATTAGAACATTTAGCTACCAGATGAGCCGAAAATCTCTTTTCGAACTTTACTGCTGACTAGGATATGGCAAATCAAAACGCCAGAAATCATGAAAACCATCTTGAAATGTCCGTTCCCCTATATATTGTAATCGAAAGAATAATAATTATTTAATTCAGCTACGAATACCGCGCCGAGTTTATCCGGCACTTCAAATGGCTTACGAAGGTCATCAGGTTCGAATCCACACAGAGCCAAGTGGTCAAGCCCATCAACGTGACGAAAAACACAAATAGTGTCACTCATATGGCACAACAACCATTGAATAATGTAAATCAAGGAATTGCTGCGACCTTTAATCATCCCAATACTACTTCGCCTTAAAATTAAATCTTTGATTTTGTAATTTTTTGAAAATGAATTAAATTTGATTATTTCATTTATAAATCGCATTAATTGTAAAAAAATTTTTATTTCGTGGATGTATATTTTATTATTTTCCGACAATATCTGGATTCTATTATTAACTATTGTTTAAAAATTAAAATATTCATTTTTTTCCTTAAAACTGCATCAAATTTATTTTATATATATTTCTTTTGATTAATAAAGAATGTTAAAATTGTTCAAATAATGGAAATGCAAACAAAAAAAGATATTGTAAACATAATGTTCCTATTAATAAGCAATTCCATTTTTAAGCAAATGAATATGTAATTTTGGATCAGTTTTTGTTCGTCATCAAATCAAACATTCTTGCTAATATTGATATGGGACTGATTCTGAGTTTTTTGAATTATTAAAATTAATATTATAGAAAGTGAAATGTTTTTTGTATAATAATAATGAAAATTCAACAGAAATTTTGCAATTTAATAGATTTCTTATGATTTTAAAACAAAATTTATTGATCTAAAAAACTCTGATTTTTTCAGCATGAAAATTTTTTGTCAAATTAATTATTTTGTATTAAATTAAATGGATAATACATATAAATATATTCATCTATTAAATAAATTTAAAAATTCTTACGATGTTATTATTGTCTTCTGTGATTATATTATTTATAATAGTATTCTGCTGCTCCGTTGTAATAAAAAATGGTGATGACAAATTTTCAAACAATGAAGAGAAGTGTCTTTAAAAATAGGAATTTAAATGATTTTCTAATTTTACCGAGAAGATATCTCTCAATCCATACGGTTTGGGTTTAGACTGTTCAACTTTTCTGAACAAGGTTATATTTATTTGAAATTAAAATTTTATTGTCCAAATCGACCATGACGAATCGAATGAACCCATTCTCTTGTCTGAAATAATCTATAAATGAATTTTCCAAAAATAGCTAGAACAATGTCTATCAAATTCCGGAATTAGCCGAATTCTAATCAAAAATGAATTAATTTACCAAAAACTTAATTGTTGAAAATTTCGTTAAGTTCAAAACAATTTTAAATAAAAAATAACAAATTTGTTTTTCTTTTGAATAAATTTCAAATTTTAATTTTCAATTTCTATTAGAATTTGAACAGCTGGAAAATAGGGAAAATTGATGAATTTTGGAGGTTCCATATTCGGGTATTAGATGATGATGCCCTTGTTTGTACAGACAATATGGCCAATGAATATGGTATACGAATGGATATTTTTAAATTGGAATTCTTCATTCTTTTTAATTTTCCATCCATTTTCCAAAATGAATCAAATATTAATTTTCATATTTTTTTTATTGCCCTTCGTGATGAATGCATTTTTGGAGGAGAGCCCAAATACTTGCAAAGGTAGGGGAAAAGGAGAGAACACAATTGAGTATTCCACGTTTTAGTCCCCTTCATTTTTGGCATAGCTCAACGAGGCCATAACTAATATCTGAAGGCTATTTACAATTCAAAATTCCAAATGTCTTCTAAAATTTGGTTTAAAATTCCCAAAAATTTGGTTTAGAATTCCCAGTTTAAATTAAGTCTTAAGTTT
Source organism: Pratylenchus scribneri (assembly GCA_030063045.1). NCBI lineage: Eukaryota > Metazoa > Nematoda > Chromadorea > Rhabditida > Pratylenchidae > Pratylenchus > Pratylenchus scribneri. The sequence goes on from JAQSEB010000028.1 coordinate 258,026, forward strand.
AATAAATCCAAATTTTCTGTTCGAATGAGGAAAAGCCGTTTATTTGCCAAATACTTTTAAATATAAAAAAAATTAGTGAAGCCATTTTTTTAGAAGAGATTTAGCACTTTAAAATGACTTATCGCCTTCCCAAATTGGTCACTTTCTTGTTGAGTTATAGCCAAAAGAAATGGCCTGAAATGCCCAGGGCTGCCATAATACCGGGGAAACCCGGCATTTCCCGGGTTTTTGATGTCCCGGCCGGGGTTTTGCCGGGGTTTTGAAAGTGCCGGGTTTTTTGCCGGGTTTTTCATATTTTGCCGGGTTTTGCCATGTTTTTAAATTTTTAGCTAAATTTTTCGCTGCGCGGCCATTTTTGGGTCTAATTTTTCGCTGCGCGGCCATTTTTGGGTCTAATTTTTCGCTGCGCGGCCATTTTTGGGTCTAATTTTTCGCTGCGCGGCCATTTTTGGGTCTAATTTTTCGCTGCGCGGCCATCTTTGGGTCTAATTTTTCGCTGCGCGGCCATCTTTGGGTCTAATTTTTCGCTGCGCGGCCATTTTTGGGTCTAATTTTTCGCTGCGCGGCCATTTTTAGCTAATTTTTCTTCCAATCAGGGCCCATTTTTAGCTATTTTTTCTCCCTATCAGGGCTTTTTTAGCTACTTTTTCTACCTATCAGGGCCATTTTTAGCTAATTTTTTTCCTTCCTTCGCGGCTTTTTCTGGCTAAACTTTTTGACGGCAGACCGATTTTTAAAGCTTATGATATCTTTATTTCATAACGCACATGCTCAAAAAGTCAATTAAAAATATGCTCAAAAAGTCAATTAAAAATATAAATCTGAAGTAGAAAATTTTTACAAGCTTTTACTAAATTGCATTTTAACACGTTTTAAAAGATGCCGGGTTTTTACCGGGGTTTTGAAAATTTTTGCCGGAGTTTTGCCGGGTTTTTAGACCCGAATGCCGGGGTTTTGACTTTTGGAGATGGCACCCCTGGAAATGCCTGGTTTCCATAATTGGGAGTGATTTGGGAATAGAAAATACAATTTTTAGATTGCCCAAAAGATGCTGTAGTCAAAACGGAATCGGCTAAAGAAAGATTACACGGTGGAATGAAGAAAAAGGAGAATGAAGAAAATGAAGGGGGCAAATTGCTGGCAACAAATGGAGAAAAAGGCGGAGAATTTGAATGGAAAGGAACATTTGGAGGAGTTGCTGGAGTCGAGAAAATTGGAGAATTTAAAGAAGGACAAAAAGGAGGCGGATTTGAGGCAACCGAAAGCTTTGAATGGAAAAAAAGTGGTGAGGGAAGTGGCAGTTTTGAAGGAGATCGGAACAGAGAAACTATAAGTTTGAAGAGGAAAGAAGGAGGATTTGGAAGGAAGAAGGGAAATGGATTTAAAAGAGGCAGAAAATTAGGCGAAGAAGGCAATGGATTTAAAAGGAAAATGAAGCATGGAAGAAGAAAAAGTGAAAGCGAATCATCTGAATCGAGTAGTGAAACTAGTGAGAGTTCTGAAGAATACGAATTTGGAGGTGTTGAAAAAAGAGTGGAATGGAAGGGAGGAAATGTTGAATTTGGAGGATTTAATGGAGGAAATAAAGCAGCTAAAAGCTTTGAATTGAGTAGTGAAACTGAAAGTTTTGAAGAAGAAGACGAATTTGGAGCTGTTGGAAAAGAGTTGGAATGGAAGGGAGAAAGTGGCCAATTTGGAGGATTTAAAGGCGAATTTGAAGCAGCTAAAAGCTTTGAATGGAGTGGTGAAACGAGTGAAAGGTCTGAAGAAGACGAATTTGGAGCTGTTGGAGAAGAGGTGGAATGGAAGGGAGAAACTGGCCAATTTGGAGGATTTAATGGCGGATATAAGGTAGCAACAGGCTTTGAATCGATTGGTGAAAGTTCTGAAGAAGAAGACGAATTTGGAGCTGTTGAAAAAAGAGTGGAATGGAAGGGAGAAACTAGCCAATTTGGAGGATTTAATGGCGGATATAAGGTAGCAACAGGCTTTGAATCGATTGGTGAAAGTTCTGAAGAAGAAGACGAATTTGGAGCTGTTGAAAAAAGAGTGGAATGGAAGCAAGAAGACAGAGGATTTGGTGGAGGATGGAAGGAAGAAGACGGAGGATTTGGTGGAGGATGGAATGAAGAAGGCGGAGGAGGAAATAAAATAAAAATTATGGAAGTAGATGAAGAAATTGGAGGAGATGGAGGAGGCGGAGGATTGCGGGAAGAAGAAGAAGAAGGCGGAAGATTTAGCGGAGGATGGAAAGAAGAGGAAGGAGGAGGTTTTGGAGGAGGATGGGAAAAACAGGAAGAATTTGATAAAAGTGGAGGAAGTCAAAAAGTAGCACCTTCTGCTACTGGTGATCATTTGCATGGTTAAAAAATTTGGAAAATACATTCATTAAAAAATACCAATTTTTAAATGGCATAAATTTTATCAAATTAATGCTTTGTTTTTATTATAAATTTATTTTTTTAAATCACAAATTCATGTTAATTAAAATTTGACAAAAAATAAATATAATGATTCTAATTTTGCAGTTTTGCCATGATCTGGTAGGGCTGAGCTTTCAGCATCCAAGTTCAAAATGAAAAGAATGGAAATGTTTTATTCCAACGTTGATTTTTTGGCCTTTTTCACAATTTATTGCACTATCTTTTAAAAAGTGCAAACATTTTTAATATTGATGATTGATTTTAGGCAATAGTGTTGAATTCTAATATCAACTCAATATTCTTCACTAATATATTATAATTTTTCTATTAAAAATTGCTTCAAATTTATATTTTAAATAGTAATATTTTCATCTTTCACCTGTACGTACGCGTTCATTTTAACAATAAAACAATGGTATGTGCAAACTTAGACTACAAACTATTAAACGACTAATAAGCACATGTTCTTTTATGAATTGCCAAAAATTATATCAAATATTCACCCAAATATTATTTATTTGCTTCGATGAAATGTACCGCGTATTTTTTGCCTTACCTTAAAGGTATCAATTTATTTCTTTACATTAAAAAGTGCATTGTGAAGATGTAATGAATGATGCTGATTCAACTAAGAAATCAGAATTAATTTATCATTTATTCAAATTGTTTTTAAAATAATAAAATGATAAAAATTCAGACTTAATAGAATAATGTTCTTATTAGTTATTTATAAAACATCAATTTCAATTTTTCTTCATGAGAATGATGATTAATTCATAGCAGGAACAAATTTGTTGACAATATTTAATGGGGCAAATGAATGAAGTTTTGGACTGGATGGGCTTTGATTTTTTTATCAGTTCAGTTGATGGAGTATAGCGTATTATTATCAACGAACAATGGTATTGACTCGATTCTAAATTATTTTTGGATATTAAAAATATTTACATTTTATTATTTTGCAATGAAAAGTCATTAAGAATTTTACCCCTTTTTGTGGTGTGGAACCGAAGAAATATTTAAAAAATTATTTAATTATAAATTTCAAAAAAATTTCTTACGATATCGATATAACTATTATCTGCTCCAATTATGATAATATTTGATTGTTGTATTGGTGATTTCAGACAATGCTTGGAAGTATCTTAAAATTGAAATTTAAATTTAAATGATTTTCTAATTTTACCGAGAAAATATCTCTCAATCCATAAAATTTTCCTTTCAACTTTTCTGTTGCCGGCATCGTCGATAAATTGTTTCATTTCAAAAGTTTCACCTAGGATATTCTGGCATTTTAATGAAAAATTGGGCAACATAGTAGTTGATGGTAGAGCCCGGCGCGAAGGAAAATCCGGACCCGCGGACCGGATTTTCGAACCGAAAAAATCCCGGGCCGGACCGGACCGGATAATCCGTACAAAATCCGGTCCGGAAATAATCCGTACCTTAAAATTGTACGGATCCGGATACGGATTTCCGGATTTTCAAAAAATTTTTTTTTCACAGATATAAGTAAAAAAAAACAAAATTTATAGCGATTAAAATAAAAAATGAAATCAAATTTATCGAGATAAAATAAAAAACGAAATCAAATTTATTCCAATTAATATGAGCCAACTTCGAATACTTTTGTTAAGGAAAATCAACATTTCCGCTGTTTCTGGGAACTAAAATCAGAATCAGAATCAGAATTCAGAAATTACAAATCGCAATCAGAATTTCCAATTCTGAATTTATTTTTGAAAATAACCCAAAAATTTGTGCTCATTTTCAAAATATTCCCGAAATGTGAACCTTATTTTTTAGTCCGGGGAAGACATGCAATGGCATGTGCTTTAAATTTTGTGGCAACCCTAATTTAGTAAAATGGGTACTTTCCTGTTATCTGGGGGGCAAAGCGATTATATGGGGGGCAAGGAGATTATATGGAGGGCAAGATCTATAATATATAATAGGATGATTAGGAAGATGATGAAGATGATGACGAAGATGATGATGATGATGATGAAGATGAAGAAGATGATGATGATGAAGATGATGATTAAGAAGATGAAGAAGGTCATAATCATCTTCCTAATCATCCTATTATAGATCTTGCCCCCCATATAATCTCCTTGCCCCCCATATAATCACCCGGCCCCCCATATAATCGCTTTGCCCCCCCCCCCCCAGATAACAGGAAAGAACCGTAAAATGGCATCCTATAAATCCAACACTGGCACTGGCACCCAGAGCCACATGTATTATTCACTTAATAAAATCAATTTCATTTGACAATTAATAGGTTGGATGGATAGGTATGAAAAATTGAATATCATATTCGTGTTCAGCATCAAAAATTACATATGAAACACTTATTAAACTTTTTTTAATTAAATTTTTAAAGAAAATTGTGGAAATAGGCGAATTGTGTTTTTGCCCCCAATAGGCGAATCGTGGATAGGCGCACTGTGGGGCTCCGTTGTATAAAACAAAAAATAAAAATATATTAAAGAAAGAATTAAAAAAAGAAATTATTAAATAAAGATTTTAAAGGAATTTGGATCGTTTCAAAAAAAATTATTCACAGAAATAGGATGAATGATCCTTTTTCCTAGCATTTGAAAAATCCGGAAATCCGGATGCAAAAAATCCGGACCCGCGGGCCGGATTTTCGTTTGGCTAAAATCCCGGGCCGGACCGGACCGGATAATCCGTACAAAAATCCGGCCCGGAAATAATCCGGAAAATCAAAAAATGTACGGATTTCGGACTCCGGGTCCGGATAATCCGTACGGACCCGGAATCCGCGCCGGGCTCTAGTTGATGGGCATTTGAGAAAAAGTAAATAGGGATGTTTTGTGGTTGCATCGATAAAATCCTCAAAAAATGTTAAATTGGAATATTTTTATTATTATTTAAAAAATTTTATTTAGAGCAATTCATGGATAATATTTGGTATCGCGTACGCGTAAGCAATATTTTTTCCGTTTTTTCAGTATGAACCCCATGCCAATATTCTCATATTAATTAAATTTGTAAATATCTCAAATTTGTTTAAATTTTTTTACTAATTTAATGAAAAGTAAAGGAATTTAAAAATATTTTTTGATTCTTACCTCGAATAAAATATATACCAATTGCAAAGGCTGGGCATATTCTAAAAATGTCTATTATGTTATGAAATTACGTTTTGGATTTTTTCAGATTTATTGTTTAAAATATTTTTATTAATATAATAAAGGGTAAATATTTTTTTATATTTTTATCATTATCATTATCTGAATTTCCGAATTCAGGATGCATTAATAATTTCACATCAATGCATAGAACTCGTCCGGATATTAAATATAATTCTTGGGCTAAATGATTGAACAAATCGCTGGCAACTGATTCATTTGTGGCATGGAAACTTGGAATAAATTTAATGGATTCAGAATTCTGCAAACTGCCTTGTACTCTTCAAAAAAAAGTGTAAAAAATTACGATTTTTAAATCCAAAAAAATTGTCCAAATTTTAATTCATTTTAAAAATTATCCTGTTTAAACTTCTATTCCAACTTATCATATTATTTCATTAATAAAGTAAAATTTTAATCCATTTTTATTATTGTATATGCTTTTTAAAAATCCATCGGAATATTTCATCCCATCCAAAAATGGAGATTATTTAGAATGGTGTTTTAAATTTTAGGGCCACATCAGATATACAATAATCAATATTTATTCACCTGTTCGTTGCGAAATCAATAGCGGATCTAGGTACTATTTGACTAATGAGGAATTTTGAAATTGTCGAGATGGCAATTTTCGGCGATTTGTCATAATCTCCAGCAACATTTGCCTTCATAATCACCAATTTGCAGTATCGAAATACAAAATTTTCTGGTTAACCGAATTCAAAATGAAGTAGCAAAACTGAGCCAATTGAAAAAGGACCGAAGCGAATTTGAAATTCGCTAAAATTTTTTCCATTAATGTGAATGTTGTTGAAATTCAATTTTGCATTATTTTGAACAAAAAATGCAATAAATTTGGAAAAATCCTAAAAATTTAAAATATTATTTTATTCAAAAGTAACCTCCTACATCTTTTTGTCTTTCATTTTTATGGGCGCCATCCATTTTTATAATTCTCAAATCTTCTAATTTGCTTTCATTATTCACTAATTTGTCCACCAAATTGTGAGATGAAGTTGATGGTTGTTTTTGTAATAATTGTAAATCACTATCATCAATTTTAATCCTCTTTTTCTGGAAATTTTTGCACACCCTTGCTTTTGGATTCTCCTCAATTTTCATCATTTTTGACGACACTTTATTTATATATTATATTATTTACATATAAGATATAAGTGAAATAAAAACCTCCAATAAAAATCCTTATTTTGTCCATTGAATTCTTTCGCTGATGGTAACATAACATAGCATTCAAATCATTATCATTTCGCAGATGATATTTTATTGTATCATCAACTTTAAAATTAACAATAATTAAATATATTTTAAGCCCATTGTTCGTTGATTTATTGGAATATTATTTTAAGATTTGACAAGAAAAAAATAAATTAACTAAATAATAACATTTTCTAAAAATTCCATTTTCCAGTTTTGTTTTTATTTGATTTTTTGCATTTTCGGCGAAAATTTATGTTAATATTTTTAAAATTATTTTTAAAAATTTCAAAAAATTAACCTAAATTTTTGTAGAATAAATTGAATTCAAAATTAGCATCGTTGCCTTGGTTTAGGCTTTCCAAACATTCTCGGCACTTGATGCGAAGTTCTGCAATGCTGGCATTTTTCAAATTAATCATAAAATTATTTTCGTCCAAATCCGTCAAAGTCAAATCGATTCCTTCTTCAATTTTTCTTTTAGTCATAATGAAATAGAATCAAAGAATTTGAAGTTTGAATCTTGAATTAAAATTTGAAATTTGGAATTTGTAATATTTAAAAAGTTTAATAGTAGTAAATTAAACATTTGTTAATCATTTAATAAAATTCGGATTAAAATTAAATAAAAACTAAAATTTTTTAAAGAAAATTTGTTTTTAGTGACAATGACAATTGAAGAAAAGGGTAAAGGAAAATGGGGAAATTTTTATTAGAATTTACATTGTAATTTTGAAACTCCCACAAATTAATTATACAAATTTTGCTTAAGGCCAATAATGATTAATAATATAAATGATTGAAAGTCAAAATTATTTTGTGTCATTTTATAAATAATTTAAAAAGTCATCCCCTCCCTCGCATAATATTCAACTATTTACCGAAAAAAGGACTAAGTTATCTGGGAAAGTAATAAATAATTAATCATCAAAATGATGCTTAATCATAAATGAATAATACTTGAATGAAATGACAATAAAGAACAAACGAAAATGACATTGATTTTTCTGCAGGGAAGAAAAATTGCAATATTGGAGAATATGCAAATTCTTTTTTTATCCATTGTCATAGGGGGTCAACTTCCAACATCGATGCACAAAACGGAGCAAATAGAAAATGTCTTAGCCTAGCACCGTTTTTTGTCCTTTTCCCACCCAAATACGATCGATTTATAAGCAGATTTTGCAAGATTTATTTATAAATCTTTCGATAAAAAAATTGTCTAAAATAACACAAATATTGGAATGGATTGAAAAAAGTAAATATTTTTATTATCATTTTTATACAATTTAAGGGTCCGCCAAAAGTCCGTTCCCACCTATTTTTCATCATAGAATTTTTACTAATTGACATAAAAAGATGGAAATATAGCCAAAATGTGCGCAAGAGTTTAGGGAACAAAATAAAATATTAACATCCTTCCTATCCACTCTTGTCTTAGTGCCAGAGGTAAAAATGCTTGAGGAATTTTTTGCCAAAACGCCGCACCTCCTTACGGGAAACTGTACCCCGTTCTCGAAGGAGAGATTTTTCTTGAAATTTAAAACATTTCTAGGTTTAAGTCAAGACTCTAATCTACAAAATATCAAAAAAGACAAATTCATAGATTTCAAATTTTGGCTATGAGGGATACATTTATCGAAGGTGGTATTTTCAAGCAAATTGTTCTGAAAAGACTTTTGAAATTCTTTCATATTTTGTCCGGGTTTGAGACAAATTAGAAAATCCATTTCCTCTCTATGAAATAGACATGAGTCTTAGATTTAATTATTCCCAAATAAAATTTTTTGAAATTATAAATTTTCTTGATTTTGATCATGAGATCAACGAAAAACTGCTTTTTGGTACTTCGCTTAAATTCCAGCCCCATATCATGAATAATTGGCGGTATTTGGGAAAGCCAATTATACCATTAGATAGAGGAGATTCAGATGCAAATAATATGTGATTTTAACAATTTTCTGTTACTTGGAATATAAAAATTTTTTCCACTGAATATTTTACCTACCGAGATGCGGCGTTTTGGCAAAAAATTCCTCAAGCATTTTTACCTCTGGCACTAAGACAAGAGTGGATAGGAAGGATGTTAATATTTTATTTTGTTCCCTAAACTCTTGCGCACATTTTGGCTATATTTCCATCCTTTTATGTAAATTAGTAAAAATTCTATGATGAAAAATAGGTGGGAACGGACTTTTGGCGGACCCTGTATATTTATTTATTCCACACTGGCTTGAAGTCTATTTTTAAGTTTGTTAAGATGGAATAATCTTATTTATTTTATAAATGAATGCTGATCAGAACAAGTTAATTTTAGATAATTTTATTATTTTATATTGCTGGTTTATTCAATTTATGAAAAATTCTAAATGGAAATAATGAAGATAAAAGCTTTGAAAAACATTGTTATTATTAGCCATTTATTTCAGTAAAACATATTAGCAATTTTCTTCCAGGGAAATACGATCCGTCCATGACATAAAACTATTTTGTCATCCAATATATTTGTTATTGTCAATCTGAAATTTTAAAAATTAAAAATTGAGAAATTTATTTTATTTATTATTTTATAAATGATAGATGATATATAAATTATGTAAGTTTTTTAATTAAAAACTTACGATATAAATATTTTTTCCTCCATTTACTGTTACATTCAGAATCTGCTGAATAGATGGTGAATTTTTCAGGCAATGATTAGAAGTGTCTTAAATGAAATTTTTATTTATTAAAATATTTTAATTCTTATTTTACCGAGGAAATATCTTTCAATCCATAAAATTTTCCTTTCAACTTTTCGATTGCCGGCATTGTCTACAAATTGTTTCATTTCAAATGTTTCACCAAATTTATTTTGGCATCTCAATGAAAAATCAGGCAACACAGTGGTTGATGGGCATTTGAGAAAAAGCAAATATGGATGTTTTTTTCGTGTTTCATTGATAAAATCCTTAAAAATATAAATTAAAAATTATGGTAAATTTTTAATTTTGTATTAAAAATTTAATGGATGGGACAATTATTTCAGCCATAAAGGAAAAAATAATTTTTATAATTGTTTTGTATTCTTTTTTTTATACTGACTGATTTTTACTATATAATTAGAATTTAATAGAGAAATCCGACTTTTTTCTCTCGAAAAAATTCACTAGACTATTGTTGATATATTCGCGGAAAATTTTATCACAGAATTAAAATCGAATTTATTTCCTCATTATATGTGAGCGCATCTATATCTATATTACGAAATGACATTCTAATAATTTAAAAATTAATTAATTCTTACATTGAATAAGATATAAACCAAATCCAAGGGTTCAGCATATTCTAAAAAATAAAATTATATAATAAACAGATTTTTATAAGACATATATTGTATATCCTCTAATTTTTTTCAGTATTATTAAGGATGAAGTAAAAAGTGATTTTATTAAGCGGAAATACAGTACTACATATGTGAATAATTTTTATTTGTTATTTTTTGCAACCTGAAATTCCCAATTTCCGATGCTTTATTAATTTCAAATCAATACATAATACGCGTCCTTGTATTAAAAATAGCTCTCTAATCAAATGATTGAATAAATCGCTGGCAACTGATTCACGCGAAGCATGGAAACTTGGAATATATTTAATATAATCAGAATTCTGAAGACTGCCACAGGATTTTGGTACTCTAAAATAAATCAAATAATTTAAAACTATCAACATTTTGCAGAAATTTACCCATCAAAAATGGAAGAAAACGCAATATGTCTTTTATATCTTTTGCTAATAAGGAAATTTGCAATTGTCGAAATGTCAATTTTTGGCGTCGTATGAAAATCTTCAGCAATATTCGCTTTAAAAATCACCAATTTGCTATATTGGAATGTAAATGCATTATTGAGTCAATTAAAATCTGACTGTAAATAGATTACTTTTTAAAATTGTCAATAAAACATATTTTTATATAAATTTGTGGCAGCCTTGGTTCATGCTCAATATTTATGGTTGGCTCCTCATTGGCTTCAAAAATTCTAATAATTTTTCTTTTCGTCAGAAAATCTTGAAATTATACCATCAGACGCAGTAATGACTGCTCTAATTTTTTTTATAAAAATTTTTTTTTTGTTCGACTAAAAAATTTTAGTGAATTTTTTTAGAAGAATTAATGGATAGTATTTTTATAAATGGTGATGTCTGATGCATTATTATTTCGTGAATTACTTTTATTCCTTCAATGCAAACTATTTCAATGACGATTCCTTGATAATCATCATTATAATAATTATGGCAAAAATATTCATCGATCTCCGCTTTTTCGCCTGCGCATTTATCATATAGCCAAATTATCCCATCTCGAATATAGCTATAGTTTCTTAATCCAATCAATTGCTTTGCTGATAACCCATCGAAATGCACCAAATCATTGTCGAAAATAAAGTGACTGTGAGTAAATTATTAATGGGAAATTATCATAATTTTATTGTTATTTTTGCTAAAAATTCCACGATATTTATTATATGAATCGATATTCTATAGTTCGTCCGGGGTCGATTCCACAATAGACAAAGGGCGGTGCAAATATGGGCGATTCCACAATGGTGCAAATATAAAGTTTTTGACTTCCAAAAAATCAGAAACCATTTTTAGACACCACAAATCTTATACCATTTTGTAAATCTCATCGAGGCGCATCGAATAGTATATAATATGTTAGATTTTGTCCCAAAATAAGAAAGTTTAAAACCAAAACCTGGAAAAATGGTTTAAATGGTTTAATACTCTTTAATTTTAACAAACCTCGACAAATTATATACTAATCGATGCGTCTTAATGAGATCTACAAAATGGTATAAGGTTTGTATGGTCTAAAACCAGTCTTTATATTTGCACCATTGTGGAATCAACCTAGCACCTTTATAGTTATATGTATATAAAATATTTTTATATTAATCAACAATTATTTTTCTGAATATATTTATTATGGTTAATATTGAAAATTAATTAATTCTAAAATTATCTACGGGCTTTGAGATTGACAAATAAAAATATCAGCTTAAATAATAAATGTTTTATAACTTACTTATTCGATAATTGGCTTATTTAAATATGGTTGATTAGCCTATAAATTTAAATATAATCATAGTTTCTTGATATTAACCAGTTCTTTTGCTTAGAAATAAAAAAAGCTCTTGAATTTCATATATAAAATCGACAATTCTGCTAACTTGAATGGGCTATCCTCGAAGATTCTTGATTGTCTAGAAACCAAATTCTAATATCATTTATGTCTGAATTAAGATAAGACCATAAAAAAGCTATTTATGAACAATAAATTTACAGTATACTTATCGGTTATCCCTGGACAGATTTGAAAAAAATTTTGATATTTTTATTTTATTATTCTTGATTAAATCGATTAAAAAAAATACTATTTTAGGGTTAGAATTATATGACCAATTTTGTGGATTAAACTAATTTGGATTGAAAAAATCTGCCCAAGAATAGCCGATTAGTAATCAATTTGAATTCAAATATAATAAATAACGCGGAATTTTTCACTTAAATAAACATTTTTTTATTAGTTCTTTGATTTCTTACTCTGTATTACGTTCATTGCATAGTACTACCCATCTGTCGAAATATTTTTGAAAAATAATTGGGTTTAAATTTTTGAGTTGATAAAGTGTGCATAGAATTCTACCATTAATATCGATAAAATGAGCGCTGCATAATGTAAGTGATCTAATCTCCAGACTGATTAATGAGAATTCTTCAAAACATATTACACCACCTATATTTGAAATATTGGGTACAGCAACAAGCCAAATCTAAATTGTCAATTTACATTATTTTGAATATTCTCTATTAGGGTTGGACAAAGTCGGATACTCGAACAAACCGAGGCCAATTTTAGGCTAAAAATTGGAACCGGAACCGATAGCTGAGAACCGAACAGAACCGGAACCGTACGGTTCCGTTTTGAACCTTGAGTGGCACTTTTTGTTTAAAATTTTATGCTAAAAAATTCATTTACGGAGGCGGGGCCACTTTTGGCTTAAATATCCCTCTACCGGGCCATTTATGGCTTACAAATTTTGTATGGCGGAGCCAATTTTGGTCAAGTTTTCACTCATGAGTCATTTAAAACTGAAATTTTTTCTTAAAATAGCATTTTTTGTTAACAATTTATGATACTTTTAGTCTAATTTATTTCCCTGTTGGGCTTTTTTTCAAATATTCTTCATTTTATGATCATCGCCAAAATTTTTCCCTCTAGGACCTTTTTGGTAAATTTTTTCCTTTGAGGTTTTTTATGAAGTGAGCCCGGGAGAAGATTTAGAAATTGCTGAAAAAATAAGTGAAAATATGATATTTGAACTTTTTTTGATTTTTTTTTCAATATTTTTAGAAAAAAAATTTTATTATTATTTTTCAAAAAAAAACGAATAACCGAGAGTACCGTAACCGATGATTTTTCAGGAATCGGAACAGGACACCTCGTTCTAGAACCGACTTTGTCCAATACTAATCCTCTACCTTCATTTGCGAATCAAAATTGAATAGCATTTGAGCACGACAACCATAATAATTTGGATATGAAAGCGTGCAAATTGGGCCAACAGAGAAAGGACCCAAGCGTATTTCAAATTCATCCAAATTCTTTCCATGTATTTGAATGTTCTTGTACAAGTTGGCCTCATTTTGTAGAAAAAATAAAATTTTATTAAAATCCTAAGAATGAAATTTAAAATATTATTTTATCTGATTAATTAAAAATTAATCTTACTTTTTTTCTTTTTTCATTTTTATTGTAGCAATCCATTTTTAAGATTTTCAGATCTTCAAATGTGCTTTTACTATTATTAATCAGTTTCAATTTGTCTCCATCATATGAAGTAGATTGATGTTGTTGCAAATCATTATTGTCTAATTTAATCTTTTTTTGCTCGATTATCTTGCACATTTCTTCTGTTGGATTACTTCCAAATTTCATCATTTTTGATGGAATCGAAATTCGACCTTTTTATTTAAATATAAGAATTGTTTTATTATAATTAAGCAATAACCTTCAGTAAATATCCTAATTTTATGCATTGCATTCCTTCGCTGATGATGACGTAACATATCATTCAAATCCTTATCATTTCGCAATTGATATTTTATTGAGTCATCATCTACAAAATTTAATTTTAATTAATGTTTTAAAAATATTATTATAAACATATTAATTAATTATGACTTGCTTTAACCTAAATTAGTAGTAAACTAAAAATATGCCTCAAATGGCAGATTCGTTTTTTATAGAATATTTTTTTATCTTTGAGTTAGATTTTAAATTATTTTTAAAAATTACCTAAATTTTTATAGAATAAATCGCATTCAAATTTATCATTATGATTTGCACTTTCTAAACATTTTTGGCACTCATTGCGAAGTTCCTCAATGCTGGAATTTTCCAAAAAAATTGGAAAATTATTTCCGTCTGAATCCGTCCAAGTCAATTCTATTTCTTCTTCAATTTTTCTTTTAGTCATGATTTCAATATAAATGAGAGTAATTTAAATCTTGATTAAAATTTAAAAATTGAAAATTTAAATTTATAAAATTTTTGTATTAATAAATTTTTGTTTTTTAGTGCCATGCCAATCGAGGAAAAAAGAAAATTGAAAAGATGAGGATTGGGAGAAATTCGGTGGGAATTTAAATTTGTAATTCGTAATTTCCTCCAGTTATTCAATTTTTTGAAGACTAAACAATAATAAAATGATCAAATGAATGAAGAAATATTTTTGTGTCATTTTATAAATAACAAAGAAAGTCTTCCAATCCTCTCATAATACTCTACTATTTGCTGATATGTGGGATTAGTTTCTGGGAAAACAATTAATACCCAATCATTTAAAATGATGCTTAATCTCTTTATCAAAATAGAGGAAAATGATTGAATGGCAAACAATGAAAATGATATTGATTTTTTCAATAGGGAAGAGAAATCGAAAAATGGGAAACATACGTAAATTTCTTTTTCATTTTTGTCATACTGTAGGGTCGACCTACAGCAATCATCCAGGCACAAAATGAAAATAATGAAAATGTTTTATTCCCGTGTTAATTTTTTGACCTTTTCCAAATATGATTATTAATTACAAGCGGGCACACCATTTCAAATTTGTTGAAACATAAACTAAGCTGAGAGAATGACAAAATATATAAAAATTTAATTTAAATCAATGGCTTTGTTAAAAATAAATTTAGTAAATATTAAAAAATATATTCTTAAATGTAAATATTTTTCTTATTCATTTCATATTCTGCCTTAAATTGTTTTATTTGGAATCAAAGTAAATTGGCTTAATTAAAATTTTTGTCACATATTAATAATATATTTATTTGCTTCAAGAAAAAATGCATAAGTGGGGGAGAGGCCTATGGCACTTCATTTCATTTTCTTCATCTTCCATTTTTTTCCACATGTATGGCCTAGAATCTGCATTAAAAATACTATTAGAAAAGATTGTGGGGAATAATATTAAAATTCTGAAGAGAAAAAGCGATTTAAAACTTTATTTTTTAAACTCATAGAAAATTTCAATTTCAAAACTTTCAAATAGATGTATGGCCTAGAATCTGCATTAAAAATACTATTAGAATAGATTGTGAGGAATGATATTAAAATTCTGAAGAGAAATAGCGATTTTAAATTTTATTTTTTAAACTCATAGAAAATTTCAATTTCAAAACTTTCAAATAGATGTATGGCCTAGAATCTGCATTAAAAATACTATTAGAATAGATTGTGAGGAATGATATTAAAATTCTGACGAGAAATAGCGATTTTAAATTTTATTTTTTAAACTCATAGAAAATTTCAATTTCAAAACTTTCAAATAGATGTATGGCCTAGAATCTGCATTAAAAATACTATTAGAATAGATTGTGAGGAATGATATTAAAATTCTGACGAGAAATAGCGATTTTAAATTTTATTTTTTAAACTCATAGAAAATTTCAATTTCAAAACTTTCAAATAGATGTATGGCCTAGAATCTGCATTAAAAATACTATTAGAATAGATTGTGAGGAATGATATTAAAATTCTGACGAGAAATAGCGATTTTAAATTTTATTTTTTAAACTCATAGAAAATTTCAATTTCATGAATTTCAAATATATGTATAGCCTAGAATCTGCATTAAAAATACAATTAGAATAGATTGTGGGGAATGATATTAAAATTCTGAAGAGAAATAGCGATTTTAAACTTTATTTTTTAAACTCATAGAAAATTTCAATTTCATGTATTTCAAATATATGTATAGCCTAGAATCTGCATTAAAAATACAATTAGAATAGATTGTGGGGAATGATATTAAAATTCTGAAGAGAAATAGCGATTTTAAACTTTATTTTTTAAACTCATAGAAAATTTCAATTTCATATATTTCAAATAGATGTATGGCCTAGAATCTGCATTAAAAATACTATTGGAAAAGATTGTGGGGAATAATATTAAAATTCTGAAGAGAAAAAGCGATTTAAAACTTTATTTTTTAAACTCATAGAAAATTTCAATTTCAAAACTTTCAAATAGATGTATGGCCTAGAATCTGCATTAAAAATACTATTAGAAAAGATTGTGAGGAATGATATTAAAATTCAGAAGAGAAAAAGCGATTTAAAACTTTATTTTTTAAACTCATAGAAAATTTCAATTTCAAAACTTTCAAATAGATGTATGGCCTAGAATCTGCATTAAAAATACTATTAGAAAAGATTGTGAGGAATGATATTAAAATTCTGAAGAGAAATACCGATTTAAAACTTTATTTTTTAAACTCATAGAAAATTTCAATTTCAAAACTTTCAAATAGATGTATGGCCTAGAATCTGCATTAAAAATACTATTAGAAAAGATTGTGAGAAATGATATTAAAATTCCGAAGAGAAATAGCGATTTAAAACTTTATTTTTTAAACTCATAGAAAATTTCAATTTCAAAACTTTCAAATAGATGTATGGCCTAGAATCTGCATTAAAAATACTATTAGAAAAGATTGTGGGGAATGATATTAAAATTCTGAAGAGAAATAGAGATTTAAAACTTTATTTTTTAAACTCATAGAAAATTTCAACTTCAAAACTTTCAAATAGATGTATAGCCTAGAATCTGCATTAAAAATACTATTAGAAAAGATTGTGGGGAATGATATTACAATTCTGAAGAGAAATAGAGATTTAAAACTTTATTTTTTAAACTCATAGATAATTTCAATTTCAAAACTTTCAAATAGATGTATGGGCTAGAATCTGTATTAAAAATACTATTAGAAAAGATTGTGAGGAATGATATTAAAATTCTGAAGAGAAATAACGATTTAAAACTTTATTTTTTAAACTCATAGAAAATTTCAATTTCAAAACTTTCAAATAGATGTATGGCCTAGAATCTGCATTAAAAATACTATTAGAAAAGATTGTGAGGAATGATATTAAAATTCTGAAGATAAAAAACGATTTAAAACTTTATTTTTTAAACTCATAGAAAATTTCAACTTCAAAACTTTCAAATAGATGTATAGCCTAGAATCTGCATTAAAAATACTATTAGAAAAGATTGTGGGGAATGATATTACAATTCTGAAGAGAAATAGAGATTTAAAACTTTATTTTTTAAACTCATAGATAATTTCAATTTCAAAACTTTCAAATAGATGTATAGCCTAGAATCTGTATTAAAAATACTATTAGAAAAGATTGTGAGGAATGATATTAAAATTCTGAAGAGAAATAACGATTTAAAACTTTATTTTTTAAACTCATAGAAAATTTCAATTTCAAAACTTTCAAATAGATGTATGGCCTAGAATCTGCATTAAAAATACTATTAGAAAAGATTGTCAGGAATGATATTAAAATTCTGAAGAGAAATAACGATTTAAAACTTTATTTTTTAAACTCATAGAAAATTTCAATTTCAAAATTTTCAAATAGATGTATGGGCTAGAATCTGCATTAAAAATACTATTAGAAAAGATTGTCAGGAATGATATTAAAATTCTGAAGAGAAATAACGATTTAAAACTTTATTTTTTAAACTCATAGATAATTTCAAATTCAAAACTTTCAGATAGATGTATGGGCTAGAATCTGCATTAAAAATACTATTAGAAAAGATTGTCAGGAATGATATTAAAATTCTGAAGAGAAATAACGATTTAAAACTTTATTTTTTAAACTCATAGAAAATTTCAATTTCAAAACTTTCAAATAGATGTATGGCCTAGAATCTGCATTAAAAATACTATTAGAAAAGATTGTCAGGAATGATATTAAAATTCTGAAGAGAAATAACGATTTAAAACTTTATTTTTTAAACTCATAGAAAATTTCAATTTCAAAACTTTCAAATAGATGTATGGGCTAGAATCTGCATTAAAAATACTATTAGAAAAGATTGTGAGAAATGATATTAAAATTCTGAAGAGAAATAACGATTTAAAACTTTATTTTTTAAACTCATAGAAAATTTCAATTTCAAAACTTTCAGATAGATGTATGGCCTAGAATCTGCATTAAAAATACTATTAGAAAAGATTGTGAGAAATGATATTAAAATTCTGAAGAGAAATAACGATTTAAAACTTTATTTTTTAAACTCATAGATAATTTCAATTTCAAAACTTTCAGATAGATGTATGGCCTAGAATCTGCATTAAAAATACTATTAGAAAAGATTGTGAGAAATGATATTAAAATTCTGAAGAGAAATAACGATTTAAAACTTTATTTTTTAAACTCATAGATAATTTCAATTTCAAAACTTTCAGATAGATGTATGGCCTAGAATCTGCATTAAAAATACTATTAGAAAAGATTGTGAGAAATGATATTAAAATTCTGAAGAGAAATAACGATTTAAAACTTTATTTTTTAAACTCATAGATAATTTCAATTTCAAAACTTTCAGATAGATGTATGGCCTAGAATCTGCATTAAAAATACTATTAGAAAAGATTGTGAGAAATGATATTAAAATTCTGAAGAGAAATAACGATTTAAAACTTTATTTTTTAAACTCATAGATAATTTCAATTTCAAAACTTTCAAATAGATGTATGGGCTAGAATCTGCATTAAAAATACTATTAGAAAAGATTGTCAGGAATGATATTAAAATTCTGAAGAGAAATACCGATTTAAAACTTTATTTTTTAAACTCATAGAAAATTTCAATTTCAAAACTTTCAGATAGATGTATGGCCTAGAATCTGCATTAAAAATACTATTAGAAAAGATTGTGAGAAATGATATTAAAATTCTGAAGAGAAATAACGATTTAAAACTTTATTTTTTAAACTCATAGAAAATTTCAATTTCAAAACTTTCAGATAGATGTATGGCCTAGAATCTGCATTAAAAATACTATTAGAAAAGATTGTCAGGAATGATATTAAAATTCTGAAGAGAAATACCGATTTAAAACTTTATTTTTTAAACTCATAGAAAATTTCAATTTCAAAACTTTCAGATAGATGTATGGCCTAGAATCTGCATTAAAAATACTATTAGAAAAGATTGTCAAGAATGATATTAAAATTCTGAAGAGAAATAACGATTTAAAACTTTATTTTTTAAACTCATAGAAAATTTCAATTTCAAAACTTTCAAATAGATGTATGGCCTAGAATCTGCATTAAAAATACTATTAGAAAAGATTGTCAAGAATGATATTAAAATTCTGAAGAGAAATAACGATTTAAAACTTTATTTTTTAAACTCATAGAAAATTTCAATTTCAAAACTTTCAAATAGATGTATGGCCTAGAATCTGCATTAAAAATACTATTAGAAAAGATTGTCAGGAATGATATTAAAATTCTGAAGAGAAATAACGATTTAAAACTTTATTTTTTAAACTCATAGAAAATTTCAATTTCAAAACTTTCAGATAGATGTATGGCCTAGAATCTGCATTAAAAATACTATTAGAAAAGATTGTGAGAAATGATATTAAAATTCTGAAGAGAAATAACGATTTAAAACTTTATTTTTTAAACTCATAGATAATTTCAATTTCAAAACTTTCAGATAGATGTATGGCCTAGAATCTGCATTAAAAATACTATTAGAAAAGATTGTGAGAAATGATATTAAAATTCTGAAGAGAAATAACGATTTAAAACTTTATTTTTTAAACTCATAGATAATTTCAATTTCAAAACTTTCAAATAGATGTATGGGCTAGAATCTGCATTAAAAATACTATTAGAAAAGATTGTCAGGAATGATATTAAAATTCTGAAGAGAAATACCGATTTAAAACTTTATTTTTTAAACTCATAGAAAATTTCAATTTCAAAACTTTCAGATAGATGTATGGCCTAGAATCTGCATTAAAAATACTATTAGAAAAGATTGTGAGAAATGATATTAAAATTCTGAAGAGAAATAACGATTTAAAACTTTATTTTTTAAACTCATAGATAATTTCAATTTCAAAACTTTCAGATAGATGTATGGCCTAGAATCTGCATTAAAAATACTATTAGAAAAGATTGTGAGAAATGATATTAAAATTCTGAAGAGAAATAACGATTTAAAACTTTATTTTTTAAACTCATAGATAATTTCAATTTCAAAACTTTCAGATAGATGTATGGCCTAGAATCTGCATTAAAAATACTATTAGAAAAGATTGTCAGGAATGATATTAAAATTCTGAAGAGAAATACCGATTTAAAACTTTATTTTTTAAACTCATAGATAATTTCAATTTCAAAACTTTCAGATAGATGTATGGCCTAGAATCTGCATTAAAAATACTATTAGAAAAGATTGTGAGAAATGATATTAAAATTCTGAAGAGAAATACCGATTTAAAACTTTATTTTTTAAACTCATAGATAATTTCAATTTCAAAACTTTCAGATAGATGTATGGCCTAGAATCTGCATTAAAAATACTATTAGAAAAGATTGTGAGAAATGATATTAAAATTCTGAAGAGAAATAACGATTTAAAACTTTATTTTTTAAACTCATAGATAATTTCAATTTCAAAACTTTCAGATAGATGTATGGCCTAGAATCTGCATTAAAAATACTATTAGAAAAGATTGTGAGAAATGATATTAAAATTCTGAAGAGAAATACCGATTTAAAACTTTATTTTTTAAACTCATAGATAATTTCAATTTCAAAACTTTCAGATAGATGTATGGCCTAGAATCTGCATTAAAAATACTATTAGAAAAGATTGTGAGAAATGATATTAAAATTCTGAAGAGAAATAACGATTTAAAACTTTATTTTTTAAACTCATAGATAATTTCAATTTCAAAACTTTCAGATAGATGTATGGCCTAGAATCTGCATTAAAAATACTATTAGAAAAGATTGTGAGAAATGATATTAAAATTCTGAAGAGAAATAACGATTTAAAACTTTATTTTTTAAACTCATAGATAATTTCAATTTCAAAACTTTCAAATAGATGTATGGGCTAGAATCTGCATTAAAAATACTATTAGAAAAGATTGTCAGGAATGATATTAAAATTCTGAAGAGAAATACCGATTTAAAACTTTATTTTTTAAACTCATAGAAAATTTCAATTTCAAAACTTTCAGATAGATGTATGGCCTAGAATCTGCATTAAAAATACTATTAGAAAAGATTGTGAGAAATGATATTAAAATTCTGAAGAGAAATAACGATTTAAAACTTTATTTTTTAAACTCATAGAAAATTTCAATTTCAAAACTTTCAGATAGATGTATGGCCTAGAATCTGCATTAAAAATACTATTAGAAAAGATTGTCAGGAATGATATTAAAATTCTGAAGAGAAATACCGATTTAAAACTTTATTTTTTAAACTCATAGAAAATTTCAATTTCAAAACTTTCAGATAGATGTATGGCCTAGAATCTGCATTAAAAATACTATTAGAAAAGATTGTCAAGAATGATATTAAAATTCTGAAGAGAAATAACGATTTAAAACTTTATTTTTTAAACTCATAGAAAATTTCAATTTCAAAACTTTCAAATAGATGTATGGCCTAGAATCTGCATTAAAAATACTATTAGAAAAGATTGTCAAGAATGATATTAAAATTCTGAAGAGAAATAACGATTTAAAACTTTATTTTTTAAACTCATAGAAAATTTCAATTTCAAAACTTTCAAATAGATGTATGGCCTAGAATCTGCATTAAAAATACTATTAGAAAAGATTGTCAGGAATGATATTAAAATTCTGAAGAGAAATAACGATTTAAAACTTTATTTTTTAAACTCATAGAAAATTTCAATTTCAAAACTTTCAGATAGATGTATGGCCTAGAATCTGCATTAAAAATACTATTAGAAAAGATTGTGAGAAATGATATTAAAATTCTGAAGAGAAATAACGATTTAAAACTTTATTTTTTAAACTCATAGATAATTTCAATTTCAAAACTTTCAGATAGATGTATGGCCTAGAATCTGCATTAAAAATACTATTAGAAAAGATTGTCAAGAATGATATTAAAATTCTGAAGAGAAATAACGATTTAAAACTTTATTTTTTAAACTCATAGATAATTTCAATTTCAAAACTTTCAGATAGATGTATGGCCTAGAATCTGCATTAAAAATACTATTAGAAAAGATTGTCAAGAATGATATTAAAATTCTGAAGAGAAATAACGATTTAAAACTTTATTTTTTAAACTCATAGATAATTTCAATTTCAAAACTTTCAAATAGATGTATGGCCTAGAATCTGCATTAAAAATACTATTAGAAAATATTGTGAGGAATGATATTAAAATTCAGAAGAGAAAAAGCGATTTAAAATTTTATTTTTTAAACTCATAGAAAATTTCAATTTCAAAACTTTCAGATAGATGTATGGCCTAGAATCTGCATTAAAAATACTATTAGAAAAGATTGTGAGAAATGATATTAAAATTCTGAAGAGAAATAACGATTTAAAACTTTATTTTTTAAACTCATAGATAATTTCAATTTCAAAACTTTCAAATAGATGTATAGGCTAGAATCTGTATTAAAAATACTATTAGAAAAGATTGTGAGGAATGATATTAAAATTCTGAAGAGAAATAACGATTTAAAACTTTATTTTTTAAACTCATAGAAAATTTCAATTTCAAAACTTTCAAATAGATGTATGGCCTAGAATCTGCATTAAAAATACTATTAGAAAAGATTGTCAGGAATGATATTAAAATTCTGAAGAGAAATAACGATTTAAAACTTTATTTTTTAAACTCATAGAAAATTTCAATTTCAAAACTTTCAATAGATGTATGGCCTAGAATCTGCATTAAAAATACTATTAGAAAAGATTGTGAGAAATGATATTAAAATTCTGAAGAGAAATAACGATTTAAAACTTTATTTTTTAAACTCATAGAAAATTTCAATTTCAAAACTTTCAGATAGATGTATGGCCTAGAATCTGCATTAAAAATACTATTAGAAAAGATTGTGAGAAATGATATTAAAATTCTGAAGAGAAAAAGCGATTTAAAACTTTATTTTTTAAACTCATAGAAAATTTCAATTTCAAAACTTTCAAATAGATGTATGGCCTAGAATCTGCATTAAAAATACTATTAGAAAAGATTGTGAGGAATGATATTAAAATTCTGAAGAGAAAAAGCGATTTAAAACTTTATTTTTTAAACTCATAGAAAATTTCAATTTCATGAATTTCAAATAGATGTATGGCCTAGAATCTGCATTAAAAATACTATTGGAAAAGATTGTGGGGAATGATATTAAAATTCTGAAGAGAAATAGCGATTTTAAACTTTATTTTTTAAACTCATAGAAAATTTCAATTTCATGTATTTCAAATAGATGTATGGCCTAGAATCTGCATTAAAAATACTATTGGAAAAGATTGTGGGGAATAATATTAAAATTCTGAAGAGAAAAAGCGATTTAAAACTTTATTTTTTAAACTCATAGAAAATTTCAATTTCAAAACTTTCAAATAGATGTATGGCCTAGAATCTGCATTAATAATACTATTAGAAAAGATTGTGGGGAATAATATTAAAATTCTGAAGAGAAAAAGCGATTTAAAACTTTATTTTTTAAACTCATAGAAAATTTCAATTTCAAAACTTTCAAATAGATGTATGGCCTAGAATCTGCATTAAAAATACTATTAGAAAAGATTGTGAGGAATGATATTAAAATTCAGAAGAGAAAAAGCGATTTAAAAACTTTATTTTTTAAACTCATAGAAAATTTCAATTTCAAAACTTTCAAATAGATGTATGGCCTAGAATCTGCATTAAAAATACTATTAGAAAAGATTGTGGGGAATAATATTAAAATTCTGAAGAGAAAAAGCGATTTAAAACTTTATTTTTTAAACTCATAGAAAATTTCAATTTCAAAACTTTCAAATAGATGTATGGCCTAGAATCTGCATTAAAAATACTATTAGAAAAGATTGTGAGGAATGATATTAAAATTCTGAAGAGAAAAAGCGATTTAAAACTTTATTTTTTAAACTCATAGAAAATTTCAATTTCAAAACTTTCAAATAGATGTATGGCCTAGAATCTGCATTAAAAATACTATTAGATAAGATTGTGAGGAATGATATTAAAATTCAGAAGAGAAAAAGCGATTTAAAATTTTATTTTTTAAACACATAGAAGATTTCAATTTCAAAACTTTCAAATAGATGTATGGCCTAGAATCTGCATTAAAAATACAATTAGTATAGATTGTGAGGAATGATATTAAAATTCAGAAGAGAAAAAGCGATTTAAAATTTTATTTTTTAAACACATAGAAGATTTCAATTTCAAAACTTTCAAATAGATGTATGGCCTAGAATCTGCATTAAAAATACAATTAGAATAGATTGTGAGGAATGATATTAAAATTCAGAAGAGAAAAAGCGATTTAAAATTTTATTTTTTAAACACATAGAAGATTTCAATTTCATGAATTTCAAATAGATGTATGGCCTAGAATCTGCATTAAAAATACTATTGGAAAAGATTGTGGGGAATGATATTAAAATTCTGAAGAGAAATAGCGATTTTAAACTTTATTTTTTAAACTCATAGAAAATTTCAATTTCATGTATTTCAAATAGATGTATGGCCTAGAATCTGCATTAAAAATACTATTGGAAAAGATTGTGGGGAATAATATTAAAATTCTGAAGAGAAAAAGCGATTTAAAACTTTATTTTTTAAACTCATAGAAAATTTCAATTTCATGAATTTCAAATAGATGTATGGCCTAGAATCTGCATTAAAAATACTATTAGAAAAGATTGTGAGGAATGATATTAAAATTCAGAAGAGAAAAAGCGATTTAAAACTTTATTTTTTAAACTCATAGAAAATTTCAATTTCAAAACTTTCAAATAGATGTATGGCCTAGAATCTGCATTAAAAATACTATTAGAAAAGATTGTGAGGAATGATATTAAAATTCTGAAGAGAAAAAGCGATTTAAAACTTTATTTTTTAAACTCATAGAAAATTTCAATTTCATGAATTTCAAATAGATGTATGGCCTAGAATCTGCATTAAAAATACTATTGGAAAAGATTGTGGGGAATGATATTAAAATTCTGAAGAGAAATAGCGATTTTAAACTTTATTTTTTAAACTCATAGAAAATTTCAATTTCATGTATTTCAAATAGATGTATGGCCTAGAATCTGCATTAAAAATACTATTGGAAAAGATTGTGGGGAATAATATTAAAATTCTGAAGAGAAAAAGCGATTTAAAACTTTATTTTTTAAACTCATAGAAAATTTCAATTTCAAAACTTTCAAATAGATGTATGGCCTAGAATCTGCATTAAAAATACTATTAGAAAAGATTGTGGGGAATAATATTAAAATTCTGAAGAGAAAAAGCGATTTAAAACTTTATTTTTTAAACTCATAGAAAATTTCAATTTCAAAACTTTCAAATAGATGTATGGCCTAGAATCTGCATTAAAAATACTATTAGAAAAGATTGTGAGGAATGATATTAAAATTCAGAAGAGAAAAAGCGATTTAAAACTTTATTTTTTAAACTCATAGAAAATTTCAATTTCAAAACTTTCAAATAGATGTATGGCCTAGAATCTGCATTAAAAATACTATTAGAAAAGATTGTGGGGAATAATATTAAAATTCTGAAGAGAAAAAGCGATTTAAAACTTTATTTTTTAAACTCATAGAAAATTTCAATTTCAAAACTTTCAAATAGATGTATGGCCTAGAATCTGCATTAAAAATACTATTAGAAAAGATTGTGAGGAATGATATTAAAATTCTGAAGAGAAAAAGCGATTTAAAACTTTATTTTTTAAACTCATAGAAAATTTCAATTTCAAAACTTTCAAATAGATGTATGGCCTAGAATCTGCATTAAAAATACTATTAGATAAGATTGTGAGGAATGATATTAAAATTCAGAAGAGAAAAAGCGATTTAAAATTTTATTTTTTAAACACATAGAAGATTTCAATTTCAAAACTTTCAAATAGATGTATGGCCTAGAATCTGCATTAAAAATACAATTAGTATAGATTGTGAGGAATGATATTAAAATTCAGAAGAGAAAAAGCGATTTAAAATTTTATTTTTTAAACACATAGAAGATTTCAATTTCAAAACTTTCAAATAGATGTATGGCCTAGAATCTGCATTAAAAATACTATTAGAAAAGATTGTGAGGAATGATATTAAAATTCAGAAGAGAAAAAGCGATTTAAAACTTTATTTTTTAAACTCATAGAAAATTTCAATTTCAAAACTTTCAAATAGATGTATGGCCTAGAATCTGCATTAAAAATACTATTAGAAAAGATTGTGGGGAATAATATTAAAATTCTGAAGAGAAAAAGCGATTTAAAACTTTATTTTTTAAACTCATAGAAAATTTCAATTTCAAAACTTTCAAATAGATGTATGGCCTAGAATCTGCATTAAAAATACTATTAGAAAAGATTGTGAGGAATGATATTAAAATTCTGAAGAGAAAAAGCGATTTAAAACTTTATTTTTTAAACTCATAGAAAATTTCAATTTCAAAACTTTCAAATAGATGTATGGCCTAGAATCTGCATTAAAAATACTATTAGAAAAGATTGTGAGGAATGATATTAAAATTCAGAAGAGAAAAAGCGATTTAAAATTTTATTTTTTAAACACATAGAAGATTTCAATTTCAAAACTTTCAAATAGATGTATGGCCTAGAATCTGCATTAAAAATACAATTAGAATAGATTGTGAGGAATGATATTAAAATTCAGAAGAGAAAAAGCGATTTAAAATTTTATTTTTTAAACACATAGAAGTTTTCAATTTCAAAACTTTCAAATAGATGTATGGCCTAGAATCTGCATTAAAAATACTATTAGAAAAGATTGTGGGGAATAATATTAAAATTCTGAAGAGAAAAAGCGATTTAAAACTTTATTTTTTAAACTCATAGAAAATTTCAATTTCAAAACTTTCAAATAGATGTATGGCCTAGAATCTGCATTAAAAATACTATTAGAAAATATTGTGAGGAATGATATTAAAATTCAGAAGAGAAAAAGCGATTTAAAATTTTATTTTTTAAACTCATAGAAAATTTCAATTTCAAAACTTTCAAATAGATGTATGGCCTAGAATCTGCATTAAAAATACTATTAGAAAAGATTGTGAGGAATGATATTAAAATTCTGAAGAGAAAAAGCGATTTAAAACTTTATTTTTTAAACTCATAGAAAATTTCAATTTCAAAACTTTCAAATAGATGTATGGCCTAGAATCTGCATTAAAAATACTCTTAGAAAAGATTGTGAGGAATGATATTAAAATTCAGAAGAGAAAAAGCGATTTAAAACTTTATTTTTTAAACTCATAGAAAATTTCAATTTCAAAACTTTCAAATAGATGTATGGCCTAGAATCTGCATTAAAAATACTATTAGAAAAGATTGTGAGGAATGATATTAAAATTCTGAAGAGAAAAAGCGATTTAAAACTTTATTTTTTAAACTCATAAAAAATTTCAATTTCAAAACTTTCAAATAGATGTATGGCCTAGAATCTGCATTAAAAATACTATTAGAAAAGATTGTGGGGAATAATATTAAAATTCTGAAGAGAAAAAGCGATTTAAAACTTTATTTTTTAAACTCATAGAAAATTTCAATTTCAAAACTTTCAAATAGATGTATGGCCTAGAATCTGCATTAAAAATACTATTAGAAAAGATTGTGAGGAATGATATTAAAATTCAGAAGAGAAAAAGCGATTTAAAACTTTATTTTTTAAACTCATAGAAAATTTCAATTTCAAAACTTTCAAATAGATGTATGGCCTAGAATCTGCATTAAAAATACTATTAGAAAAGATTGTGGGGAATGATATTAAAATTCTGAAGAGAAAAAGCGATTTAAAACTTTATTTTTTAAACTCATAGAAAATTTCAATTTCAAAACTTTCAAATAGATGTATGGCCTAGAATCTGCATTAAAAATACTATTAGAAAAGATTGTGAGGAATGATATTAAAATTCTGAAGAGAAAAAGCGATTTAAAACTTTATTTTTTAAACTCATAGAAAATTTCAATTTCAAAACTTTCAAATAGATGTATGGCCTAGAATCTGCATTAAAAATACTATTAGAAAAGATTGTGAGGAA
Source organism: Pratylenchus scribneri (assembly GCA_030063045.1). Taxonomy (NCBI): domain Eukaryota; kingdom Metazoa; phylum Nematoda; class Chromadorea; order Rhabditida; family Pratylenchidae; genus Pratylenchus; species Pratylenchus scribneri. Next base: position 286,495 of record JAQSEB010000028.1, read on the forward strand.
TGATATTAAAATTCAGAAGAGAAAAAGCGATTTAAAACTTTATTTTTTAAACTCATAGAAAATTTCAATTTCAAAACTTTCAAATAGATGTATGGCCTAGAATCTGCATTAAAAATACTATTAGAAAAGATTGTGAGGAATGATATTAAAATTCAGAAGAGAAAAAGCGATTTAAAATTTTATTTTTTAAACACATAGAAGATTTCAATTTCAAAACTTTCAAATAGATGTATGGCCTAGAATCTGCATTAAAAATACTATTAGAAAAGATTGTGGGGAATAATATTAAAATTCTGAAGAGAAAAAGCGATTTAAAACTTTATTTTTTAAACTCATAGAAAATTTCAATTTCAAAACTTTCAAATAGATGTATGGCCTAGAATCTGCATTAAAAATACTATTAGAAAAGATTGTGAGGAATGATATTAAAATTCAGAAGAGAAAAAGCGATTTAAAACTTTATTTTTTAAACTCATAGAAAATTTCAATTTCATGAATTTCAAATATATGTATAGCCTAGAATCTGCATTAAAAATACAATTAGAATAGATTGTCAGGAATGATATTAAAATTCTGAAGAGAAATAACGATTTAAAACTTTATTTTTTAAACTCATAGAAAATTTCAATTTCAAAACTTTCAAATAGATGTATGGCCTAGAATCTGCATTAAAAATACTATTAGAAAAGATTGTGGGGAATGATATTAAAATTCTGAAGAGAAATAGAGATTTAAAACTTTATTTTTTAAACTCATAGAAAATTTCAACTTCAAAACTTTCAAATAGATGTATAGCCTAGAATCTGCATTAAAAATACTATTAGAAAAGATTGTGAGGAATGATATTAAAATTCTGAAGAGAAAAAGCGATTTAAAACTTTATTTTTTAAACTCATAGAAAATTTCAATTTCAAAACTTTCAAATAGATGTATGGCCTAGAATCTGCATTAAAAATACTATTAGAAAAGATTGTGAGGAATGATATTAAAATTCAGAAGAGAAAAAGCGATTTAAAACTTTATTTTTTAAACTCATAGAAAATTTCAATTTCAAAACTTTCAAATAGATGTATGGCCTAGAATCTGCATTAAAAATACTATTAGAAAAGATTGTGAGGAATGATATTAAAATTCAGAAGAGAAAAAGCGATTTAAAATTTTATTTTTTAAACACATAGAAGATTTCAATTTCAAAACTTTCAAATAGATGTATGGCCTAGAATCTGCATTAAAAATACTATTAGAAAAGATTGTGGGGAATAATATTAAAATTCTGAAGAGAAAAAGCGATTTAAAACTTTATTTTTTAAACTCATAGAAAATTTCAATTTCAAAACTTTCAAATAGATGTATGGCCTAGAATCTGCATTAAAAATACTATTAGAAAAGATTGTGAGGAATGATATTAAAATTCAGAAGAGAAAAAGCGATTTAAAACTTTATTTTTTAAACTCATAGAAAATTTCAATTTCATGAATTTCAAATATATGTATAGCCTAGAATCTGCATTAAAAATACAATTAGAATAGATTGTGGGGAATGATATTAAAATTCTGACGAGAAATAGCGATTTTAAATTTTATTTTTTAAACTCATAGAAAATTTCAATTTCATGAATTTCAAATATATGTATAGCCTAGAATCTGCATTAAAAATACTATTAGAAAAGATTGTGAGGAATGATATTAAAATTCAGAAGAGAAAAAGCGATTTAAAACTTTATTTTTTAAACTCATAGAAAATTTCAATTTCAAAACTTTCAAATAGATGTATGGCCTAGAATCTGCATTAAAAATACTATTAGAAAAGATTGTGAGGAATGATATTAAAATTCAGAAGAGAAAAAGCGATTTAAAACTTTATTTTTTAAACTCATAGAAAATTTCAATTTCAAAACTTTCAAATAGATGTATGGCCTAGAATCTGCATTAAAAATACTATTAGAAAAGATTGTGAGGAATGATATTAAAATTCTGAAGAGAAATACCGATTTAAAACTTTATTTTTTAAACTCATAGAAAATTTCAATTTCAAAACTTTCAAATAGATGTATGGCCTAGAATCTGCATTAAAAATACTATTAGAAAAGATTGTGAGGAATGATATTAAAATTCTGAAGAGAAAAAGCGATTTAAAACTTTATTTTTTAAACTCATAGAAAATTTCAATTTCAAAACTTTCAAATAGATGTATGGCCTAGAATCTGCATTAAAAATACTATTAGAAAAGATTGTGAGGAATGATATTAAAATTCAGAAGAGAAAAAGCGATTTAAAACTTTATTTTTTAAACTCATAGAAAATTTCAATTTCAAAACTTTCAAATAGATGTATGGCCTAGAATCTGCATTAAAAATACTATTAGAAAAGATTGTGGGGAATAATATTAAAATTCTGAAGAGAAAAAGCGATTTAAAACTTTATTTTTTAAACTCATAGAAAATTTCAATTTCAAAACTTTCAAATAGATGTATGGCCTAGAATCTGCATTAAAAATACTATTAGAAAAGATTGTGAGGAATGATATTAAAATTCTGAAGAGAAAAAGCGATTTAAAACTTTATTTTTTAAACTCATAGAAAATTTCAATTTCAAAACTTTCAAATAGATGTATGGCCTAGAATCTGCATTAAAAATACTATTAGAAAAGATTGTGGGGAATAATATTAAAATTCTGAAGAGAAAAAGCGATTTAAAACTTTATTTTTTAAACTCATAGAAAATTTCAATTTCAAAACTTTCAAATAGATGTATGGCCTAGAATCTGCATTAAAAATACTATTAGAAAAGATTGTGAGGAATGATATTAAAATTCAGAAGAGAAAAAGCGATTTAAAACTTTATTTTTTAAACTCATAGAAAATTTCAATTTCAAAACTTTCAAATAGATGTATGGCCTAGAATCTGCATTAAAAATACTATTAGAAAAGATTGTGAGGAATGATATTAAAATTCAGAAGAGAAAAAGCGATTTAAAACTTTATTTTTTAAACTCATAGAAAATTTCAATTTCATGAATTTCAAATATATGTATAGCCTAGAATCTGCATTAAAAATACAATTAGAATAGATTGTGGGGAATGATATTAAAATTCTGACGAGAAATAGCGATTTTAAATTTTATTTTTTAAACTCATAGAAAATTTCAATTTCATGAATTTCAAATATATGTATAGCCTAGAATCTGCATTAAAAATACTATTAGAAAAGATTGTGAGGAATGATATTAAAATTCAGAAGAGAAAAAGCGATTTAAAACTTTATTTTTTAAACTCATAGAAAATTTCAATTTCAAAACTTTCAAATAGATGTATGGCCTAGAATCTGCATTAAAAATACTATTAGAAAAGATTGTGAGGAATGATATTAAAATTCAGAAGAGAAAAAGCGATTTAAAACTTTATTTTTTAAACTCATAGAAAATTTCAATTTCAAAACTTTCAAATAGATGTATGGCCTAGAATCTGCATTAAAAATACAATTAGAATAGATTGTGAGGAATGATATTAAAATTCAGAAGAGAAAAAGCGATTTAAAATTTTATTTTTTAAACACATAGAAGATTTCAATTTCAAAACTTTCAAATAGATGTATGGCCTAGAATCTGCATTAAAAATACTATTAGAAAAGATTGTGAGGAATGATATTAAAATTCAGAAGAGAAAAAGCGATTTAAAACTTTATTTTTTAAACTCATAGAAAATTTCAATTTCAAAACTTTCAAATAGATGTATGGCCTAGAATCTGCATTAAAAATACTATTAGAAAAGATTGTGGGGAATAATATTAAAATTCTGAAGAGAAAAAGCGATTTAAAACTTTATTTTTTAAACTCATAGAAAATTTCAATTTCAAAACTTTCAAATAGATGTATGGCCTAGAATCTGCATTAAAAATACTATTAGAAAAGATTGTGAGGAATGATATTAAAATTCTGAAGAGAAAAAGCGATTTAAAACTTTATTTTTTAAACTCATAGAAAATTTCAATTTCAAAACTTTCAAATAGATGTATGGCCTAGAATCTGCATTAAAAATACTATTAGAAAAGATTGTGGGGAATAATATTAAAATTCTGAAGAGAAAAAGCGATTTAAAACTTTATTTTTTAAACTCATAGAAATTTTCAATTTCATGAATTTCAAATATATGTATAGCCTAGAATCTGCATTAAAAATACAATTAGAATAGATTGTGGGGAATGATATTAAAATTCTGACGAGAAATAGCGATTTTAAATTTTATTTTTTAAACTCATAGAAAATTTCAATTTCATGAATTTCAAATATATGTATAGCCTAGAATCTGCATTAAAAATACTATTAGAAAAGATTGTGAGGAATGATATTAAAATTCAGAAGAGAAAAAGCGATTTAAAACTTTATTTTTTAAACTCATAGAAAATTTCAATTTCAAAACTTTCAAATAGATGTATGGCCTAGAATCTGCATTAAAAATACTATTAGAAAAGATTGTGGGGAATAATATTAAAATTCTGAAGAGAAAAAGCGATTTAAAACTTTATTTTTTAAACTCATAGAAAATTTCAATTTCAAAACTTTCAAATAGATGTATGGCCTAGAATCTGCATTAAAAATACTATTAGAAAAGATTGTGAGGAATGATATTAAAATTCTGAAGAGAAAAAGCGATTTAAAACTTTATTTTTTAAACTCATAGAAAATTTCAATTTCAAAACTTTCAAATAGATGTATGGCCTAGAATCTGCATTAAAAATACTATTAGAAAAGATTGTGAGGAATGATATTAAAATTCAGAAGAGAAAAAGCGATTTAAAATTTTATTTTTTAAACACATAGAAGATTTCAATTTCAAAACTTTCAAATAGATGTATGGCCTAGAATCTGCATTAAAAATACAATTAGAATAGATTGTGAGGAATGATATTAAAATTCAGAAGAGAAAAAGCGATTTAAAATTTTATTTTTTAAACACATAGAAGATTTCAATTTCAAAACTTTCAAATAGATGTATGGCCTAGAATCTGCATTAAAAATACTATTAGAAAAGATTGTGAGGAATGATATTAAAATTCAGAAGAGAAAAAGCGATTTAAAACTTTATTTTTTAAACTCATAGAAAATTTCAATTTCAAAACTTTCAAATAGATGTATGGCCTAGAATCTGCATTAAAAATACTATTAGAAAAGATTGTGGGGAATAATATTAAAATTCTGAAGAGAAAAAGCGATTTAAAACTTTATTTTTTAAACTCATAGAAAATTTCAATTTCAAAACTTTCAAATAGATGTATGGCCTAGAATCTGCATTAAAAATACTATTAGAAAAGATTGTGAGGAATGATATTAAAATTCTGAAGAGAAAAAGCGATTTAAAACTTTATTTTTTAAACTCATAGAAAATTTCAATTTCAAAACTTTCAAATAGATGTATGGCCTAGAATCTGCATTAAAAATACTATTAGAAAAGATTGTGAGGAATGATATTAAAATTCAGAAGAGAAAAAGCGATTTAAAATTTTATTTTTTAAACACATAGAAGATTTCAATTTCAAAACTTTCAAATAGATGTATGGCCTAGAATCTGCATTAAAAATACAATTAGAATAGATTGTGAGGAATGATATTAAAATTCAGAAGAGAAAAAGCGATTTAAAATTTTATTTTTTAAACACATAGAAGATTTCAATTTCAAAACTTTCAAATAGATGTATGGCCTAGAATCTGCATTAAAAATACTATTAGAAAAGATTGTGGGGAATAATATTAAAATTCTGAAGAGAAAAAGCGATTTAAAACTTTATTTTTTAAACTCATAGAAAATTTCAATTTCAAAACTTTCAAATAGATGTATGGCCTAGAATCTGCATTAAAAATACTATTAGAAAATATTGTGAGGAATGATATTAAAATTAAGAAGAGAAAAAGCGATTTAAAATTTTATTTTTTAAACTCATAGAAAATTTCAATTTCAAAACTTTCAAATAGATGTATGGCCTAGAATCTGCATTAAAAATACTATTAGAAAAGATTGTGAGGAATGATATTAAAATTCTGAAGAGAAAAAGCGATTTAAAACTTTATTTTTTAAACTCATAGAAAATTTCAATTTCAAAACTTTCAAATAGATGTATGGCCTAGAATCTGCATTAAAAATACTATTAGAAAATATTGTGAGGAATGATATTAAAATTCAGAAGAGAAAAAGCGATTTAAAATTTTATTTTTTAAACTCATAGAAAATTTCAATTTCAAAACTTTCAAATAGATGTATGGCCTAGAATCTGCATTAAAAATACTATTAGAAAAGATTGTGAGGAATGATATTAAAATTCTGAAGAGAAAAAGCGATTTAAAACTTTATTTTTTAAACTCATAGAAAATTTCAATTTCAAAACTTTCAAATAGATGTATGGCCTAGAATCTGCATTAAAAATACTATTAGAAAAGATTGTGAGGAATGATATTAAAATTCAGAAGAGAAAAAGCGATTTAAAACTTTATTTTTTAAACTCATAGAAAATTTCAATTTCAAAACTTTCAAATAGATGTATGGCCTAGAATCTGCATTAAAAATACTATTAGAAAAGATTGTGAGGAATGATATTAAAATTCAGAAGAGAAAAAGCGATTTAAAACTTTATTTTTTAAACTCATAGAAGATTTCAATTTCAAAACTTTCAAATAGATGTATGGCCTAGAATCTGCATTAAAAATACAATTAGAATAGATTGTGAGGAATGATATTAAAATTCAGAAGAGAAAAAGCGATTTAAAATTTTATTTTTTAAACACATAGAAGATTTCAATTTCAAAACTTTCAAATAGATGTATGGCCTAGAATCTGCATTAAAAATACTATTAGAAAAGATTGTGGGGAATAATATTAAAATTCTGAAGAGAAAAAGCGATTTAAAACTTTATTTTTTAAACTCATAGAAAATTTCAATTTCAAAACTTTCAAATAGATGTATGGCCTAGAATCTGCATTAAAAATACTATTAGAAAATATTGTGAGGAATGATATTAAAATTCAGAAGAGAAAAAGCGATTTAAAATTTTATTTTTTAAACTCATAGAAAATTTCAATTTCAAAACTTTCAAATAGATGTATGGCCTAGAATCTGCATTAAAAATACTATTAGAAAAGATTGTGAGGAATGATATTAAAATTCTGAAGAGAAAAAGCGATTTAAAACTTTATTTTTTAAACTCATAGAAAATTTCAATTTCAAAACTTTCAAATAGATGTATGGCCTAGAATCTGCATTAAAAATACTATTAGAAAAGATTGTGAGGAATGATATTAAAATTCAGAAGAGAAAAAGCGATTTAAAACTTTATTTTTTAAACTCATAGAAAATTTCAATTTCAAAACTTTCAAATAGATGTATGGCCTAGAATCTGCATTAAAAATACTATTAGAAAAGATTGTGAGGAATGATATTAAAATTCTGAAGAGAAAAAGCGATTTAAAACTTTATTTTTTAAACTCATAGAAAATTTCAATTTCAAAACTTTCAAATAGATGTATGGCCTAGAATCTGCATTAAAAATACTATTCGAAAAGATTGTGAGGAATGATATTAAAATTCTGAAGAGAAAAAGCGATTTAAAACTTTATTTTTTAAACTCATAGAAAATTTCAATTTCAAAACTTTCAAATAGATGTATGGCCTAGAATCTGCATTAAAAATACTATTAGAAAAGATTGTGAGGAATGATATTAAAATTCAGAAGAGAAAAAGCGCTTTAAAACTTTATTTTTTAAACTCATAGAAAATTTCAATTTCATGAATTTCAAATATATGTATAGCCTAGAATCTGCATTAAAAATACAATTAGAATAGATTGTGGGGAATGATATTAAAATTCTGACGAGAAATAGCGATTTTAAATTTTATTTTTTAAACTCATAGAAAATTTCAATTTCATGAATTTCAAATATATGTATAGCCTAGAATCTGCATTAAAAATACTATTAGAAAAGATTGTGAGGAATGATATTAAAATTCTGAAGAGAAAAAGCGATTTAAAACTTTATTTTTTAAACTCATAGAAAATTTCAATTTCAAAACTTTCAAATAGATGTATGGCCTAGAATCTGCATTAAAAATACTATTAGAAAAGATTGTGAGGAATGATATTAAAATTCTGAAGAGAAAAAGCGATTTAAAACTTTATTTTTTAAACTCATAGAAAATTTCAATTTCAAAACTTTCAAATAGATGTATGGCCTAGAATCTGCATTAAAAATACTATTAGAAAATATTGTGAGGAATGATATTAAAATTCAGAAGAGAAAAAGCGATTTTAAATTTTTTTTTTAAACTCATAGAAAATTTCAATTTCAAAACTTTCAAATAGATGTATGGCCTAGAATCTGCATTAAAAATACTATTAGAAAAGATTGTGAGGAATGATATTAAAATTCTGAAGAGAAAAAGCGATTTAAAACTTTATTTTTTAAACTCATAGAAAATTTCAATTTCAAAACTTTCAAATAGATGTATGGCCTAGAATCTGCATTAAAAATACTATTAGAAAAGATTGTGAGGAATGATATTAAAATTCAGAAGAGAAAAAGCGATTTAAAACTTTATTTTTTAAACTCATAGAAAATTTCAATTTCATGAATTTCAAATATATGTATAGCCTAGAATCTGCATTAAAAATACAATTAGAATAGATTGTGGGGAATGATATTAAAATTCTGACGAGAAATAGCGATTTTAAATTTTATTTTTTAAACTCATAGAAAATTTCAATTTCATGAATTTCAAATATATGTATAGCCTAGAATCTGCATTAAAAATACTATTAGAAAAGATTGTGAGGAATGATATTAAAATTCTGAAGAGAAAAAGCGATTTAAAACTTTATTTTTTAAACTCATAGAAAATTTCAATTTCAAAACTTTCAAATAGATGTATGGCCTAGAATCTGCATTAAAAATACTATTAGAAAAGATTGTGAGGAATGATATTAAAATTCTGAAGAGAAAAAGCGATTTAAAACTTTATTTTTTAAACTCATAGAAAATTTCAATTTCAAAACTTTCAAATAGATGTATGGCCTAGAATCTGCATTAAAAATACTATTAGAAAAGATTGTGAGGAATGATATTAAAATTCAGAAGAGAAAAAGCGATTTAAAACTTTATTTTTTAAACTCATAGAAAATTTCAATTTCAAAACTTTCAAATAGATGTATGGCCTAGAATCTGCATTAAAAATACTATTAGAAAAGATTGTGAGGAATGATATTAAAATTCAGAAGAGAAAAAGCGATTTAAAACTTTATTTTTTAAACTCATAGAAAATTTCAATTTCAAAACTTTCAAATAGATGTATGGCCTAGAATCTGCATTAAAAATACTATTAGAAAAGATTGTGAGGAATGATATTAAAATTCTGAAGAGAAAAAGCGATTTAAAACTTTATTTTTTAAACTCATAGAAAATTTCAATTTCAAAACTTTCAAATAGATGTATGGCCTAGAATCTGCATTAAAAATACTATTAGAAAAGATTGTGAGGAATGATATTAAAATTCTGAAGAGAAAAAGCGATTTAAAACTTTATTTTTTAAACTCATAGAAAATTTCAATTTCAAAACTTTCAAATAGATGTATGGCCTAGAATCTGCATTAAAAATACTATTAGAAAAGATTGTGAGGAATGATATTAAAATTCAGAAGAGAAAAAGCGATTTAAAACTTTATTTTTTAAACTCATAGAAAATTTCAATTTCAAAACTTTCAAATAGATGTATGGCCTAGAATCTGCATTAAAAATACTATTAGAAAAGATTGTGAGGAATGATATTAAAATTCTGAAGAGAAAAAGCGATTTAAAACTTTATTTTTTAAACTCATAGAAAATTTCAATTTCAAAACTTTCAAATAGATGTATGGCCTAGAATCTGCATTAAAAATACTATTAGAAAAGATTGTGGGGAATAATATTAAAATTCTGAAGAGAAAAAGCGATTTAAAACTTTATTTTTTAAACTCATAGAAAATTTCAATTTCAAAACTTTCAAATAGATGTATGGCCTAGAATCTGCATTAAAAATACTATTAGAAAAGATTGTGAGGAATGATATTAAAATTCTGAAGAGAAAAAGCGATTTAAAACTTTATTTTTTAAACTCATAGAAAATTTCAATTTCAAAACTTTCAAATAGATGTATGGCCTAGAATCTGCATTAAAAATACTATTAGAAAAGATTGTGGGGAATAATATTAAAATTCTGAAGAGAAAAAGCGATTTAAAATTTTATTTTTTAAACTCATAGAAAATTTCAATTTCAAAACTTTCAAATAGATGTATGGCCTAGAATCTGCATTAAAAATACTATTAGAAAAGATTGTGAGGAATGATATTAAAATTCTGAAGAGAAAAAGCGATTTAAAACTTTATTTTTTAAACTCATAGAAAATTTCAATTTCAAAACTTTCAAATAGATGTATGGCCTAGAATCTGCATTAAAAATACTATTAGAAAAGATTGTGAGGAATGATATTAAAATTCAGAAGAGAAAAAGCGATTTAAAACTTTATTTTTTAAACTCATAGAAAATTTCAATTTCAAAACTTTCAAATAGATGTATGGCCTAGAATCTGCATTAAAAATACTATTAGAAAAGATTGTGAGGAATGATATTAAAATTCAGAAGAGAAAAAGCGATTTAAAACTTTATTTTTTAAACTCATAGAAAATTTCAATTTCATGAATTTCAAATATATGTATAGCCTAGAATCTGCATTAAAAATACAATTAGAATAGATTGTGGGGAATGATATTAAAATTCTGACGAGAAATAGCGATTTTAAATTTTATTTTTTAAACTCATAGAAAATTTCAATTTCATGAATTTCAAATATATGTATAGCCTAGAATCTGCATTAAAAATACTATTAGAAAAGATTGTGAGGAATGATATTAAAATTCTGAAGAGAAAAAGCGATTTAAAACTTTATTTTTTAAACTCATAGAAAATTTCAATTTCAAAACTTTCAAATAGATGTATGGCCTAGAATCTGCATTAAAAATACTATTAGAAAAGATTGTGGGGAATAATATTAAAATTCTGAAGAGAAAAAGCGATTTAAAACTTTATTTTTTAAACTCATAGAAAATTTCAATTTCAAAACTTTCAAATAGATGTATGGCCTAGAATCTGCATTAAAAATACTATTAGAAAAGATTGTGAGGAATGATATTAAAATTCAGAAGAGAAAAAGCGATTTAAAACTTTATTTTTTAAACTCATAGAAAATTTCAATTTCAAAACTTTCAAATAGATGTATGGCCTAGAATCTGCATTAAAAATACTATTAGAAAAGATTGTGGGGAATAATATTAAAATTCTGAAGAGAAAAAGCGATTTAAAACTTTATTTTTTAAACTCATAGAAAATTTCAATTTCAAAACTTTCAAATAGATGTATGGCCTAGAATCTGCATTAAAAATACTATTAGAAAAGATTGTGAGGAATGATATTAAAATTCTGAAGAGAAAAAGCGATTTAAAACTTTATTTTTTAAACTCATAGAAAATTTCAATTTCAAAACTTTCAAATAGATGTATGGCCTAGAATCTGCATTAAAAATACTATTAGAAAAGATTGTGAGGAATGATATTAAAATTCTGAAGAGAAAAAGCGATTTAAAACTTTATTTTTTAAACTCATAGAAAATTTCAATTTCAAAACTTTCAAATAGATGTATGGCCTAGAATCTGCATTAAAAATACTATTAGAAAAGATTGTGAGGAATGATATTAAAATTCTGAAGAGAAAAAGCGATTTAAAACTTTATTTTTTAAACTCATAGAAAATTTCAATTTCAAAACTTTCAAATAGATGTATGGCCTAGAATCTGCATTAAAAATACAATTAGAATAGATTGTGGGGAATGATATTAAAATTCTGACGAGAAATAGCGATTTAAAACTTTATTTTTTAAACTCATAGAAAATTTCAATTTCAAAACTTTCAAATAGATGTATGGCCTAGAATCTGCATTAAAAATACTATTAGAAAAGATTGTGAGGAATGATATTAAAATTCTGAAGAGAAAAAGCGATTTAAAACTTTATTTTTTAAACTCATAGAAAATTTCAATTTCAAAACTTTCAAATAGATGTATGGCCTAGAATCTGCATTAAAAATACTATTAGAAAAGATTGTGAGGAATGATATTAAAATTCTGAAGAGAAAAAGCGATTTAAAACTTTATTTTTTAAACTCATAGAAAATTTCAATTTCAAAACTTTCAAATAGATGTATGGCCTAGAATCTGCATTAAAAATACTATTAGAAAAGATTGTGAGGAATGATATTAAAATTCAGAAGAGAAAAAGCGATTTAAAACTTTATTTTTTAAACTCATAGAAAATTTCAATTTCATGAATTTCAAATATATGTATAGCCTAGAATCTGCATTAAAAATACAATTAGAATAGATTGTGGGGAATGATATTAAAATTCTGACGAGAAATAGCGATTTTAAATTTTATTTTTTAAACTCATAGAAAATTTCAATTTCATGAATTTCAAATATATGTATAGCCTAGAATCTGCATTAAAAATACTATTAGAAAAGATTGTGAGGAATGATATTAAAATTCTGAAGAGAAAAAGCGATTTAAAACTTTATTTTTTAAACTCATAGAAAATTTCAATTTCAAAACTTTCAAATAGATGTATGGCCTAGAATCTGCATTAAAAATACTATTAGAAAAGATTGTGAGGAATGATATTAAAATTCTGAAGAGAAAAAGCGATTTAAAACTTTATTTTTTAAACTCATAGAAAATTTCAATTTCAAAACTTTCAAATAGATGTATGGCCTAGAATCTGCATTAAAAATACTATTAGAAAAGATTGTGAGGAATGATATTAAAATTCAGAAGAGAAAAAGCGATTTAAAACTTTATTTTTTAAATTCATAGAAAATTTCAATTTCATGAATTTCAAATATATGTATAGCCTAGAATCTGCATTAAAAATACAATTAGAATAGATTGTGGGGAATGATATTAAAATTCTGACGAGAAATAGCGATTTTAAATTTTATTTTTTAAACTCATAGAAAATTTCAATTTCATGAATTTCAAATATATGTATAGCCTAGAATCTGCATTAAAAATACTATTAGAAAAGATTGTGAGGAATGATATTAAAATTCTGAAGAGAAAAAGCGATTTAAAACTTTATTTTTTAAACTCATAGAAAATTTCAATTTCAAAACTTTCAAATAGATGTATGGCCTAGAATCTGCATTAAAAATACTATTAGAAAAGATTGTGAGGAATGATATTAAAATTCTGAAGAGAAAAAGCGATTTAAAACTTTATTTTTTAAACTCATAGAAAATTTCAATTTCAAAACTTTCAAATAGATGTATGGCCTAGAATCTGCATTAAAAATACTATTAGAAAAGATTGTGGGGAATAATATTAAAATTCTGAAGAGAAATAGCGATTTTAAATTTTATTTTTTAAACTCATAGAAAATTTCAATTTCAAAACTTTCAAATAGATGTATGGCCTAGAATCTGCATTAAAAATACTATTAGAAAATATTGTGAGGAATGATATTAAAATTCAGAAGAGAAAAAGCGATTTTAAATTTTTTTTTTAAACTCATAGAAAATTTCAATTTCAAAACTTTCAAATAGATGTATGGCCTAGAATCTGCATTAAAAATACTATTAGAAAAGATTGTGAGGAATGATATTAAAATTCTGAAGAGAAAAAGCGATTTAAAACTTTATTTTTTAAACTCATAGAAAATTTCAATTTCAAAACTTTCAAATAGATGTATGGCCTAGAATCTGCATTAAAAATACTATTAGAAAAGATTGTGAGGAATGATATTAAAATTCAGAAGAGAAAAAGCGATTTAAAACTTTATTTTTTAAACTCATAGAAAATTTCAATTTCATGAATTTCAAATATATGTATAGCCTAGAATCTGCATTAAAAATACAATTAGAATAGATTGTGGGGAATGATATTAAAATTCTGACGAGAAATAGCGATTTTAAATTTTATTTTTTAAACTCATAGAAAATTTCAATTTCATGAATTTCAAATATATGTATAGCCTAGAATCTGCATTAAAAATACTATTAGAAAAGATTGTGAGGAATGATATTAAAATTCTGAAGAGAAAAAGCGATTTAAAACTTTATTTTTTAAACTCATAGAAAATTTCAATTTCAAAACTTTCAAATAGATGTATGGCCTAGAATCTGCATTAAAAATACTATTAGAAAAGATTGTGAGGAATGATATTAAAATTCTGAAGAGAAAAAGCGATTTAAAACTTTATTTTTTAAACTCATAGAAAATTTCAATTTCAAAACTTTCAAATAGATGTATGGCCTAGAATCTGCATTAAAAATACTATTAGAAAAGATTGTGAGGAATGATATTAAAATTCAGAAGAGAAAAAGCGATTTAAAACTTTATTTTTTAAACTCATAGAAAATTTCAATTTCAAAACTTTCAAATAGATGTATGGCCTAGAATCTGCATTAAAAATACTATTAGAAAAGATTGTGAGGAATGATATTAAAATTCTGAAGAGAAAAAGCGATTTAAAACTTTATTTTTTAAACTCATAGAAAATTTCAATTTCAAAACTTTCAAATAGATGTATGGCCTAGAATCTGCATTAAAAATACTATTAGAAAAGATTGTGGGGAATAATATTAAAATTCTGAAGAGAAAAAGCGATTTAAAACTTTATTTTTTAAACTCATAGAAAATTTCAATTTCAAAACTTTCAAATAGATGTATGGCCTAGAATCTGCATTAAAAATACTATTAGAAAAGATTGTGAGGAATGATATTAAAATTCTGAAGAGAAAAAGCGATTTAAAACTTTATTTTTTAAACTCATAGAAAATTTCAATTTCAAAACTTTCAAATAGATGTATGGCCTAGAATCTGCATTAAAAATACTATTAGAAAAGATTGTGGGGAATAATATTAAAATTCTGAAGAGAAAAAGCGATTTAAAATTTTATTTTTTAAACTCATAGAAAATTTCAATTTCAAAACTTTCAAATAGATGTATGGCCTAGAATCTGCATTAAAAATACTATTAGAAAAGATTGTGAGGAATGATATTAAAATTCTGAAGAGAAAAAGCGATTTAAAACTTTATTTTTTAAACTCATAGAAAATTTCAATTTCAAAACTTTCAAATAGATGTATGGCCTAGAATCTGCATTAAAAATACTATTAGAAAAGATTGTGAGGAATGATATTAAAATTCAGAAGAGAAAAAGCGATTTAAAACTTTATTTTTTAAACTCATAGAAAATTTCAATTTCAAAACTTTCAAATAGATGTATGGCCTAGAATCTGCATTAAAAATACTATTAGAAAAGATTGTGAGGAATGATATTAAAATTCAGAAGAGAAAAAGCGATTTAAAACTTTATTTTTTAAACTCATAGAAAATTTCAATTTCATGAATTTCAAATATATGTATAGCCTAGAATCTGCATTAAAAATACAATTAGAATAGATTGTGGGGAATGATATTAAAATTCTGACGAGAAATAGCGATTTTAAATTTTATTTTTTAAACTCATAGAAAATTTCAATTTCATGAATTTCAAATATATGTATAGCCTAGAATCTGCATTAAAAATACTATTAGAAAAGATTGTGAGGAATGATATTAAAATTCTGAAGAGAAAAAGCGATTTAAAACTTTATTTTTTAAACTCATAGAAAATTTCAATTTCAAAACTTTCAAATAGATGTATGGCCTAGAATCTGCATTAAAAATACTATAAGAAAAGATTGTGGGGAATAATATTAAAATTCTGAAGAGAAAAAGCGATTTAAAACTTTATTTTTTAAACTCATAGAAAATTTCAATTTCAAAACTTTCAAATAGATGTATGGCCTAGAATCTGCATTAAAAATACTATTAGAAAAGATTGTGAGGAATGATATTAAAATTCAGAAGAGAAAAAGCGATTTAAAACTTTATTTTTTAAACTCATAGAAAATTTCAATTTCAAAACTTTCAAATAGATGTATGGCCTAGAATCTGCATTAAAAATACTATTAGAAAAGATTGTGGGGAATAATATTAAAATTCTGAAGAGAAAAAGCGATTTAAAACTTTATTTTTTAAACTCATAGAAAATTTCAATTTCAAAACTTTCAAATAGATGTATGGCCTAGAATCTGCATTAAAAATACTATTAGAAAAGATTGTGAGGAATGATATTAAAATTCTGAAGAGAAAAAGCGATTTAAAACTTTATTTTTTAAACTCATAGAAAATTTCAATTTCAAAACTTTCAAATAGATGTATGGCCTAGAATCTGCATTAAAAATACTATTAGAAAAGATTGTGAGGAATGATATTAAAATTCTGAAGAGAAAAAGCGATTTAAAACTTTATTTTTTAAACTCATAGAAAATTTCAATTTCAAAACTTTCAAATAGATGTATGGCCTAGAATCTGCATTAAAAATACTATTAGAAAAGATTGTGAGGAATGATATTAAAATTCAGAAGAGAAAAAGCGATTTAAAACTTTATTTTTTAAACTCATAGAAAATTTCAATTTCAAAACTTTCAAATAGATGTATGGCCTAGAATCTGCATTAAAAATACTATTAGAAAAGATTGTGAGGAATGATATTAAAATTCTGAAGAGAAAAAGCGATTTAAAACTTTATTTTTTAAACTCATAGAAAATTTCAATTTCAAAACTTTCAAATAGATGTATGGCCTAGAATCTGCATTAAAAATACTATTAGAAAAGATTGTGGGGAATAATATTAAAATTCTGAAGAGAAAAAGCGATTTAAAACTTTATTTTTTAAACTCATAGAAAATTTCAATTTCAAAACTTTCAAATAGATGTATGGCCTAGAATCTGCATTAAAAATACTATTAGAAAAGATTGTGAGGAATGATATTAAAATTCTGAAGAGAAAAAGCGATTTAAAACTTTATTTTTTAAACTCATAGAAAATTTCAATTTCAAAACTTTCAAATAGATGTATGGCCTAGAATCTGCATTAAAAATACTATTAGAAAAGATTGTGGGGAATAATATTAAAATTCTGAAGAGAAAAAGCGATTTAAAATTTTATTTTTTAAACTCATAGAAAATTTCAATTTCAAAACTTTCAAATAGATGTATGGCCTAGAATCTGCATTAAAAATACTATTAGAAAAAATTGTGGGGAATAATATTAAAATTCTGAAGAGAAAAAGCGATTTAAAATTTTATTTTTTAAACTCATAGAAAATTTCAATTTCAAAACTTTCAAATAGATGTATGGCCTAGAATCTGCATTAAAAATACTATTAGAAAAGATTGTGAGGAATGATATTAAAATTCTGAAGAGAAAAAGCGATTTAAAACTTTATTTTTTAAACTCATAGAAAATTTCAATTTCAAAACTTTCAAATAGATGTATGGCCTAGAATCTGCATTAAAAATACTATTAGAAAAGATTGTGAGGAATGATATTAAAATTCTGAAGAGAAAAAGCGATTTAAAACTTTATTTTTTAAACTCATAGAAAATTTCAATTTCAAAACTTTCAAATAGATGTATGGCCTAGAATCTGCATTAAAAATACTATTAGAAAAGATTGTGAGGAATGATATTAAAATTCTGAAGAGAAAAAGCGATTTAAAACTTTATTTTTTAAACTCATAGAAAATTTCAATTTCAAAACTTTCAAATAGATGTATGGCCTAGAATCTGCATTAAAAATACAATTAGAATAGATTGTGGGGAATGATATTAAAATTCTGACGAGAAATAGCGATTTAAAACTTTATTTTTTAAACTCATAGAAAATTTCAATTTCAAAACTTTCAAATAGATGTATGGCCTAGAATCTGCATTAAAAATACTATTAGAAAAGATTGTGAGGAATGATATTAAAATTCTGAAGAGAAAAAGCGATTTAAAACTTTATTTTTTAAACTCATAGAAAATTTCAATTTCAAAACTTTCAAATAGATGTATGGCCTAGAATCTGCATTAAAAATACTATTAGAAAAGATTGTGAGGAATGATATTAAAATTCTGAAGAGAAAAAGCGATTTAAAACTTTATTTTTTAAACTCATAGAAAATTTCAATTTCAAAACTTTCAAATAGATGTATGGCCTAGAATCTGCATTAAAAATACTATTAGAAAAGATTGTGAGGAATGATATTAAAATTCAGAAGAGAAAAAGCGATTTAAAACTTTATTTTTTAAACTCATAGAAAATTTCAATTTCATGAATTTCAAATATATGTATAGCCTAGAATCTGCATTAAAAATACAATTAGAATAGATTGTGGGGAATGATATTAAAATTCTGACGAGAAATAGCGATTTTAAATTTTATTTTTTAAACTCATAGAAAATTTCAATTTCATGAATTTCAAATATATGTATAGCCTAGAATCTGCATTAAAAATACTATTAGAAAAGATTGTGAGGAATGATATTAAAATTCTGAAGAGAAAAAGCGATTTAAAACTTTATTTTTTAAACTCATAGAAAATTTCAATTTCAAAACTTTCAAATAGATGTATGGCCTAGAATCTGCATTAAAAATACTATTAGAAAAGATTGTGAGGAATGATATTAAAATTCTGAAGAGAAAAAGCGATTTAAAACTTTATTTTTTAAACTCATAGAAAATTTCAATTTCAAAACTTTCAAATAGATGTATGGCCTAGAATCTGCATTAAAAATACTATTAGAAAAGATTGTGAGGAATGATATTAAAATTCTGAAGAGAAAAAGCGATTTAAAACTTTATTTTTTAAACTCATAGAAAATTTCAATTTCAAAACTTTCAAATAGATGTATGGCC
Organism: Pratylenchus scribneri; assembly: GCA_030063045.1. Classification (NCBI taxonomy): domain Eukaryota; kingdom Metazoa; phylum Nematoda; class Chromadorea; order Rhabditida; family Pratylenchidae; genus Pratylenchus; species Pratylenchus scribneri. The sequence continues at coordinate 305,350 of JAQSEB010000028.1, forward strand.
TAGAATCTGCATTAAAAATACTATTAGAAAAGATTGTGAGGAATGATATTAAAATTCAGAAGAGAAAAAGCGATTTAAAACTTTATTTTTTAAACTCATAGAAAATTTCAATTTCATGAATTTCAAATATATGTATAGCCTAGAATCTGCATTAAAAATACAATTAGAATAGATTGTGGGGAATGATATTAAAATTCTGACGAGAAATAGCGATTTTAAATTTTATTTTTTAAACTCATAGAAAATTTCAATTTCATGAATTTCAAATATATGTATAGCCTAGAATCTGCATTAAAAATACTATTAGAAAAGATTGTGAGGAATGATATTAAAATTCTGAAGAGAAAAAGCGATTTAAAACTTTATTTTTTAAACTCATAGAAAATTTCAATTTCAAAACTTTCAAATAGATGTATGGCCTAGAATCTGCATTAAAAATACTATTAGAAAAGATTGTGAGGAATGATATTAAAATTCAGAAGAGAAAAAGCGATTTAAAACTTTATTTTTTAAACTCATAGAAAATTTCAATTTCAAAACTTTCAAATAGATGTATGGCCTAGAATCTGCATTAAAAATACTATTAGAAAAGATTGTGGGGAATAATATTAAAATTCTGAAGAGAAATAGCGATTTTAAATTTTATTTTTTAAACTCATAGATAATTTCAATTTCAAAACTTTCAAATAGATGTATGGCCTAGAATCTGCATTAAAAATACTATTAGAAAAGATTGTGAGGAATGATATTAAAATTCTGAAGAGAAAAAGCGATTTAAAACTTTATTTTTTAAACTCATAGAAAATTTCAATTTCAAAACTTTCAAATAGATGTATGGCCTAGAATCTGCATTAAAAATACTATTAGAAAAGATTGTGAGGAATGATATTAAAATTCTGAAGAGAAAAAGCGATTTAAAACTTTATTTTTTAAACTCATAGAAAATTTCAATTTCAAAACTTTCAAATAGATGTATGGCCTAGAATCTGCATTAAAAATACAATTAGAATAGATTGTGAGGAATGATATTAAAATTCTGAAGAGAAAAAGCGATTTAAAACTTTATTTTTTAAACTCATAGAAAATTTCAATTTCAAAACTTTCAAATAGATGTATGGCCTAGAATCTGCATTAAAAATACTATTAGAAAAGATTGTGAGGAATGATATTAAAATTCTGAAGAGAAAAAGCGATTTAAAACTTTATTTTTTAAACTCATAGAAAATTTCAATTTCAAAACTTTCAAATAGATGTATGGCCTAGAATCTGCATTAAAAATACTATTAGAAAAGATTGTGAGGAATGATATTAAAATTCTGAAGAGAAAAAGCGATTTAAAACTTTATTTTTTAAACTCATAGAAAATTTCAATTTCAAAACTTTCAAATAGATGTATGGCCTAGAATCTGCATTAAAAATACTATTAGAAAAGATTGTGAGGAATGATATTAAAATTCAGAAGAGAAAAAGCGATTTAAAACTTTATTTTTTAAACTCATAGAAAATTTCAATTTCATGAATTTCAAATATATGTATAGCCTAGAATCTGCATTAAAAATACAATTAGAATAGATTGTGGGGAATGATATTAAAATTCTGACGAGAAATAGCGATTTTAAATTTTATTTTTTAAACTCATAGAAAATTTCAATTTCATGAATTTCAAATATATGTATAGCCTAGAATCTGCATTAAAAATACTATTAGAAAAGATTGTGAGGAATGATATTAAAATTCTGAAGAGAAAAAGCGATTTAAAACTTTATTTTTTAAACTCATAGAAAATTTCAATTTCAAAACTTTCAAATAGATGTATGGCCTAGAATCTGCATTAAAAATACTATTAGAAAAGATTGTGAGGAATGATATTAAAATTCTGAAGAGAAAAAGCGATTTAAAACTTTATTTTTTAAACTCATAGAAAATTTCAATTTCAAAACTTTCAAATAGATGTATGGCCTAGAATCTGCATTAAAAATACTATTAGAAAAGATTGTGAGGAATGATATTAAAATTCTGAAGAGAAAAAGCGATTTAAAACTTTATTTTTTAAACTCATAGAAAATTTCAATTTCAAAACTTTCAAATAGATGTATGGCCTAGAATCTGCATTAAAAATACTATTAGAAAAGATTGTGAGGAATGATATTAAAATTCAGAAGAGAAAAAGCGATTTAAAACTTTATTTTTTAAACTCATAGAAAATTTCAATTTCATGAATTTCAAATATATGTATAGCCTAGAATCTGCATTAAAAATACAATTAGAATAGATTGTGGGGAATGATATTAAAATTCTGACGAGAAATAGCGATTTTAAATTTTATTTTTTAAACTCATAGAAAATTTCAATTTCATGAATTTCAAATATATGTATAGCCTAGAATCTGCATTAAAAATACTATTAGAAAAGATTGTGAGGAATGATATTAAAATTCTGAAGAGAAAAAGCGATTTAAAACTTTATTTTTTAAACTCATAGAAAATTTCAATTTCAAAACTTTCAAATAGATGTATGGCCTAGAATCTGCATTAAAAATACTATTAGAAAAGATTGTGAGGAATGATATTAAAATTCAGAAGAGAAAAAGCGATTTAAAACTTTATTTTTTAAACTCATAGAAAATTTCAATTTCAAAACTTTCAAATAGATGTATGGCCTAGAATCTGCATTAAAAATACTATTAGAAAAGATTGTGGGGAATAATATTAAAATTCTGAAGAGAAAAAGCGATTTAAAATTTTATTTTTTAAACTCATAGAAAATTTCAATTTCAAAACTTTCAAATAGATGTATGGCCTAGAATCTGCATTAAAAATACTATTAGAAAAGATTGTGGGGAATAATATTAAAATTCTGAAGAGAAAAAGCGATTTAAAATTTTATTTTTTAAACTCATAGAAAATTTCAATTTCAAAACTTTCAAATAGATGTATGGCCTAGAATCTGCATTAAAAATACTATTAGAAAAGATTGTGAGGAATGATATTAAAATTCTGAAGAGAAAAAGCGATTTAAAACTTTATTTTTTAAACTCATAGAAAATTTCAATTTCAAAACTTTCAAATAGATGTATGGCCTAGAATCTGCATTAAAAATACTATTAGAAAAGATTGTGGGGAATAATATTAAAATTCTGAAGAGAAAAAGCGATTTAAAACTTTATTTTTTAAACTCATAGAAAATTTCAATTTCAAAACTTTCAAATAGATGTATGGCCTAGAATCTGCATTAAAAATACTATTAGAAAAGATTGTGAGGAATGATATTAAAATTCTGAAGAGAAAAAGCGATTTAAAACTTTATTTTTTAAACTCATAGAAAATTTCAATTTCAAAACTTTCAAATAGATGTATGGCCTAGAATCTGCATTAAAAATACTATTAGAAAAGATTGTGGGGAATAATATTAAAATTCTGAAGAGAAAAAGCGATTTAAAATTTTATTTTTTAAACTCATAGAAAATTTCAATTTCAAAACTTTCAAATAGATGTATGGCCTAGAATCTGCATTAAAAATACTATTAGAAAAGATTGTGAGGAATGATATTAAAATTCTGAAGAGAAAAAGCGATTTAAAACTTTATTTTTTAAACTCATAGAAAATTTCAATTTCAAAACTTTCAAATAGATGTATGGCCTAGAATCTGCATTAAAAATACTATTAGAAAAGATTGTGAGGAATGATATTAAAATTCTGAAGAGAAAAAGCGATTTAAAACTTTATTTTTTAAACTCATAGAAAATTTCAATTTCAAAACTTTCAAATAGATGTATGGCCTAGAATCTGCATTAAAAATACTATTAGAAAAGATTGTGAGGAATGATATTAAAATTCTGAAGAGAAAAAGCGATTTAAAACTTTATTTTTTAAACTCATAGAAAATTTCAATTTCAAAACTTTCAAATAGATGTATGGCCTAGAATCTGCATTAAAAATACTATTAGAAAAGATTGTGGGGAATAATATTAAAATTCTGAAGAGAAAAAGCGATTTAAAATTTTATTTTTTAAACTCATAGAAAATTTCAATTTCAAAACTTTCAAATAGATGTATGGCCTAGAATCTGCATTAAAAATACTATTAGAAAAGATTGTGGGGAATAATATTAAAATTCTGAAGAGAAAAAGCGATTTAAAACTTTATTTTTTAAACTCATAGAAAATTTCAATTTCAAAACTTTCAAATAGATGTATGGCCTAGAATCTGCATTAAAAATACTATTAGAAAAGATTGTGAGGAATGATATTAAAATTCTGAAGAGAAAAAGCGATTTAAAACTTTATTTTTTAAACTCATAGAAAATTTCAATTTCAAAACTTTCAAATAGATGTATGGCCTAGAATCTGCATTAAAAATACTATTAGAAAAGATTGTGGGGAATAATATTAAAATTCTGAAGAGAAAAAGCGATTTAAAATTTTATTTTTTAAACTCATAGAAAATTTCAATTTCAAAACTTTCAAATAGATGTATGGCCTAGAATCTGCATTAAAAATACTATTAGAAAAGATTGTGAGGAATGATATTAAAATTCTGAAGAGAAAAAGCGATTTAAAACTTTATTTTTTAAACTCATAGAAAATTTCAATTTCAAAACTTTCAAATAGATGTATGGCCTAGAATCTGCATTAAAAATACTATTAGAAAAGATTGTGAGGAATGATATTAAAATTCTGAAGAGAAAAAGCGATTTAAAACTTTATTTTTTAAACTCATAGAAAATTTCAATTTCAAAACTTTCAAATAGATGTATGGCCTAGAATCTGCATTAAAAATACAATTAGAATAGATTGTGGGGAATGATATTAAAATTCTGACGAGAAATAGCGATTTAAAACTTTATTTTTTAAACTCATAGAAAATTTCAATTTCAAAACTTTCAAATAGATGTATGGCCTAGAATCTGCATTAAAAATACTATTAGAAAAGATTGTGAGGAATGATATTAAAATTCTGAAGAGAAAAAGCGATTTAAAACTTTATTTTTTAAACTCATAGAAAATTTCAATTTCAAAACTTTCAAATAGATGTATGGCCTAGAATCTGCATTAAAAATACTATTAGAAAAGATTGTGGGGAATAATATTAAAATTCTGAAGAGAAAAAGCGATTTAAAACTTTATTTTTTAAACTCATAGAAAATTTCAATTTCAAAACTTTCAAATAGATGTATGGCCTAGAATCTGCATTAAAAATACTATTAGAAAAGATTGTGAGGAATGATATTAAAATTCAGAAGAGAAAAAGCGATTTAAAACTTTATTTTTTAAACTCATAGAAAATTTCAATTTCATGAATTTCAAATATATGTATAGCCTAGAATCTGCATTAAAAATACAATTAGAATAGATTGTGGGGAATGATATTAAAATTCTGACGAGAAATAGCGATTTTAAATTTTATTTTTTAAACTCATAGAAAATTTCAATTTCATGAATTTCAAATATATGTATAGCCTAGAATCTGCATTAAAAATACTATTAGAAAAGATTGTGAGGAATGATATTAAAATTCTGAAGAGAAAAAGCGATTTAAAACTTTATTTTTTAAACTCATAGAAAATTTCAATTTCAAAACTTTCAAATAGATGTATGGCCTAGAATCTGCATTAAAAATACTATTAGAAAAGATTGTGAGGAATGATATTAAAATTCTGAAGAGAAAAAGCGATTTAAAACTTTATTTTTTAAACTCATAGAAAATTTCAATTTCAAAACTTTCAAATAGATGTATGGCCTAGAATCTGCATTAAAAATACTATTAGAAAAGATTGTGAGGAATGATATTAAAATTCAGAAGAGAAAAAGCGATTTAAAACTTTATTTTTTAAACTCATAGAAAATTTCAATTTCATGAATTTCAAATATATGTATAGCCTAGAATCTGCATTAAAAATACAATTAGAATAGATTGTGGGGAATGATATTAAAATTCTGACGAGAAATAGCGATTTTAAATTTTATTTTTTAAACTCATAGAAAATTTCAATTTCATGAATTTCAAATATATGTATAGCCTAGAATCTGCATTAAAAATACTATTAGAAAAGATTGTGAGGAATGATATTAAAATTCTGAAGAGAAAAAGCGATTTAAAACTTTATTTTTTAAACTCATAGAAAATTTCAATTTCAAAACTTTCAAATAGATGTATGGCCTAGAATCTGCATTAAAAATACTATTAGAAAAGATTGTGAGGAATGATATTAAAATTCTGAAGAGAAAAAGCGATTTAAAACTTTATTTTTTAAACTCATAGAAAATTTCAATTTCAAAACTTTCAAATAGATGTATGGCCTAGAATCTGCATTAAAAATACTATTAGAAAAGATTGTGAGGAATGATATTAAAATTCTGAAGAGAAAAAGCGATTTAAAACTTTATTTTTTAAACTCATAGAAAATTTCAATTTCAAAACTTTCAAATAGATGTATGGCCTAGAATCTGCATTAAAAATACTATTAGAAAAGATTGTGAGGAATGATATTAAAATTCAGAAGAGAAAAAGCGATTTAAAACTTTATTTTTTAAACTCATAGAAAATTTCAATTTCATGAATTTCAAATATATGTATAGCCTAGAATCTGCATTAAAAATACAATTAGAATAGATTGTGGGGAATGATATTAAAATTCTGACGAGAAATAGCGATTTTAAATTTTATTTTTTAAACTCATAGAAAATTTCAATTTCATGAATTTCAAATATATGTATAGCCTAGAATCTGCATTAAAAATACTATTAGAAAAGATTGTGAGGAATGATATTAAAATTCTGAAGAGAAAAAGCGATTTAAAACTTTATTTTTTAAACTCATAGAAAATTTCAATTTCAAAACTTTCAAATAGATGTATGGCCTAGAATCTGCATTAAAAATACTATTAGAAAAGATTGTGAGGAATGATATTAAAATTCAGAAGAGAAAAAGCGATTTAAAACTTTATTTTTTAAACTCATAGAAAATTTCAATTTCAAAACTTTCAAATAGATGTATGGCCTAGAATCTGCATTAAAAATACTATTAGAAAAGATTGTGGGGAATAATATTAAAATTCTGAAGAGAAAAAGCGATTTAAAATTTTATTTTTTAAACTCATAGAAAATTTCAATTTCAAAACTTTCAAATAGATGTATGGCCTAGAATCTGCATTAAAAATACTATTAGAAAAGATTGTGGGGAATAATATTAAAATTCTGAAGAGAAAAAGCGATTTAAAATTTTATTTTTTAAACTCATAGAAAATTTCAATTTCAAAACTTTCAAATAGATGTATGGCCTAGAATCTGCATTAAAAATACTATTAGAAAAGATTGTGAGGAATGATATTAAAATTCTGAAGAGAAAAAGCGATTTAAAACTTTATTTTTTAAACTCATAGAAAATTTCAATTTCAAAACTTTCAAATAGATGTATGGCCTAGAATCTGCATTAAAAATACTATTAGAAAAGATTGTGAGGAATGATATTAAAATTCTGAAGAGAAAAAGCGATTTAAAACTTTATTTTTTAAACTCATAGAAAATTTCAATTTCAAAACTTTCAAATAGATGTATGGCCTAGAATCTGCATTAAAAATACTATTAGAAAAGATTGTGAGGAATGATATTAAAATTCTGAAGAGAAAAAGCGATTTAAAATTTTATTTTTTAAACTCATAGAAAATTTCAATTTCAAAACTTTCAAATAGATGTATGGCCTAGAATCTGCATTAAAAATACTATTAGAAAAGATTGTGGGGAATAATATTAAAATTCTGAAGAGAAAAAGCGATTTAAAACTTTATTTTTTAAACTCATAGAAAATTTCAATTTCAAAACTTTCAAATAGATGTATGGCCTAGAATCTGCATTAAAAATACTATTAGAAAAGATTGTGAGGAATGATATTAAAATTCTGAAGAGAAAAAGCGATTTAAAACTTTATTTTTTAAACTCATAGAAAATTTCAATTTCAAAACTTTCAAATAGATGTATGGCCTAGAATCTGCATTAAAAATACTATTAGAAAAGATTGTGGGGAATAATATTAAAATTCTGAAGAGAAAAAGCGATTTAAAATTTTATTTTTTAAACTCATAGAAAATTTCAATTTCAAAACTTTCAAATAGATGTATGGCCTAGAATCTGCATTAAAAATACTATTAGAAAAGATTGTGAGGAATGATATTAAAATTCTGAAGAGAAAAAGCGATTTAAAACTTTATTTTTTAAACTCATAGAAAATTTCAATTTCAAAACTTTCAAATAGATGTATGGCCTAGAATCTGCATTAAAAATACTATTAGAAAAGATTGTGAGGAATGATATTAAAATTCTGAAGAGAAAAAGCGATTTAAAACTTTATTTTTTAAACTCATAGAAAATTTCAATTTCAAAACTTTCAAATAGATGTATGGCCTAGAATCTGCATTAAAAATACAATTAGAATAGATTGTGGGGAATGATATTAAAATTCTGACGAGAAATAGCGATTTAAAACTTTATTTTTTAAACTCATAGAAAATTTCAATTTCAAAACTTTCAAATAGATGTATGGCCTAGAATCTGCATTAAAAATACTATTAGAAAAGATTGTGAGGAATGATATTAAAATTCTGAAGAGAAAAAGCGATTTAAAACTTTATTTTTTAAACTCATAGAAAATTTCAATTTCAAAACTTTCAAATAGATGTATGGCCTAGAATCTGCATTAAAAATACTATTAGAAAAGATTGTGGGGAATAATATTAAAATTCTGAAGAGAAAAAGCGATTTAAAACTTTATTTTTTAAACTCATAGAAAATTTCAATTTCAAAACTTTCAAATAGATGTATGGCCTAGAATCTGCATTAAAAATACTATTAGAAAAGATTGTGAGGAATGATATTAAAATTCAGAAGAGAAAAAGCGATTTAAAACTTTATTTTTTAAACTCATAGAAAATTTCAATTTCATGAATTTCAAATATATGTATAGCCTAGAATCTGCATTAAAAATACAATTAGAATAGATTGTGGGGAATGATATTAAAATTCTGACGAGAAATAGCGATTTTAAATTTTATTTTTTAAACTCATAGAAAATTTCAATTTCATGAATTTCAAATATATGTATAGCCTAGAATCTGCATTAAAAATACTATTAGAAAAGATTGTGAGGAATGATATTAAAATTCTGAAGAGAAAAAGCGATTTAAAACTTTATTTTTTAAACTCATAGAAAATTTCAATTTCAAAACTTTCAAATAGATGTATGGCCTAGAATCTGCATTAAAAATACTATTAGAAAAGATTGTGAGGAATGATATTAAAATTCTGAAGAGAAAAAGCGATTTAAAACTTTATTTTTTAAACTCATAGAAAATTTCAATTTCAAAACTTTCAAATAGATGTATGGCCTAGAATCTGCATTAAAAATACTATTAGAAAAGATTGTGAGGAATGATATTAAAATTCAGAAGAGAAAAAGCGATTTAAAACTTTATTTTTTAAACTCATAGAAAATTTCAATTTCATGAATTTCAAATATATGTATAGCCTAGAATCTGCATTAAAAATACAATTAGAATAGATTGTGGGGAATGATATTAAAATTCTGACGAGAAATAGCGATTTTAAATTTTATTTTTTAAACTCATAGAAAATTTCAATTTCATGAATTTCAAATATATGTATAGCCTAGAATCTGCATTAAAAATACTATTAGAAAAGATTGTGAGGAATGATATTAAAATTCTGAAGAGAAAAAGCGATTTAAAACTTTATTTTTTAAACTCATAGAAAATTTCAATTTCAAAACTTTCAAATAGATGTATGGCCTAGAATCTGCATTAAAAATACTATTAGAAAAGATTGTGAGGAATGATATTAAAATTCTGAAGAGAAAAAGCGATTTAAAACTTTATTTTTTAAACTCATAGAAAATTTCAATTTCAAAACTTTCAAATAGATGTATGGCCTAGAATCTGCATTAAAAATACTATTAGAAAAGATTGTGAGGAATGATATTAAAATTCTGAAGAGAAAAAGCGATTTAAAACTTTATTTTTTAAACTCATAGAAAATTTCAATTTCAAAACTTTCAAATAGATGTATGGCCTAGAATCTGCATTAAAAATACTATTAGAAAAGATTGTGAGGAATGATATTAAAATTCAGAAGAGAAAAAGCGATTTAAAACTTTATTTTTTAAACTCATAGAAAATTTCAATTTCATGAATTTCAAATATATGTATAGCCTAGAATCTGCATTAAAAATACAATTAGAATAGATTGTGGGGAATGATATTAAAATTCTGACGAGAAATAGCGATTTTAAATTTTATTTTTTAAACTCATAGAAAATTTCAATTTCATGAATTTCAAATATATGTATAGCCTAGAATCTGCATTAAAAATACTATTAGAAAAGATTGTGAGGAATGATATTAAAATTCTGAAGAGAAAAAGCGATTTAAAACTTTATTTTTTAAACTCATAGAAAATTTCAATTTCAAAACTTTCAAATAGATGTATGGCCTAGAATCTGCATTAAAAATACTATTAGAAAAGATTGTGAGGAATGATATTAAAATTCAGAAGAGAAAAAGCGATTTAAAACTTTATTTTTTAAACTCATAGAAAATTTCAATTTCAAAACTTTCAAATAGATGTATGGCCTAGAATCTGCATTAAAAATACTATTAGAAAAGATTGTGGGGAATAATATTAAAATTCTGAAGAGAAAAAGCGATTTAAAATTTTATTTTTTAAACTCATAGAAAATTTCAATTTCAAAACTTTCAAATAGATGTATGGCCTAGAATCTGCATTAAAAATACTATTAGAAAAGATTGTGGGGAATAATATTAAAATTCTGAAGAGAAAAAGCGATTTAAAATTTTATTTTTTAAACTCATAGAAAATTTCAATTTCAAAACTTTCAAATAGATGTATGGCCTAGAATCTGCATTAAAAATACTATTAGAAAAGATTGTGAGGAATGATATTAAAATTCTGAAGAGAAAAAGCGATTTAAAACTTTATTTTTTAAACTCATAGAAAATTTCAATTTCAAAACTTTCAAATAGATGTATGGCCTAGAATCTGCATTAAAAATACTATTAGAAAAGATTGTGAGGAATGATATTAAAATTCTGAAGAGAAAAAGCGATTTAAAACTTTATTTTTTAAACTCATAGAAAATTTCAATTTCAAAACTTTCAAATAGATGTATGGCCTAGAATCTGCATTAAAAATACTATTAGAAAAGATTGTGAGGAATGATATTAAAATTCTGAAGAGAAAAAGCGATTTAAAACTTTATTTTTTAAACTCATAGAAAATTTCAATTTCAAAACTTTCAAATAGATGTATGGCCTAGAATCTGCATTAAAAATACTATTAGAAAAGATTGTGAGGAATGATATTAAAATTCTGAAGAGAAAAAGCGATTTAAAACTTTATTTTTTAAACTCATAGAAAATTTCAATTTCAAAACTTTCAAATAGATGTATGGCCTAGAATCTGCATTAAAAATACTATTAGAAAAGATTGTGAGGAATGATATTAAAATTCAGAAGAGAAAAAGCGATTTAAAACTTTATTTTTTAAACTCATAGAAAATTTCAATTTCATGAATTTCAAATATATGTATAGCCTAGAATCTGCATTAAAAATACAATTAGAATAGATTGTGGGGAATGATATTAAAATTCTGACGAGAAATAGCGATTTTAAATTTTATTTTTTAAACTCATAGAAAATTTCAATTTCATGAATTTCAAATATATGTATAGCCTAGAATCTGCATTAAAAATACTATTAGAAAAGATTGTGAGGAATGATATTAAAATTCTGAAGAGAAAAAGCGATTTAAAACTTTATTTTTTAAACTCATAGAAAATTTCAATTTCAAAACTTTCAAATAGATGTATGGCCTAGAATCTGCATTAAAAATACTATTAGAAAAGATTGTGAGGAATGATATTAAAATTCAGAAGAGAAAAAGCGATTTAAAACTTTATTTTTTAAACTCATAGAAAATTTCAATTTCAAAACTTTCAAATAGATGTATGGCCTAGAATCTGCATTAAAAATACTATTAGAAAAGATTGTGGGGAATAATATTAAAATTCTGAAGAGAAAAAGCGATTTAAAATTTTATTTTTTAAACTCATAGAAAATTTCAATTTCAAAACTTTCAAATAGATGTATGGCCTAGAATCTGCATTAAAAATACTATTAGAAAAGATTGTGGGGAATAATATTAAAATTCTGAAGAGAAAAAGCGATTTAAAATTTTATTTTTTAAACTCATAGAAAATTTCAATTTCAAAACTTTCAAATAGATGTATGGCCTAGAATCTGCATTAAAAATACTATTAGAAAAGATTGTGAGGAATGATATTAAAATTCTGAAGAGAAAAAGCGATTTAAAACTTTATTTTTTAAACTCATAGAAAATTTCAATTTCAAAACTTTCAAATAGATGTATGGCCTAGAATCTGCATTAAAAATACTATTAGAAAAGATTGTGGGGAATAATATTAAAATTCTGAAGAGAAAAAGCGATTTAAAACTTTATTTTTTAAACTCATAGAAAATTTCAATTTCAAAACTTTCAAATAGATGTATGGCCTAGAATCTGCATTAAAAATACTATTAGAAAAGATTGTGAGGAATGATATTAAAATTCTGAAGAGAAAAAGCGATTTAAAACTTTATTTTTTAAACTCATAGAAAATTTCAATTTCAAAACTTTCAAATAGATGTATGGCCTAGAATCTGCATTAAAAATACTATTAGAAAAGATTGTGGGGAATAATATTAAAATTCTGAAGAGAAAAAGCGATTTAAAATTTTATTTTTTAAACTCATAGAAAATTTCAATTTCAAAACTTTCAAATAGATGTATGGCCTAGAATCTGCATTAAAAATACTATTAGAAAAGATTGTGAGGAATGATATTAAAATTCTGAAGAGAAAAAGCGATTTAAAACTTTATTTTTTAAACTCATAGAAAATTTCAATTTCAAAACTTTCAAATAGATGTATGGCCTAGAATCTGCATTAAAAATACTATTAGAAAAGATTGTGAGGAATGATATTAAAATTCTGAAGAGAAAAAGCGATTTAAAACTTTATTTTTTAAACTCATAGAAAATTTCAATTTCAAAACTTTCAAATAGATGTATGGCCTAGAATCTGCATTAAAAATACAATTAGAATAGATTGTGGGGAATGATATTAAAATTCTGACGAGAAATAGCGATTTAAAACTTTATTTTTTAAACTCATAGAAAATTTCAATTTCAAAACTTTCAAATAGATGTATGGCCTAGAATCTGCATTAAAAATACTATTAGAAAAGATTGTGAGGAATGATATTAAAATTCTGAAGAGAAAAAGCGATTTAAAACTTTATTTTTTAAACTCATAGAAAATTTCAATTTCAAAACTTTCAAATAGATGTATGGCCTAGAATCTGCATTAAAAATACTATTAGAAAAGATTGTGGGGAATAATATTAAAATTCTGAAGAGAAAAAGCGATTTAAAACTTTATTTTTTAAACTCATAGAAAATTTCAATTTCAAAACTTTCAAATAGATGTATGGCCTAGAATCTGCATTAAAAATACTATTAGAAAAGATTGTGAGGAATGATATTAAAATTCAGAAGAGAAAAAGCGATTTAAAACTTTATTTTTTAAACTCATAGAAAATTTCAATTTCAAAACTTTCAAATAGATGTATGGCCTAGAATCTGCATTAAAAATACTATTAGAAAAGATTGTGAGGAATGATATTAAAATTCTGAAGAGAAAAAGCGATTTAAAACTTTATTTTTTAAACTCATAGAAAATTTCAATTTCAAAACTTTCAAATAGATGTATGGCCTAGAATCTGCATTAAAAATACTATTAGAAAAGATTGTGGGGAATAATATTAAAATTCTGAAGAGAAAAAGCGATTTAAAATTTTATTTTTTAAACTCATAGAAAATTTCAATTTCAAAACTTTCAAATAGATGTATGGCCTAGAATCTGCATTAAAAATACTATTAGAAAAGATTGTGAGGAATGATATTAAAATTCTGAAGAGAAAAAGCGATTTAAAACTTTATTTTTTAAACTCATAGAAAATTTCAATTTCAAAACTTTCAAATAGATGTATGGCCTAGAATCTGCATTAAAAATACTATTAGAAAAGATTGTGAGGAATGATATTAAAATTCTGAAGAGAAAAAGCGATTTAAAACTTTATTTTTTAAACTCATAGAAAATTTCAATTTCAAAACTTTCAAATAGATGTATGGCCTAGAATCTGCATTAAAAATACAATTAGAATAGATTGTGGGGAATGATATTAAAATTCTGACGAGAAATAGCGATTTAAAACTTTATTTTTTAAACTCATAGAAAATTTCAATTTCAAAACTTTCAAATAGATGTATGGCCTAGAATCTGCATTAAAAATACTATTAGAAAAGATTGTGAGGAATGATATTAAAATTCTGAAGAGAAAAAGCGATTTAAAACTTTATTTTTTAAACTCATAGAAAATTTCAATTTCAAAACTTTCAAATAGATGTATGGCCTAGAATCTGCATTAAAAATACTATTAGAAAAGATTGTGGGGAATAATATTAAAATTCTGAAGAGAAAAAGCGATTTAAAACTTTATTTTTTAAACTCATAGAAAATTTCAATTTCAAAACTTTCAAATAGATGTATGGCCTAGAATCTGCATTAAAAATACTATTAGAAAAGATTGTGAGGAATGATATTAAAATTCAGAAGAGAAAAAGCGATTTAAAACTTTATTTTTTAAACTCATAGAAAATTTCAATTTCAAAACTTTCAAATAGATGTATGGCCTAGAATCTGCATTAAAAATACTATTAGAAAAGATTGTGAGGAATGATATTAAAATTCAGAAGAAAAAAACGATTTAAAACTTTATTTTTTAAACTCATAGAAAATTTCAATTTCATGAATTTCAAATATATGTATAGCCTAGAATCTGCATTAAAAATACAATTAGAATAGATTGTGGGGAATGATATTAAAATTCTGACGAGAAATAGCGATTTTAAATTTTATTTTTTAAACTCATAGAAAATTTCAATTTCATGAATTTCAAATATATGTATAGCCTAGAATCTGCATTAAAAATACTATTAGAAAAGATTGTGAGGAATGATATTAAAATTCTGAAGAGAAAAAGCGATTTAAAACTTTATTTTTTAAACTCATAGAAAATTTCAATTTCAAAACTTTCAAATAGATGTATGGCCTAGAATCTGCATTAAAAATACTATTAGAAAAGATTGTGAGGAATGATATTAAAATTCTGAAGAGAAAAAGCGATTTAAAACTTTATTTTTTAAACTCATAGAAAATTTCAATTTCAAAACTTTCAAATAGATGTATGGCCTAGAATCTGCATTAAAAATACTATTAGAAAAGATTGTGAGGAATGATATTAAAATTCAGAAGAGAAAAAGCGATTTAAAACTTTATTTTTTAAACTCATAGAAAATTTCAATTTCAAAACTTTCAAATAGATGTATGGCCTAGAATCTGCATTAAAAATACTATTAGAAAAGATTGTGAGGAATGATATTAAAATTCTGAAGAGAAAAAGCGATTTAAAACTTTATTTTTTAAACTCATAGAAAATTTCAATTTCAAAACTTTCAAATAGATGTATGGCCTAGAATCTGCATTAAAAATACTATTAGAAAAGATTGTGGGGAATGATATTAAAATTCTGAAGAGAAAAAGCGATTTAAAACTTTATTTTTTAAACTCATAGAAAATTTCAATTTCAAAACTTTCAAATAGATGTATGGCCTAGAATCTGCATTAAAAATACTATTAGAAAAGATTGTGAGGAATGATATTAAAATTCTGAAGAGAAAAAGCGATTTAAAACTTTATTTTTTAAACTCATAGAAAATTTCAATTTCAAAACTTTCAAATAGATGTATGGCCTAGAATCTGCATTAAAAATACAATTAGAATAGATTGTGGGGAATTATATTAAAATTCTGACGAGAAATAGCGATTTAAAACTTTATTTTTTAAACTCATAGAAAATTTCAATTTCAAAACTTTCAAATAGATGTATGGCCTAGAATCTGCATTAAAAATACTATTAGAAAAGATTGTGAGGAATGATATTAAAATTCTGAAGAGAAAAAGCGATTTAAAACTTTATTTTTTAAACTCATAGAAAATTTCAATTTCAAAACTTTCAAATAGATGTATGGCCTAGAATCTGCATTAAAAATACTATTAGAAAAGATTGTGGGGAATAATATTAAAATTCTGAAGAGAAAAAGCGATTTAAAACTTTATTTTTTAAACTCATAGAAAATTTCAATTTCAAAACTTTCAAATAGATGTATGGCCTAGAATCTGCATTAAAAATACTATTAGAAAAGATTGTGAGGAATGATATTAAAATTCAGAAGAGAAAAAGCGATTTAAAACTTTATTTTTTAAACTCATAGAAAATTTCAATTTCAAAACTTTCAAATAGATGTATGGCCTAGAATCTGCATTAAAAATACTATTAGAAAAGATTGTGAGGAATGATATTAAAATTCAGAAGAGAAAAAGCGATTTAAAACTTTATTTTTTAAACTCATAGAAAATTTCAATTTCATGAATTTCAAATATATGTATAGCCTAGAATCTGCATTAAAAATACAATTAGAATAGATTGTGGGGAATGATATTAAAATTCTGACGAGAAATAGCGATTTTAAATTTTATTTTTTAAACTCATAGAAAATTTCAATTTCATGAATTTCAAATATATGTATAGCCTAGAATCTGCATTAAACATACTATTAGAAAAGATTGTGAGGAATGATATTAAAATTCTGAAGAGAAAAAGCGATTTAAAACTTTATTTTTTAAACTCATAGAAAATTTCAATTTCAAAACTTTCAAATAGATGTATGGCCTAGAATCTGCATTAAAAATACTATTAGAAAAGATTGTGAGGAATGATATTAAAATTCTGAAGAGAAAAAGCGATTTAAAACTTTATTTTTTAAACTCATAGAAAATTTCAATTTCAAAACTTTCAAATAGATGTATGGCCTAGAATCTGCATTAAAAATACTATTAGAAAAGATTGTGAGGAATGATATTAAAATTCAGAAGAGAAAAAGCGATTTAAAACTTTATTTTTTAAACTCATAGAAAATTTCAATTTCAAAACTTTCAAATAGATGTATGGCCTAGAATCTGCATTAAAAATACTATTAGAAAAGATTGTGAGGAATGATATTAAAATTCTGAAGAGAAAAAGCGATTTAAAACTTTATTTTTTAAACTCATAGAAAATTTCAATTTCAAAACTTTCAAATAGATGTATGGCCTAGAATCTGCATTAAAAATACTATTAGAAAAGATTGTGGGGAATAATATTAAAATTCTGAAGAGAAAAAGCGATTTAAAACTTTATTTTTTAAACTCATAGAAAATTTCAATTTCAAAACTTTCAAATAGATGTATGGCCTAGAATCTGCATTAAAAATACTATTAGAAAAGATTGTGAGGAATGATATTAAAATTCTGAAGAGAAAAAGCGATTTAAAACTTTATTTTTTAAACTCATAGAAAATTTCAATTTCAAAACTTTCAAATAGATGTATGGCCTAGAATCTGCATTAAAAATACTATTAGAAAAGATTGTGGGGAATGATATTAAAATTCAGAAGAGAAAAAGCGATTTAAAATTTTATTTTTTAAACACATAGAAGATTTCAATTTCAAAACTTTCAAATAGATGTATGGCCTAGAATCTGCATTAAAAATACTATTAGAAAAGATTGTGGGGAATAATATTAAAATTCTGAAGAGAAAAAGCGATTTAAAACTTTATTTTTTAAACTCATAGAAAATTTCAATTTCAAAACTTTCAAATAAATGTATGGCCTAGAATCTGCATTAAAAATACTATTAGAAAAGATTGTGAGGAATGATATTAAAATTCTGAAGAGAAAAAGCGATTTAAAACTTTATTTTTTAAACTCATAGAAAATTTCAATTTCAAAACTTTCAAATAGATGTATGGCCTAGAATCTGCATTAAAAATACTATTAGAAAAGATTGTGAGGAATGATATTAAAATTCTGAAGAGAAAAAGCGATTTAAAACTTTATTTTTTAAACTCATAGAAAATTTCAATTTCAAAACTTTCAAATAGATGTATGGCCTAGAATCTGCGTTAAAAATACTATTAGAAAAGATTGTGGGGAATAATATTAAAATTCTGAAGAGAAAAAGCGATTTAAAACTTTATTTTTTAAACTCATAGAAAATTTCAATTTCAAAACTTTCAAATAGATGTATGGCCTAGAATCTGCATTAAAAATACTATTAGAAAAGATTGTGAGGAATGATATTAAAATTCTGAAGAGAAAAAGCGATTTAAAACTTTATTTTTTAAACTCATAGAAAATTTCAATTTCAAAACTTTCAAATAGATGTATGGCCTAGAATCTGCATTAAAAATACTATTAGAAAAGATTGTGAGGAATGATATTAAAATTCTGAAGAGAAAAAGCGATTTAAAACTTTATTTTTTAAACTCATAGAAAATTTCAATTTCAAAACTTTCAAATAGATGTATGGCCTAGAATCTGCATTAAAAATACTATTAGAAAAGATTGTGAGGAATGATATTAAAATTCAGAAGAGAAAAAGCGATTTAAAACTTTATTTTTTAAACTCATAGAAAATTTCAATTTCATGAATTTCAAATATATGTATAGCCTAGAATCTGCATTAAAAATACAATTAGAATAGATTGTGGGGAATGATATTAAAATTCTGACGAGAAATAGCGATTTTAAATTTTATTTTTTAAACTCATAGAAAATTTCAATTTCATGAATTTCAAATATATGTATAGCCTAGAATCTGCATTAAAAATACTATTAGAAAAGATTGTGAGGAATGATATTAAAATTCTGAAGAGAAAAAGCGATTTAAAACTTTATTTTTTAAACTCATAGAAAATTTCAATTTCATGAATTTCAAATATATGTATAGCCTAGAATCTGCATTAAAAATACAATTAGAATAGATTGTGGGGAATGATATTAAAATTCTGACGAGAAATAGCGATTTTAAATTTTATTTTTTAAACTCATAGAAAATTTCAATTTCAAAACTTTCAAATAGATGTATGGCCTAGAATCTGCATTAAAAATACTATTAGAAAAGATTGTGGGGAATAATATTAAAATTCTGAAGAGAAAAAGCGATTTAAAACTTTATTTTTTAAACTCATAGAAAATTTCAATTTCAAAACTTTCAAATAGATGTATGGCCTAGAATCTGCATTAAAAATACTATTAGAAAAGATTGTGAGGAATGATATTAAAATTCTGAAGAGAAAAAGCGATTTAAAACTTTATTTTTTAAACTCATAGAAAATTTCAATTTCAAAACTTTCAAATAGATGTATGGCCTAGAATCTGCATTAAAAATACTATTAGAAAAGATTGTGAGGAATGATATTAAAATTCAGAAGAGAAAAAGCGATTTAAAACTTTATTTTTTAAACTCATAGAAAATTTCAATTTCAAAACTTTCAAATAGATGTATGGCCTAGAATCTGCATTAAAAATACTATTAGAAAAGATTGTGAGGAATGATATTAAAATTCTGAAGAGAAAAAGCGATTTAAAATTTTATTTTTTAAACTCATAGAAAATTTCAATTTCAAAACTTTCAAATAGATGTATGGCCTAGAATCTGTATTAAAAATACTATTAGAAAGGATTGTGGGGAATAATATTAAAATTCTGAAGAGAAAAAGCGATTTAAAACTTTATTTTTTAAACTCATAGAAAATTTCAATTTCAAAACTTTCAAATAGATGTATGGCCTAGAATCTGCATTAAAAATACTATTAGAAAAGATTGTGAGGAATGATATTAAAATTCTGAAGAGAAAAAGCGATTTAAAACTTTATTTTTAAACTCATAGAAAATTTCAATTTCAAAACTTTCAAATAGATGTATGGCCTAGAATCTGCATTAAAAATACTATTAGAAAAGATTGTGAGGAATGATATTAAAATTCTGAAGAGAAAAAGCGATTTAAAACTTTATTTTTTAAACTCATAGAAAATTTCAATTTCAAAACTTTCAAATAGATGTATGGCCTAGAATCTGCGTTAAAAATACTATTAGAAAAGATTGTGGGGAATAATATTAAAATTCTGAAGAGAAAAAGCGATTTAAAACTTTATTTTTTAAACTCATAGAAAATTTCAATTTCAAAACTTTCAAATAGATGTATGGCCTAGAATCTGCATTAAAAATACTATTAGAAAAGATTGTGAGGAATGATATTAAAATTCAGAAGAGAAAAAGCGATTTAAAATTTTATTTTTTAAACTAATAGAAAATTTCAATTTCAAAACTTTCAAATAGATGTATGGCCTAGAATCTGCATTAAAAATACTATTAGAAAAGATTGTGAGGAATGATATTAAAATTCAGAAGAGAAAAAGCGATTTAAAATTTTATTTTTTAAACTCATAGAAAATTTCAATTTCAAAACTTTCAAATAGATGTATGGCCTAGAATCTGCATTAAAAATACTATTAGAAAAGATTGTGAGGAATGATATTAAAATTCAGAAGAGAAAAAGC
Organism: Pratylenchus scribneri; assembly: GCA_030063045.1. Taxonomy (NCBI): domain Eukaryota; kingdom Metazoa; phylum Nematoda; class Chromadorea; order Rhabditida; family Pratylenchidae; genus Pratylenchus; species Pratylenchus scribneri. The sequence goes on from JAQSEB010000028.1 coordinate 325,999, forward strand.
GATTTAAAATTTTATTTTTTAAACACATAGAAGATTTCAATTTCAAAACTTTCAAATAGATGTATGGCCTAGAATCTGCATTAAAAATACTATTAGAAAAGATTGTGAGGAATGATATTAAAATTCAGAAGAGAAAAAGCGATTTAAAATTTTATTTTTTGAACACATAGAAGATTTCAATTTCAAAACTTTCAAATAGATGTATGGCCTAGAATCTGCATTAAAAATACTATTAGAAAAGATTGTGAGGAATGATATTAAAATTCAGAAGAGAAAAAGCGATTTAAAATTTTATTTTTTAAACTCATAGAAAATTTCAATTTCAAAACTTTCAAATAGATGTATGGCCTAGAATCTGCATTAAAAATACTATTAGAAAAGATTGTGAGGAATGATATTAAAATTCAGAAGAGAAAAAGCGATTTAAAATTTTATTTTTTGAACACATAGAAGATTTCAATTTCAAAACTTTCAAATAGATGTATGGCCTAGAATCTGCATTAAAAATACTATTAGAAAAGATTGTGAGGAATGATATTAAAATTCTGAAGAGAAAAAGCGATTTAAAATTTTATTTTTTAAACACATAGAAGATTTCAATTTCAAAACTTTCAAATAGATGTATGGCCTAGAATCTGCATTAAAAATACTATTAGAAAAGATTGTGAGGAATGATATTAAAATTCAGAAGAGAAAAAGCGATTTAAAATTTTATTTTTTGAACACATAGAAGATTTCAATTTCAAAACTTTCAAATAGATGTATGGCCTAGAATCTGCATTAAAAATACTATTAGAAAAGATTGTGAGGAATGATATTAAAATTCAGAAGAGAAAAAGCGATTTAAAATTTTATTTTTTAAACTCATAGAAAATTTCAATTTCAAAACTTTCAAATAGATGTATGGCCTAGAATCTGCATTAAAAATACTATTAGAAAAGATTGTGAGGAATGATATTAAAATTCAGAAGAGAAAAAGCGATTTAAAATTTTATTTTTTGAACACATAGAAGATTTCAATTTCAAAACTTTCAAATAGATGTATGGCCTAGAATCTGCATTAAAAATACTATTAGAAAAGATTGTGAGGAATGATATTAAAATTCAGAAGAGAAAAAGCGATTTAAAATTTTATTTTTTGAACACATAGAAGATTTCAATTTCAAAACTTTCAAATAGATGTATGGCCTAGAATCTGCATTAAAAATACTATTAGAAAAGATTGTGAGGAATGATATTAAAATTCAGAAGAGAAAAAGCGATTTAAAATTTTATTTTTTAAACTCATAGAAAATTTCAATTTCAAAACTTTCAAATAGATGTATGGCCTAGAATCTGCATTAAAAATACTATTAGAAAAGATTGTGAGGAATGATATTAAAATTCAGAAGAGAAAAAGCGATTTAAAATTTTATTTTTTGAACACATAGAAGATTTCAATTTCAAAACTTTCAAATAGATGTATGGCCTAGAATCTGCATTAAAAATACTATTAGAAAAGATTGTGAGGAATGATATTAAAATTCTGAAGAGAAAAAGCGATTTAAAATTTTATTTTTTAAACACATAGAAAATTTCAATTTCAAAACTTTCAAATAGATGTATGGCCTAGAATCTGCATTAAAAATACTATTAGAAAAGATTGTGGGGAATAATATTAAAATTCTGAAGAGAAAAAGCGATTTAAAACTTTATTTTTTAAACTCATAGAAAATTTCAATTTCAAAACTTTCAAATAGATGTATGGCCTAGAATCTGCATTAAAAATACTATTAGAAAAGATTGTGAGGAATGATATTAAAATTCTGAAGAGAAAAAGCGATTTAAAACTTTATTTTTTAAACTCATAGAAAATTTCAATTTCAAAACTTTCAAATAGATGTATGGCCTAGAATCTGCATTAAAAATACTATTAGAAAAGATTGTGAGGAATGATATTAAAATTCAGAAGAGAAAAAGCGATTTAAAACTTTATTTTTTAAACTCATAGAAAATTTCAATTTCAAAACTTTCAAATAGATGTATGGCCTAGAATCTGCATTAAAAATACTATTAGAAAAGATTGTGAGGAATGATATTAAAATTCTGAAGAGAAAAAGCGATTTAAAACTTTATTTTTTAAACTCATAGAAAATTTCAATTTCAAAACTTTCAAATAGATGTATGGCCTAGAATCTGCATTAAAAATACTATTAGAAAAGATTGTGGGGAATAATATTAAAATTCTGAAGAGAAAAAGCGATTTAAAACTTTATTTTTTAAACTCATAGAAAATTTCAATTTCAAAACTTTCAAATAGATGTATGGCCTAGAATCTGCATTAAAAATACTATTAGAAAAGATTGTGAGGAATGATATTAAAATTCAGAAGAGAAAAAGCGATTTAAAATTTTATTTTTTAAACTCATAGAAAATTTCAATTTCAAAACTTTCAAATAGATGTATGGCCTAGAATCTGCATTAAAAATACTATTAGAAAAGATTGTGAGGAATGATATTAAAATTCAGAAGAGAAAAAGCGATTTAAAATTTTATTTTTTAAACACATAGAAGATTTCAATTTCAAAACTTTCAAATAGATGTATGGCCTAGAATCTGCATTAAAAATACTATTAGAAAAGATTGTGAGGAATGATATTAAAATTCAGAAGAGAAAAAGCGATTTAAAATTTTATTTTTTGAACACATAGAAGATTTCAATTTCAAAACTTTCAAATAGATGTATGGCCTAGAATCTGCATTAAAAATACTATTAGAAAAGATTGTGAGGAATGATATTAAAATTCTGAAGAGAAAAAGCGATTTAAAATTTTATTTTTTAAACACATAGAAAATTTCAATTTCAAAACTTTCAAATAGATGTATGGCCTAGAATCTGCATTAAAAATACTATTAGAAAAGATTGTGGGGAATAATATTAAAATTCTGAAGAGAAAAAGCGATTTAAAACTTTATTTTTTAAACTCATAGAAAATTTCAATTTCAAAACTTTCAAATAGATGTATGGCCTAGAATCTGCATTAAAAATACTATTAGAAAAGATTGTGAGGAATGATATTAAAATTCTGAAGAGAAAAAGCGATTTAAAACTTTATTTTTTAAACTCATAGAAAATTTCAATTTCAAAACTTTCAAATAGATGTATGGCCTAGAATCTGCATTAAAAATGCTATTAGAAAAGATTGTGAGGAATGATATTAAAATTCAGAAGAGAAAAAGCGATTTAAAACTTTATTTTTTAAACTCATAGAAAATTTCAATTTCAAAACTTTCAAATAGATGTATGGCCTAGAATCTGCATTAAAAATACTATTAGAAAAGATTGTGGGGAATAATATTAAAATTCTGAAGAGAAAAAGCGATTTAAAACTTTATTTTTTAAACTCATAGAAAATTTCAATTTCAAAACTTTCAAATAGATGTATGGCCTAGAATCTGCATTAAAAATACTATTAGAAAAGATTGTGAGGAATGATATTAAAATTCTGAAGAGAAAAAGCGATTTAAAACTTTATTTTTTAAACTCATAGAAAATTTCAATTTCAAAACTTTCAAATAGATGTATGGCCTAGAATCTGCATTAAAAATACTATTAGAAAAGATTGTGAGGAATGATATTAAAATTCTGAATAGAAAAAGCGATTTAAAACTTTATTTTTTAAACTCATAGAAAATTTCAATTTCAAAACTTTCAAATAGATGTATGGCCTAGAATCTGCATTAAAAATACTATTAGAAAAGATTGTGGGGAATAATATTAAAATTCTGAAGAGAAAAAGCGATTTAAAACTTTATTTTTTAAACTCATAGAAAATTTCAATTTCAAAACTTTCAAATAGATGTATGGCCTAGAATCTGCATTAAAAATACTATTAGAAAAGATTGTGAGGAATGATATTAAAATTCTGAAGAGAAAAAGCGATTTAAAATTTTATTTTTTGAACACATAGAAGATTTCAATTTCAAAACTTTCAAATAGATGTATGGCCTAGAATCTGCATTAAAAATACTATTAGAAAAGATTGTGAGGAATGATATTAAAATTCTGAAGAGAAAAAGCGATTTAAAATTTTATTTTTTAAACACATAGAAAATTTCAATTTCAAAACTTTCAAATAGATGTATGGCCTAGAATCTGCATTAAAAATACTATTAGAAAAGATTGTGGGGAATAATATTAAAATTCTGAAGAGAAAAAGCGATTTAAAACTTTATTTTTTAAACTCATAGAAAATTTCAATTTCAAAACTTTCAAATAGATGTATGGCCTAGAATCTGCATTAAAAATACTATTAGAAAAGATTGTGAGGAATGATATTAAAATTCTGAAGAGAAAAAGCGATTTAAAACTTTATTTTTTAAACTCATAGAAAATTTCAATTTCAAAACTTTCAAATAGATGTATGGCCTAGAATCTGCATTAAAAATACTATTAGAAAAGATTGTGAGGAATGATATTAAAATTCAGAAGAGAAAAAGCGATTTAAAATTTTATTTTTTAAACACATAGAAGATTTCAATTTCAAAACTTTCAAATAGATGTATGGCCTAGAATCTGCATTAAAAATACTATTAGAAAAGATTGTGAGGAATGATATTAAAATTCAGAAGAGAAAAAGCGATTTAAAATTTTATTTTTTAAACACATAGAAGATTTCAATTTCAAAACTTTCAAATAGATGTATGGCCTAGAATCTGCATTAAAAATACTATTAGAAAAGATTGTGAGGAATGATATTAAAATTCAGAAGAGAAAAAGCGATTTAAAATTTTATTTTTTAAACTCATAGAAAATTTCAATTTCAAAACTTTCAAATAGATGTATGGCCTAGAATCTGCATTAAAAATACTATTAGAAAAGATTGTGAGGAATGATATTAAAATTCTGAAGAGAAAAAGCGATTTAAAACTTTATTTTTTAAACTCATAGAAAATTTCAATTTCAAAACTTTCAAATAGATGTATGGCCTAGAATCTGCATTAAAAATACTATTAGAAAAGATTGTGGGGAATAATATTAAAATTCTGAAGAGAAAAAGCGATTTAAAACTTTATTTTTTAAACTCATAGAAAATTTCAATTTCAAAACTTTCAAATAGATGTATGGCCTAGAATCTGCATTAAAAATACTATTAGAAAAGATTGTGAGGAATGATATTAAAATTCTGAAGAGAAAAAGCGATTTAAAATTTTATTTTTTGAACACATAGAAGATTTCAATTTCAAAACTTTCAAATAGATGTATGGCCTAGAATCTGCATTAAAAATACTATTAGAAAAGATTGTGAGGAATGATATTAAAATTCTGAAGAGAAAAAGCGATTTAAAATTTTATTTTTTAAACACATAGAAAATTTCAATTTCAAAACTTTCAAATAGATGTATGGCCTAGAATCTGCATTAAAAATACTATTAGAAAAGATTGTGGGGAATAATATTAAAATTCTGAAGAGAAAAAGCGATTTAAAACTTTATTTTTTAAACTCATAGAAAATTTCAATTTCAAAACTTTCAAATAGATGTATGGCCTAGAATCTGCATTAAAAATACTATTAGAAAAGATTGTGAGGAATGATATTAAAATTCAGAAGAGAAAAAGCGATTTAAAATTTTATTTTTTAAACACATAGAAGATTTCAATTTCAAAACTTTCAAATAGATGTATGGCCTAGAATCTGCATTAAAAATACTATTAGAAAAGATTGTGAGGAATGATATTAAAATTCAGAAGAGAAAAAGCGATTTAAAATTTTATTTTTTAAACACATAGAAGATTTCAATTTCAAAACTTTCAAATAGATGTATGGCCTAGAATCTGCATTAAAAATACTATTAGAAAAGATTGTGAGGAATGATATTAAAATTCAGAAGAGAAAAAGCGATTTAAAATTTTATTTTTTAAACTCATAGAAAATTTCAATTTCAAAACTTTCAAATAGATGTATGGCCTAGAATCTGCATTAAAAATACTATTAGAAAAGATTGTGAGGAATGATATTAAAATTCAGAAGAGAAAAAGCGATTTAAAATTTTATTTTTTAAACTCATAGAAAATTTCAATTTCAAAACTTTCAAATAGATGTATGGCCTAGAATCTGCATTAAAAATACTATTAGAAAAGATTGTGAGGAATGATATTAAAATTCAGAAGAGAAAAAGCGATTTAAAATTTTATTTTTTAAACACATAGAAGATTTCAATTTCAAAACTTTCAAATAGATGTATGGCCTAGAATCTGCATTAAAAATACTATTAGAAAAGATTGTGAGGAATGATATTAAAATTCAGAAGAGAAAAAGCGATTTAAAATTTTATTTTTTAAACTCATAGAAAATTTCAATTTCAAAACTTTCAAATAGATGTATGGCCTAGAATCTGCATTAAAAATACTATTAGAAAAGATTGTGAGGAATGATATTAAAATTCAGAAGAGAAAAAGCGATTTAAAATTTTATTTTTTAAACACATAGAAGATTTCAATTTCAAAACTTTCAAATAGATGTATGGCCTAGAATCTGCATTAAAAATACTATTAGAAAAGATTGTGAGGAATGATATTAAAATTCTGAAGAGAAATAGCGATTTTAAATTTTATTTTTTAAACTCATAGATAATTTCAATTTCAAAACTTTCAAATAGATGTATGGCCTAGAATCTGCATTAAAAATACTATTGGAAAAGATTGTGGGGATTAATATTAAAATTCTGAAGAGAAATAGCGATTTTAAACTTTATTTTTTAAACTCATAGAAAATTTCAATTTCAAAACTTTCAAATAGATGTATGGCCTAGAATCTGCATTAAAAATACTATTAGAAAAGATTGTGAGGAATGATATTAAAATTCTGAAGAGAAATAGCGATTTTAAATTTTTTTTTTAAACTCATAGAAAATTTCAATTTCAAAACTTTCAAATAGATATATGGCCTAGAATCTGCATTAAAAATACTATTGGAGAAGATTGTGGGGATTAATATTAAAATTCTGAAGAGAAATAGCGATTTTAAACTTTATTTTTTAAACTCATAGAAAATTTCAATTTCAAAACTTTCAAATAGATGTATGGCCTAGAATCTGCATTAAAAATACTATTAGAAAAGATTGTGAGGAATGATATTAAAATTCAGAAGAGAAAAAGCGATTTAAAATTTTATTTTTTAAACACATAGAAGATTTCAATTTCAAAACTTTCAAATAGATGTATGGCCTAGAATCTGCATTAAAAATACTATTAGAAAAGATTGTGAGGAATGATATTAAAATTCAGAAGAGAAAAAGCGATTTAAAATTTTATTTTTTAAACTCATAGAAAATTTCAATTTCAAAACTTTCAAATAGATGTATGGCCTAGAATCTGCATTAAAAATACTATTAGAAAAGATTGTGAGGAATGATATTAAAATTCAGAAGAGAAAAAGCGATTTAAAATTTTATTTTTTAAACTCATAGAAAATTTCAATTTCAAAACTTTCAAATAGATGTATGGCCTAGAATCTGCATTAAAAATACTATTAGAAAAGATTGTGAGGAATGATATTAAAATTCAGAAGAGAAAAAGCGATTTAAAATTTTATTTTTTAAACACATAGAAGATTTCAATTTCAAAACTTTCAAATAGATGTATGGCCTAGAATCTGCATTAAAAATACTATTAGAAAAGATTGTGAGGAATGATATTAAAATTCAGAAGAGAAAAAGCGATTTAAAATTTTATTTTTTAAACTCATAGAAAATTTCAATTTCAAAACTTTCAAATAGATGTATGGCCTAGAATCTGCATTAAAAATACTATTAGAAAAGATTGTGAGGAATGATATTAAAATTCAGAAGAGAAAAAGCGATTTAAAATTTTATTTTTTAAACACATAGAAGATTTCAATTTCAAAACTTTCAAATAGATGTATGGCCTAGAATCTGCATTAAAAATACTATTAGAAAAGATTGTGAGGAATGATATTAAAATTCTGAAGAGAAATAGCGATTTTAAATTTTATTTTTTAAACTCATAGATAATTTCAATTTCAAAACTTTCAAATAGATGTATGGCCTAGAATCTGCATTAAAAATACTATTGGAAAAGATTGTGGGGATTAATATTAAAATTCTGAAGAGAAATAGCGATTTTAAACTTTATTTTTTAAACTCATAGAAAATTTCAATTTCAAAACTTTCAAATAGATGTATGGCCTAGAATCTGCATTAAAAATACTATTAGAAAAGATTGTGAGGAATGATATTAAAATTCTGAAGAGAAATAGCGATTTTAAATTTTTTTTTTAAACTCATAGAAAATTTCAATTTCAAAACTTTCAAATAGATATATGGCCTAGAATCTGCATTAAAAATACTATTGGAGAAGATTGTGGGGATTAATATTAAAATTCTGAAGAGAAATAGCGATTTTAAACTTTATTTTTTAAACTCATAGAAAATTTCAATTTCAAAACTTTCAAATAGATGTATGGCCTAGAATCTGCATTAAAAATACTATTAGAAAAGATTGTGAGGAATGATATTAAAATTCTGAAGAGAAATAGCGATTTTAAATTTTATTTTTTAAACTCATAGATAATTTCAATTTCAAAACATTCAAATAGATGTATGGCCTAGAATCTGCATTAAAAATACTATTGGAAAAGATTGTGGGGATTAATATTAAAATTCTGAAGAGAAATAGCGATTTTAAACTTTATTTTTTAAACTCAGAGAAAATTTCAATTTCAAAACTTTCAAATAGATGTATGGCCTAGAATCTGCATTAAAAATACTATTGGAAAAGATTGTGGGGATTAATATTAAAATTCTGAAGAGAAATAGCGATTTTAAACTTTATTTTTTAAACTCATAGAAAATTTCAATTTCAAAACTTTCAAATAGATGTATGGCCTAGAATCTGCATTAAAAATACTATTAGAAAAGATTGTGAGGAATGATATTAAAATTCTGAAGAGAAATAGCGATTTTAAATTTTATTTTTTAAACTCATAGATAATTTCAATTTCAAAATATTCAAATAGATGTATGGCCTAGAATCTGCATTAAAAATACTATTGGAAAAGATTGTGAGGATTAATATTAAAATTCTGAAGAGAAATAGCGATTTTAAACTTTATTTTTTAAACTCAGAGAAAATTTCAATTTCAAAACTTTTAAATAGATGTATGGCCTAGAATCTGCATTAAAAATACTATTGGAAAAGATTGTGGGGATTAATATTAAAATTCTGAAGAGAAATAGCGATTTTAAACTTTATTTTTTAAACTCATAGAAAATTTCAATTTCAAAACTTTCAAATAGATGTATGGCCTAGAATCTGCATTAAAAATACTATTAGAAAAGATTGTGAGGAATGATATTAAAATTCTGAAGAGAAATAGCGATTTTAAATTTTATTTTTTAAACTCATAGATAATTTCAATTTCAAAACTTTCAAATAGATGTATGGCCTAGAATCTGCATTAAAAATACTATTGGAAAAGATTGTGGGGATTAATATTAAAATTCTGAAGAGAAATAGCGATTTTAAACTTCATTTTTTAAACTCATAGATAATTTCAATTTCAAAACTTTCAAATAGATGTATGGCCTATAATCTGTATTAAAAATACTATTGGAAAAGATTGTGGGGATTAATATTAAAATTCTGAAGAGAAATAGCGATTTTAAACTTTATTTTTTAAACTCATAGAAAATTTCAATTTCAAAACTTTCAAATAGATGTATGGCCTATAATCTGCATTAAAAATACTATTGGAAAAGATTGTGGGGATTAATATTAAAATTCTGAAGAGAAATAGCGATTTTAAACTTTATTTTTTAAACTCATAGATAATTTCAATTTCAAAACTTTCAAATAGATGTATGGCCTAGAATCTGCATTAAAAATACTATTGGAAAAGATTGTGGGGATTAATATTAAAATTCTGAAGAGAAATAGCGATTTTAAACTTTATTTTTTAGACTCATAGATAATTTCAATTTCAAAACTTTCAAATAGATGTATGGCCTATAATCTGTATTAAAAATACTATTGGAAAAGATTGTGAGGAATGATATTAAAATTCTGAAGAGAAATAGCGATTTTAAATTTTATTTTTTAAACTCATAGATAATTTCAATTTCAAAACTTTCAAATAGATGTATGGCCTAGAATCTGCATTAAAAATACTATTGGAAAAGATTGTGGGGATTAATATTAAAATTCTGAAGAGAAATAGCGATTTTAAACTTTATTTTTTAAACTCATAGAAAATTTCAATTTCAAAACTTTCAAATAGATGTATGGCATAGAATCTGCATTAAAAATACTATTAGAAAAGATTGTGAGGAATGATATTAAAATTCTGAAGAGAAATAGCGATTTTAAATTTTATTTTTTAAACTCATAGATAATTTCAATTTCAAAACTTTCAAATAGATGTATGGCCTAGAATCTGCATTAAAAATACTATTGGAAAAGATTGTGGGGATTAATATTAAAATTCTGAAGAGAAATAGCGATTTTAAACTTTATTTTTTAAACTCATAGAAAATTTCAATTTCAAAACTTTCAAATAGATGTATGGCCTAGAATCTGCATTAAAAATACTATTAGAAAAGATTGTGAGGAATGATATTAAAATTCTGAAGAGAAATAGCGATTTTAAATTTTTTTTTTAAACTCATAGAAAATTTCAATTTCAAAACTTTCAAATAGATGTATGGCCTAGAATCTGCATTAAAAATACTATTAGAAAAGATTGTGAGGAATGATATTAAAATTCTGAAGAGAAATAGCGATTTTAAATTTTATTTTTTAAACTCATAGATAATTTCAATTTCAAAATATTCAAATAGATGTATGGCCTAGAATCTGCATTAAAAATACTATTGGAAAAGATTGTGAGGATTAATATTAAAATTCTGAAGAGAAATAGCGATTTTAAACTTTATTTTTTAAACTCAGAGAAAATTTCAATTTCAAAACTTTTAAATAGATGTATGGCCTAGAATCTGCATTAAAAATACTATTGGAAAAGATTGTGGGGATTAATATTAAAATTCTGAAGAGAAATAGCGATTTTAAACTTTATTTTTTAAACTCATAGAAAATTTCAATTTCAAAACTTTCAAATAGATGTATGGCCTAGAATCTGCATTAAAAATACTATTAGAAAAGATTGTGAGGAATGATATTAAAATTCTGAAGAGAAATAGCGATTTTAAATTTTATTTTTTAAACTCATAGATAATTTCAATTTCAAAACTTTCAAATAGATGTATGGCCTAGAATCTGCATTAAAAATACTATTGGAAAAGATTGTGGGGATTAATATTAAAATTCTGAAGAGAAATAGCGATTTTAAACTTTATTTTTTAAACTCATAGAAAATTTCAATTTCAAAACTTTCAAATAGATGTATGGCCTATAATCTGTATTAAAAATACTATTGGAAAAGATTGTGGGGATTAATATTAAAATTCTGAAGAGAAATAGCGATTTTAAACTTTATTTTTTAAACTCATAGAAAATTTCAATTTCAAAACTTTCAAATAGATGTATGGCCTATAATCTGCATTAAAAATACTATTGGAAAAGATTGTGGGGATTAATATTAAAATTCTGAAGAGAAATAGCGATTTTAAACTTTATTTTTTAAACTCATAGATAATTTCAATTTCAAAACTTTCAAATAGATGTATGGCCTAGAATCTGCATTAAAAATACTATTGGAAAAGATTGTGGGGATTAATATTAAAATTCTGAAGAGAAATAGCGATTTTAAACTTTATTTTTTAGACTCATAGATAATTTCAATTTCAAAACTTTCAAATAGATGTATGGCCTATAATCTGTATTAAAAATACTATTGGAAAAGATTGTGAGGAATGATATTAAAATTCTGAAGAGAAATAGCGATTTTAAATTTTATTTTTTAAACTCATAGATAATTTCAATTTCAAAACTTTCAAATAGATGTATGGCCTAGAATCTGCATTAAAAATACTATTGGAAAAGATTGTGGGGATTAATATTAAAATTCTGAAGAGAAATAGCGATTTTAAACTTTATTTTTTAAACTCATAGAAAATTTCAATTTCAAAACTTTCAAATAGATGTATGGCATAGAATCTGCATTAAAAATACTATTAGAAAAGATTGTGAGGAATGATATTAAAATTCTGAAGAGAAATAGCGATTTTAAATTTTATTTTTTAAACTCATAGATAATTTCAATTTCAAAACTTTCAAATAGATGTATGGCCTAGAATCTGCATTAAAAATACTATTGGAAAAGATTGTGGGGATTAATATTAAAATTCTGAAGAGAAATAGCGATTTTAAACTTTATTTTTTAAACTCATAGAAAATTTCAATTTCAAAACTTTCAAATAGATGTATGGCCTAGAATCTGCATTAAAAATACTATTAGAAAAGATTGTGAGGAATGATATTAAAATTCTGAAGAGAAATAGCGATTTTAAATTTTTTTTTTAAACTCATAGAAAATTTCAATTTCAAAACTTTCAAATAGATGTATGGCCTAGAATCTGCATTAAAAATACTATTGGAGAAGATTGTGGGGATTAATATTAAAATTCTGAAGAGAAATAGCGATTTTAAACTTTATTTTTTAAACTCATAGAAAATTTCAATTTCAAAACTTTCAAATAGATGTATGGCCTAGAATCTGCATTAAAAATACTATTAGAAAAGATTGTGAGGAATGATATTAAAATTCTGAAGAGAAATAGCGATTTTAAATTTTATTTTTTAAACTCATAGATAATTTCAATTTCAAAACATTCAAATAGATGTATGGCCTAGAATCTGCATTAAAAATACTATTGGAAAAGATTGTGGGGATTAATATTAAAATTCTGAAGAGAAATAGCGATTTTAAACTTTATTTTTTAAACTCAGAGAAAATTTCAATTTCAAAACTTTCAAATAGATGTATGGCCTAGAATCTGCATTAAAAATACTATTGGAAAAGATTGTGGGGATTAATATTAAAATTCTGAAGAGAAATAGCGATTTTAAACTTTATTTTTTAAACTCAGAGAAAATTTCAATTTCAAAACTTTCAAATAGATGTATGGCCTAGAATCTGCATTAAAAATACTATTGGAAAAGATTGTGGGGATTAATATTAAAATTCTGAAGAGAAATAGCGATTTTAAATTTTATTTTTTAAACTCATAGATAATTTCAATTTCAAAACTTTCAAATAGATGTATGGCCTAGAATCTGCATTAAAAATACTATTAGAAAAGATTGTGAGGAATGATATTAAAATTCTGAAGAGAAATAGCGATTTTAAATTTTATTTTTTAAACTCATAAATAATTTCAATTTCAAAACATTCAAATAGATGTATGGCCTAGAATCTGCATTAAAAATACTATTGGAAAAGATTGTGGGGATTAATATTAAAATTCTGAAGAGAAATAGCGATTTTAAACTTTATTTTTTAAACTCAGAGAAAATTTCAATTTCAAAACTTTCAAATAGATGTATGGCCTAGAATCTGCATTAAAAATACTATTGGAAAAGATTGTGGGGATTAATATTAAAATTCTGAAGAGAAATAGCGATTTTAAACTTTATTTTTTAAACTCATAGAAAATTTCAATTTCAAAACTTTCAAATAGATGTATGGCCTAGAATCTGCATTAAAAATACTATTAGAAAAGATTGTGAGGAATGATATTAAAATTCTGAAGAGAAATAGCGATTTTAAATTTTATTTTTTAAACTCATAGATAATTTCAATTTCAAAATATTCAAATAGATGTATGGCCTAGAATCTGCATTAAAAATACTATTGGAAAAGATTGTGGGGATTAATATTAAAATTCTGAAGAGAAATAGCGATTTTAAACTTTATTTTTTAAACTCAGAGAAAATTTCAATTTCAAAACTTTTAAATAGATGTATGGCCTAGAATCTGCATTAAAAATACTATTGGAAAAGATTGTTGGGATTAATATTAAAATTCTGAAGAGAAATAGCGATTTTAAACTTTATTTTTTAAACTCATAGAAAATTTCAATTTCAAAACTTTCAAATAGATGTATGGCCTAGAATCTGCATTAAAAATACTATTAGAAAAGATTGTGAGGAATGATATTAAAATTCTGAAGAGAAATAGCGATTTTAAATTTTATTTTTTAAACTCATAGATAATTTCAATTTCAAAATATTCAAATAGATGTATGGCCTAGAATCTGCATTAAAAATACTATTGGAAAAGATTGTGGGGATTAATATTAAAATTCTGAAGAGAAATAGCGATTTTAAACTTTATTTTTTAAACTCAGAGAAAATTTCAATTTCAAAACTTTTAAATAGATGTATGGCCTAGAATCTGCATTAAAAATACTATTGGAAAAGATTGTGGGGATTAATATTAAAATTCTGAAGAGAAATAGCGATTTTAAACTTTATTTTTTAAACTCATAGAAAATTTCAATTTCAAAACTTTCAAATAGATGTATGGCCTAGAATCTGCATTAAAAATACTATTAGAAAAGATTGTGAGGAATGATATTAAAATTCTGAAGAGAAATAGCGATTTTAAATTTTATTTTTTAAACTCATAGATAATTTCAATTTCAAAACATTCAAATAGATGTATGGCCTAGAATCTGCATTAAAAATACTATTGGAAAAGATTGTGGGGATTAATATTAAAATTCTGAAGAGAAATAGCGATTTTAAACTTTATTTTTTAAACTCATAGAAAATTTCAATTTCAAAACTTTCAAATAGATGTATGGCCTAGAATCTGCATTAAAAATACTATTAGAAAAGATTGTGAGGAATGATATTAAAATTCTGAAGAAGAGAAATAGCGATTTTAAACTTTATTTTTTAAACTCATAGATAATTTCAATTTCAAAACTTTCAAATAGATGTATGGCCTAGAATCTGCATTAAAAATACTATTAGAAAAGATTGTGAGGAATGATATTAAAATTCTGAAGAGAAATAGCGATTTTAAATTTTATTTTTTAAACTCATAGATAATTTCAATTTCAAAACTTTCAAATAGATGTATGGCCTAGAATCTGCTTATAAAATACTATTAGAATAGATTGTGAGGAATGATATTAAAATTCTGAAGAGAAATAGCGATTTTAAATTTTATTTTTTAAACTCATAGATAATTTCAATTTCAAAACTTTCAAATAGATGTATGGTCTAGAATCTGCATTAAAAATACTATTGGAAAAGATTGTGGGGATTAATATTAAAATTCTGAAGAGAAATAGCGATTTTAAACTTTATTTTTTAAACTCATAGAAAATTTCAATTTCAAAACTTTCAAATAGATGTATGGCCTAGAATCTGCTTATAAAATACTATTAGAATAGATTGTGAGGAATGATATTAAAATTCTGAAGAGAAATAGCGATTTTAAATTTTATTTTTTAAACTCAGAGAAAATTTCAATTTCAAAACATTCAAATAGATGTATGGCCTAGAATCTGCTTATAAAATACTATTAGAATAGATTGTGAGGAATGATATTAAAATTCTGAAGAGAAATAGCGATTTTAAATTTTATTTTTTAAACTCATAGATAATTTCAATTTCAAAACTTTCAAATAGATGTATGGTCTAGAATCTGCATTAAAAATACTATTGGAAAAGATTGTGGGGATTAATATTAAAATTCTGAAGAGAAATAGCGATTTTAAATTTTTTTTTTAAACTCATAGATAATTTCAATTTCAAAACTTTCAAATAGATGTATGGCCTAGAATCTGCATTAAAAATACTATTGGAAAAGATTGTGGGGATTAATATTAAAATTCTGAAGAGAAATAGCGATTTTAAACTTTATTTTTTAAACTCATAGATAATTTCAATTTCAAAACTTTCAAATAGATGTATGGCCTAGAATCTGTATTAAAAATACTATTGGAAAAGATTGTGGGGATTAATATTAAAATTCTGAAGAGAAATAGCGATTTTAAACTTTATTTTTTAAACTCATAGAAAATTTCAATTTCAAAACTTTCAAATAGATGTATGGCCTAGAATCTGCATTAAAAATACTATTAGAAAAGATTGTGAGGAATGATATTAAAATTCTTAAGAGAAATAGCGATTTAAAACTTTATTTTTTAAACTCATAGAAAATTTCAATTTCAAAACTTTCAAATAGATGTATGGTCTAGAATCTGCATTAAAAATACTATTAGAAAAGATTGTGAGAAATGATATTAAAATTCTGAAGAGAAATAGCGATTTAAAACTTTATTTTTTAAACTCATAGAAAATTTCAATTTCAAAACTTTCAAATAGATGTATGGCCTAGAATCTGCATTAAAAATACTATTAGAAAAGATTGTGAGGAATGATATTAAAATTCTGAAGAGAAATAGCGATTTAAAACTTTAATTTTTAAACTCATAGAAAATTTCAATTTCAAAACTTTCAAATAGATGTATGGCCTAGAATCTGCATTAAAAATACTATTAGAAAAGATTGTGAGGAATAATATTAAAATTCTGAAGAGAAATAGCGATTTAAAACTTTATTTTTTAAACTCATAGAAAATTTCAATTTCAAAACTTTCAAATAGATGTATGGCCTAGAATCTGCATTAAAAATACTATTAGAAAAGATTGTGAGGAATAATATTAAAATTCTGAAGAGAAATAGCGATTTAAAACTTTATTTTTTAAACTCATAGAAAATTTCAATTTCAAAACTTTCAAATAGATGTATGACCTAGAATCTGCATTAAAAATACTATTAGAAAAGATTGTGAGGAATGATATTAAAATTCTGAAGAGAAATAGCGATTTAAAACTTTATTTTTTAAACTCATAGAAAATTTCAATTTCAAAACTTTCAAATAGATGTATGGCCTAGAATCTGCATTAAAAATACTATTAGAAAAGATTGTGAGGAATAATATTAAAATTCTGAAGAAAAATAGCGATTTAAAACTTTATTTTTTAAACTCATAGAAAATTTCAATTTCAAAACTTTCAAATAGATGTATGGCCTAGAATCTGCATTAAAAATACTATTAGAAAAGATTGTGAGGAATGATATTAAAATTCTGAAGAGAAATAGCGATTTAAAACTTTATTTTTTAAACTCATAGAAAATTTCAATTTCATGAATTTCAAATAGATGTATGGCCTAGAATCTGCATTAAAAATACTATTGGAAAAGATTGTGGGGATTAATATTAAAATTCTGAAGAGAAATAGCGATTTTAAACTTTATTTTTTAAACTCATAGAAAATTTCAATTTCAAAACTTTCAAATATATATATAGCCTAGAATCTGCATTAAAAATACTATTAGAAAAGATTGTGAGGAATAATATTAAAATTCTGAAGAAAAATAGCGATTTAAAACTTTATTTTTTAAACTCATAGAAAATTTCAATTTCAAAACTTTCAAATAGATGTATGGCCTAGAATCTGCATTAAAAATACTATTAGAAAAGATTGTGAGGAATGATATTAAAATTCTGAAGAGAAATAGCGATTTTAAATTTTATTTTTTAAACTCATAGAAAATTTCAATTTCAAAACTTTCAAATAGATGTATGGCCTAGAATCTGCATTAAAAATACTATTAGAAAAGATTGTGAGGAATGATATTAAAATTCTGAAGAGAAATAGCGATTTAAAACTTTATTTTTTAAACTCATAGAAAATTTCAATTTCAAAACTTTCAAATAGATGTATAGCCTAGAATCTGCATTAAAAATACTATTAGAAAAGATTGTGAGGAATAATATTAAAATTCTGAAGAAAAATAGCGATTTAAAACTTTATTTTTTAAACTCATAGAAAATTTCAATTTCAAAACTTTCAAATAGATGTATGGCCTAGAATCTGCATTAAAAATACTATTAGAAAAGATTGTGAGGAATGATATTAAAATTCTGAAGAGAAATAGCGATTTAAAACTTTATTTTTTAAACTCATAGAAAATTTCAATTTCATGAATTTCAAATATATATATAGCCTAGAATCTGCATTAAAAATACTATTAGAAAAGATTGTGAGGAATGATATTAAAATTCTGAAGAGAAATAGCGATTTAAAACTTTATTTTTTAAACTCATAGAAAATTTCAATTTCATGAATTTCAAATATATATATAGCCTAGAATCTGCATTAAAAATACTATTAGAAAAGATTGTGAGGAATGATATTAAAATTCTGAAGAGAAATAGCGATTTAAAACTTTATTTTTTAAACTCATAGAAAATTTCAATTTCATGAATTTCAAATATATATATAGCCTAGAATCTGCATTAAAAATACTATTAGAAAAGATTGTGAGGAATGATATTAAAATTCTGAAGAGAAATAGCGATTTAAAACTTTATTTTTTAAACTCATAGAAAATTTCAATTTCATGAATTTCAAATATATATATAGCCTAGAATCTGCATTAAAAATACTATTAGAAAAGATTGTGAGGAATGATATTAAAATTTTGAAGTGAAATAACGATTTAAAACTTTATTTTTTAAACTCATAGAAAATTTCAATTTCAAAACTTTCAAATAGATGTATGGTCTAGAATCTGCATTAAAAATACTATTAGAAAAGATTGTGAGGAATGATATTAAAATTCTGAAGAGAAATAGCGATTTAAAACTTTATTTTTTAAACTCATGGAAAATTTCAATTTCAAAACTTTCAAATAGATGTATGGTCTAGAATCTGCATTAAAAATACTATTAGAAAAGATTGTGAGGAATGATATTAAAATTCTGAAGAGAAATAGCGATTTAAAACTTTATTTTTTAAACTCATGGAAAATTTCAATTTCAAAACTTTCAAATAGATGTATGGTCTAGAATCTGCATTAAAAATACTATTAGAAAAGATTGTGAGGAATGATATTAAAATTCTGAAGAGAAATAGCGATTTAAAACTTTATTTTTTAAACTCATGGAAAATTTCAATTTCATGAATTTCAAATATATATATAGCCTAGAATCTGCATTAAAAATACTATTAGAAAAGATTGTGAGGAATGATATTAAAATTCTGAAGAGAAATAGCGATTTAAAACTTTATTTTTTAAACTCATAGAAAATTTCAATTTCATGAATTTCAAATATATATATAGCCTAGAATCTGCATTAAAAATACTATTAGAAAAGATTGTGAGGAATGATATTAAAATTTTGAAGTGAAATAACGATTTAAAACTTTATTTTTTAAACTCATAGAAAATTTCAATTTCAAAACTTTCAAATAGATGTATGGTCTAGAATCTGCATTAAAAATACTATTAGAAAAGATTGTGAGGAATGATATTAAAATTCTGAAGAGAAATAGCGATTTAAAACTTTATTTTTTAAACTCATGGAAAATTTCAATTTCAAAACTTTCAAATAGATGTATGGTCTAGAATCTGCATTAAAAATACTATTAGAAAAGATTGTGAGGAATGATATTAAAATTCTGAAGAGAAATAGCGATTTAAAACTTTATTTTTTAAACTCATGGAAAATTTCAATTTCAAAACTTTCAAATAGATGTCTGGTCTAGAATCTGCATTAAAAATACTATTAGAAAAGATTGTGAGGAATGATATTAAAATTCTGAAGAGAAATAGCGATTTAAAACTTTATTTTTTAAATTCATGAAAAATTTCAATTTCAAAACTTTCAAATAGATGTATGGCCTAGAATCTGCATTATAAATACTATTAGAAAAGATTGTGAGGAATGATATTAAAATTCTGAAGAGAAATAGCGATTTAAAACTTTATTTTTTAAACTCATGGAAAATTTCAATTTCAAAACTTTCAAATAGATGTATGGTCTAGAATCTGCATTAAAAATACTATTAGAAAAGATTGTGAGGAATGATATTAAAATTCTGAAGAGAAATAGCGATTTAAAACTTTATTTTTTAAATTCATGAAAAATTTCAATTTCAAAACTTTCAAATAGATGTATGGCCTAGAATCTGCATTATAAATACTATTAGAAAAGATTGTGAGGAATGATATTAAAATTCTGAAGAGAAATAGCGATTTAAAACTTTATTTTTTAAACTCATGGAAAATTTCAATTTCAAAACTTTCAAATAGATGTATGGTCTAGAATCTGCATTAAAAATACTATTAGAAAAGATTGTGAGGAATGATATTAAAATTCTGAAGAGAAATAGCGATTTAAAACTTTATTTTTTAAATTCATGAAAAATTTCAATTTCATGAATTTCAAATATATATATAGCCTAGAATCTGCATTAAAAATACTATTAGAAAAGATTGTGGGGAATAATATTAAAATTCTGAAGAAAAATAGCGATTTAAAACTTTATTTTTTAAACTCATAGAAAATTTCAATTTCAAAACTTTCAAATAGATGTATGGCCTAGAATCTGCATTATAAATACTATTAGAAAAGATTGTGAGGAATAATATTAAAATTCTGAAGTGAAATAGCGATTTAAAATTTTATTTTTTAAACTCATAGAAAATTTCAATTTCAAAACTTTCAAATAGATGTATGGTCTAGAATCTGCATTAAAAATACTATTAGAAAAGATTGTGAGGAATGATATTAAAATTCTGAAGAGAAATAGCGATTTTAAATTTTATTTTTTAAACTCATGGAAAATTTCAATTTCATGAATTTCAAATATATATATAGCCTAGAATCTGCATTAAAAATACTATTAGAAAAGATTGTGAGGAATGATATTAAAATTCTGAAGAGAAATAGCGATTTAAAACTTTATTTTTTAAACTCATAGAAAATTTCAATTTCATGAATTTCAAATATATATATAGCCTAGAATCTGCATTAAAAATACTATTAGAAAAGATTGTATGATATTAAAATTCTGAAGAGAAATAGCGATTTTAAACTTTATTTTTTAAACTCATAGAAAATTTCAATTTCAAAACTTTCAAATAGATGTATGGCCTAGAATCTGCATTAAAAATACTATTAGAAAAGATTGTGAGGAATGATATTAAAATTCTGAAGAGAAATAGCGATTTTAAATTTTATTTTTTAAACTCATGGAAAATTTCAATTTCAAAACTTTCAAATAGATGTATGGTCTAGAATCTGCATTAAAAATACTATTAGAAAAGATTGTGAGGAATGATATTAAAATTCTGAAGAGAAATAGCGATTTAAAACTTTATTTTTTAAATTCATGAAAAATTTCAATTTCATGAATTTCAAATATATATATAGCCTAGAATCTGCATTAAAAATACTATTAGAAAAGATTGTGGGGAATAATATTAAAATTCTGAAGAAAAATAGCGATTTAAAACTTTATTTTTTAAACTCATAGAAAATTTCAATTTCAAAACTTTCAAATAGATGTATGGCCTAGAATCTGCATTATAAATACTATTAGAAAAGATTGTGAGGAATAATATTAAAATTCTGAAGTGAAATAGCGATTTAAAATTTTATTTTTTAAACTCATAGAAAATTTCAATTTCAAAACTTTCAAATAGATGTATGGTCTAGAATCTGCATTAAAAATACTATTAGAAAAGATTGTGAGGAATGATATTAAAATTCTGAAGAGAAATAGCGATTTAAAACTTTATTTTTTAAACTCATAGAAAATTTCAATTTCATGAATTTCAAATATATATATAGCCTAGAATCTGCATTAAAAATACTATTAGAAAAGATTGTGAGGAATGATATTAAAATTCTGAAGAGAAATAGCGATTTAAAACTTTATTTTTTAAACTCATAGAAAATTTCAATTTCATGAATTTCAAATATATATATAGCCTAGAATCTGCATTAAAAATACTATTAGAAAAGATTGTATGATATTAAAATTCTGAAGAGAAATAGCGATTTTAAACTTTATTTTTTAAACTCATAGAAAATTTCAATTTCAAAACTTTCAAATAGATGTATGGCCTAGAATCTGCATTAAAAATACTATTAGAAAAGATTGTGAGGAATGATATTAAAATTCTGAAGAGAAATAGCGATTTTAAATTTTATTTTTTAAACTCATAGATAATTTCAATTTCAAAACTTTCAAATAGATGTATGGCCTAGAATCTGCATTAAAAATACTATTAGAAAAGATTGTGAGGAATGATATTAAAATTCTGAAGAGAAATAGCGATTTTAAATTTTTTTTTTAAACTCATAGATAATTTCAATTTCAAAACTTTCAAATAGATGTATGGCCTAGAATCTGCATTAAAAATACTATTGGAAAAGATTGTGAGGAATGATATTAAAATTCTGAAGAGAAATAGCGATTTTAAATTTTATTTTTTAAACTCATAGATAATTTCAATTTCAAAACTTTCAAATAGATGTATGGCCTAGAATCTGCATTAAAAATACTATTGGAAAAGATTGTGGGGATTAATATTAAAATTCTGAAGAGAAATAGCGATTTTAAATTTTATTTTTTAAACTCATAGATAATTTCAATTTCAAAACTTTCAAATAGATGTATGGCCTAGAATCTGCATTAAAAATACTATTGGAAAAGATTGTGGGGATTAATATTAAAATTCTGAAGAGAAATAGCGATTTTAAATTTTATTTTTTAAACTCATAGATAATTTCAATTTCAAAACTTTCAAATAGATGTATGGCCTAGAATCTGCATTAAAAATACTATTGGAGTAGATTGTGGGGATTAATATTAAAATTCTGAAGAGAAATAGCGATTTTAAACTTTATTTTTTAAACTCATAGAAAATTTCAATTTCAAAACTTTCAAATAGATGTATGGCATAGAATCTGCATTAAAAATACTATTAGAAAAGATTGTGAGGAATGATATTAAAATTCTGAAGAGAAATAGCGATTTTAAATTTTATTTTTTAAACTCATAGATAATTTCAATTTCAAAACTTTCAAATAGATGTATGGCCTAGAATCTGCATTAAAAATACTATTGGAAAAGATTGTGGGGATTAATATTAAAATTCTGAAGAGAAATAGCGATTTTAAACTTTATTTTTTAAACTCAGAGAAAATTTCAATTTCAAAACTTTCAAATAGATGTATGGCCTAGAATCTGCATTAAAAATACTATTGGAAAAGATTGTGGGGATTAATATTAAAATTCTGAAGAGAAATAGCGATTTTAAACTTTATTTTTTAAACTCATAGAAAATTTCAATTTCAAAACTTTCAAATAGATGTATGGCCTAGAATCTGCATTAAAAATACTATTGGAAAAGATTGTGGGGATTAATATTAAAATTCTGAAGAGAAATAGCGATTTTAAACTTTATTTTTTAAACTCATAGAAAATTTCAATTTCAAAACTTTCAAATAGATGTATGGCCTAGAATCTGCATTAAAAATACTATTAGAAAAGATTGTGAGGAATGATATTAAAATTCTGAAGAGAAATAGCGATTTTAAATTTTATTTTTTAAACTCATAGATAATTTCAATTTCAAAACTTTCAAATAGATGTATGGCCTAGAATCTGCATTAAAAATACTATTGGAAAAGATTGTGGGGATTAATATTAAAATTCTGAAGAGAAATAGCGATTTTAAACTTTATTTTTTAAACTCAGAGAAAATTTCAATTTCAAAACTTTCAAATAGATGTATGGCCTAGAATCTGCATTAAAAATACTATTGGAAAAGATTGTGGGGATTAATATTAAAATTCTGAAGAGAAATAGCGATTTTAAATTTTATTTTTTAAACTCATAGATAATTTCAATTTCAAAACTTTCAAATAGATGTATGGCCTAGAATCTGCATTAAAAATACTATTGGAAAAGATTGTGGGGATTAATATTAAAATTCTGAAGAGAAATAGCGATTTTAAATTTTATTTTTTAAACTCATAGATAATTTCAATTTCAAAACTTTCAAATAGATGTATGGCCTAGAATCTGCATTAAAAATACTATTGGAGTAGATTGTGGGGATTAATATTAAAATTCTGAAGAGAAATAGCGATTTTAAACTTTATTTTTTAAACTCATAGAAAATTTCAATTTCAAAACTTTCAAATAGATGTATGGCCTAGAATCTGCATTAAAAATACTATTAGAAAAGATTGTGAGGAATGATATTAAAATTCTGAAGAGAAATAGCGATTTTAAATTTTATTTTTTAAACTCATAGATAATTTCAATTTCAAAATATTCAAATAGATGTATGGCCTAGAATCTGCATTAAAAATACTATTGGAAAAGATTGTGGGGATTAATATTAAAATTCTGAAGAGAAATAGCGATTTTAAACTTTATTTTTTAAACTCAGAGAAAATTTCAATTTCAAAACTTTTAAATAGATGTATGGCCTAGAATCTGCATTAAAAATACTATTGGAAAAGATTGTGGGGATTAATATTAAAATTCTGAAGAGAAATAGCGATTTTAAACTTTATTTTTTAAACTCATAGAAAATTTCAATTTCAAAATATTCAAATAGATGTATGGCCTAGAATCTGCATTAAAAATACTATTAGAAAAGATTGTGAGGAATGATATTAAAATTCTGAAGAGAAATAGCGATTTTAAATTTTATTTTTTAAACTCATAGATAATTTCAATTTCAAAACATTCAAATAGATGTATGGCCTAGAATCTGCATTAAAAATACTATTGGAAAAGATTGTGGGGATTAATATTAAAATTCTGAAGAGAAATAGCGATTTTAAACTTTATTTTTTAAACTCATAGAAAATTTCAATTTCAAAACTTTCAAATAGATGTATGGCCTAGAATCTGCATTAAAAATACTATTAGAAAAGATTGTGAGGAATGATATTAAAATTCTGAAGAGAAATAGCGATTTTAAACTTTATTTTTTAAACTCATAGATAATTTCAATTTCAAAACTTTCAAATAGATGTATGGCCTAGAATCTGCATTAAAAATACTATTAGAAAAGATTGTGAGGAATGATATTAAAATTCTGAAGAGAAATAGCGATTTTAAATTTTATTTTTTAAACTCATAGATAATTTCAATTTCAAAACTTTCAAATAGATGTATGGCCTAGAATCTGCTTATAAAATACTATTAGAATAGATTGTGAGGAATGATATTAAAATTCTGAAGAGAAATAGCGATTTTAAATTTTATTTTTTAAACTCATAGATAATTTCAATTTCAAAACTTTCAAATAGATGTATGGTCTAGAATCTGCATTAAAAATACTATTGGAAAAGATTGTGGGGATTAATATTAAAATTCTGAAGAGAAATAGCGATTTTAAACTTTATTTTTTAAACTCATAGAAAATTTCAATTTCAAAACTTTCAAATAGATGTATGGCCTAGAATCTGCTTATAAAATACTATTAGAATAGATTGTGAGGAATGATATTAAAATTCTGAAGAGAAATAGCGATTTTAAATTTTATTTTTTAAACTCAGAGAAAATTTCAATTTCAAAACATTCAAATAGATGTATGGCCTAGAATCTGCTTATAAAATACTATTAGAATAGATTGTGAGGAATGATATTAAAATTCTGAAGAGAAATAGCGATTTTAAATTTTATTTTTTAAACTCATAGATAATTTCAATTTCAAAACTTTCAAATAGATGTATGGTCTAGAATCTGCATTAAAAATACTATTGGAAAAGATTGTGGGGATTAATATTAAAATTCTGAAGAGAAATAGCGATTTTAAATTTTTTTTTTAAACTCATAGATAATTTCAATTTCAAAACTTTCAAATAGATGTATGGCCTAGAATCTGCATTAAAAATACTATTGGAAAAGATTGTGGGGATTAATATTAAAATTCTGAAGAGAAATAGCGATTTTAAACTTTATTTTTTAAACTCATAGATAATTTCAATTTCAAAACTTTCAAATAGATGTATGGCCTAGAATCTGTATTAAAAATACTATTGGAAAAGATTGTGGGGATTAATATTAAAATTCTGAAGAGAAATAGCGATTTTAAACTTTATTTTTTAAACTCATAGAAAATTTCAATTTCAAAACTTTCAAATAGATGTATGGCCTAGAATCTGCATTAAAAATACTATTAGAAAAGATTGTGAGGAATGATATTAAAATTCTTAAGAGAAATAGCGATTTAAAACTTTATTTTTTAAACTCATAGAAAATTTCAATTTCAAAACTTTCAAATAGATGTATGGTCTAGAATCTGCATTAAAAATAATATTAGAAAAGATTGTGAGAAATGATATTAAAATTCTGAAGAGAAATAGCGATTTAAAACTTTATTTTTTAAACTCATAGAAAATTTCAATTTCAAAACTTTCAAATAGATGTATGGCCTAGAATCTGCATTAAAAATACTATTAGAAAAGATTGTGAGGAATGATATTAAAATTCTGAAGAGAAATAGCGATTTAAAACTTTAATTTTTAAACTCATAGAAAATTTCAATTTCAAAACTTTCAAATAGATGTATGGCCTAGAATCTGCATTAAAAATACTATTAGAAAAGATTGTGAGGAATGATATTAAAATTCTGAAGAGAAATAGCGATTTTAAATTTTATTTTTTAAACTCATAGATAATTTCAATTTCAAAATATTCAAATAGATGTATGGCCTAGAATCTGCATTAAAAATACTATTGGAAAAGATTGTGGGGATTAATATTAAAATTCTGAAGAGAAATAGCGATTTTAAACTTTATTTTTTAAACTCAGAGAAAATTTCAATTTCAAAACTTTTAAATAGATGTATGGCCTAGAATCTGCATTAAAAATACTATTGGAAAAGATTGTGGGGATTAATATTAAAATTCTGAAGAGAAATAGCGATTTTAAACTTTATTTTTTAAACTCATAGAAAATTTCAATTTCAAAACTTTCAAATAGATGTATGGCCTAGAATCTGCATTAAAAATACTATTAGAAAAGATTGTGAGGAATGATATTAAAATTCTGAAGAGAAATAGCGATTTTAAATTTTATTTTTTAAACTCATAGATAATTTCAATTTCAAAACATTCAAATAGATGTATGGCCTAGAATCTGCTTATAAAATACTATTAGAATAGATTGTGAGGAATGATATTAAAATTCTGAAGAGAAATAGCGATTTTAAATTTTATTTTTTAAACTCATAGATAATTTCAATTTCAAAACTTTCAAATAGATGTATGGCCTAGAATCTGCATTAAAAATACTATTAGAAAAGATTGTGAGGAATGATATTAAAATTCTGAAGAGAAATAGCGATTTTAAATTTTATTTTTTAAACTCATAGATAATTTCAATTTCAAAACTTTCAAATAGATGTATGGCCTAGAATCTGCATTAAAAATACTATTAGAAAAGATTGTGAGGAATGATATTAAAATTCTGAAGAGAAATAGCGATTTTAAACTTTATTTTTTAAACTCAGAGAAAATTTCAATTTCAAAACTTTCAAATAGATGTATGGCCTAGAATCTGCATTAAAAATACTATTGGAAAAGATTGTGGGGATTAATATTAAAATTCTGAAGAGAAATAGCGATTTTAAACTTTATTTTTTAAACTCAGAGAAAATTTCAATTTCAAAACTTTCAAATAGATGTATGGCCTAGAATCTGCATTAAAAATACTATTGGAAAAGATTGTGGGGATTAATATTAAAATTCTGAAGAGAAATAGCGATTTTAAACTTTATTTTTTAAACTCATAGAAAATTTCAATTTCAAAACTTTCAAATAGATGTATGGCCTAGAATCTGCATTAAAAATACTATTAGAAAAGATTGTGAGGAATGATATTAAAATTCTGAAGAGAAATAGCGATTTTAAATTTTATTTTTTAAACTCATAGATAATTTCAATTTCAAAATATTCAAATAGATGTATGGCCTAGAATCTGCATTAAAAATACTATTGGAAAAGATTGTGGGGATTAATATTAAAATTCTGAAGAGAAATAGCGATTTTAAACTTTATTTTTTAAACTCAGAGAAAATTTCAATTTCAAAACTTTTAAATAGATGTATGGCCTAGAATCTGCATTAAAAATACTATTGGAAAAGATTGTGGGGATTAATATTAAAATTCTGAAGAGAAATAGCGATTTTAAACTTTATTTTTTAAACTCATAGAAAATTTCAATTTCAAAACTTTCAAATAGATGTATGGCCTAGAATCTGCATTAAAAATACTATTAGAAAAGATTGTGAGGAATAATATTAAAATTCTGAAGAGAAATAGCGATTTAAAACTTTATTTTTTAAACTCATAGAAAATTTCAATTTCAAAACTTTCAAATAGATGTATGGCCTAGAATCTGCATTAAAAATACTATTAGAAAAGATTGTGAGGAATAATATTAAAATTCTGAAGAGAAATAGCGATTTAAAACTTTATTTTTTAAACTCATAGAAAATTTCAATTTCAAAACTTTCAAATAGATGTATGGCCTAGAATCTGCATTAAAAATACTATTAGAAAAGATTGTGAGGAATGATATTAAAATTCTGAAGAGAAATAGCGATTTAAAACTTTATTTTTTAAACTCATAGAAAATTTCAATTTCAAAACTTTCAAATAGATGTATGGCCTAGAATCTGCATTAAAAATACTATTAGAAAAGATTGTGAGGAATAATATTAAAATTCTGAAGAAAAATAGCGATTTAAAACTTTATTTTTTAAACTCATAGAAAATTTCAATTTCAAAACTTTCAAATAGATGTATGGCCTAGAATCTGCATTAAAAATACTATTAGAAAAGATTGTGAGGAATGATATTAAAATTCTGAAGAGAAATAGCGATTTAAAACTTTATTTTTTAAACTCATAGAAAATTTCAATTTCATGAATTTCAAATAGATGTATGGCCTAGAATCTGCATTAAAAATACTATTGGAAAAGATTGTGGGGATTAATATTAAAATTCTGAAGAGAAATAGCGATTTTAAACTTTATTTTTTAAACTCATAGAAAATTTCAATTTCAAAACTTTCAAATATATATATAGCCTAGAATCTGCATTAAAAATACTATTAGAAAAGATTGTGAGGAATAATATTAAAATTCTGAAGAAAAATAGCGATTTAAAACTTTATTTTTTAAACTCATAGAAAATTTCAATTTCAAAACTTTCAAATAGATGTATGGCCTAGAATCTGCATTAAAAATACTATTAGAAAAGATTGTGAGGAATGATATTAAAATTCTGAAGAGAAATAGCGATTTTAAATTTTATTTTTTAAACTCATAGAAAATTTCAATTTCATGAATTTCAAATAGATGTATGGCCTAGAATCTGCATTAAAAATACTATTGGAAAAGATTGTGGGGATTAATATTAACATTCTGAAGAGAAATAGCGATTTTAAACTTTATTTTTTAAACTCATAGAAAATTTCAATTTCAAAACTTTCAAATAGATGTATGGCCTAGAATCTGCATTAAAAATACTATTAGAATAGATTGTGAGGAATGATATTAAAATTCTGAAGAGAAATAGCGATTTTAAACTTTATTTTTTAAACTCATAGAAAATTTCAATTTCAAAATTTTCAAATATATATATAGCCTAGGATCTGCATTAAAAATACTATTAGAATAGATTGTGAGGAATGATATTAAAATTCTGAAGAGAAATAGCAATTTTAAACTTTATTTTTTAAACTCATAGAAAATTTCAATTTCAAAACTTTCAAATAGATGTATGGCCTAGAATCTGCATTAAAAATACTATTAGAATAGATTGTGAGGAATGATATTAAAATTCTGAAGAGAAATAGCGATTTTAAACTTTATTTTTTAAACTCATAGAAAATTTCAATTTCAAAACTTTCAAATAGATGTATGGCCTAGAATCTGCATTAAAAATACTATTAGAATAGATTGTGAGGAATGATATTAAAATTCTGAAGAGAAATAGCAATTTTAAACTTTATTTTTTAAACTCATAGAAAATTTCAATTTCATGAATTTCAAATATATGTATGGTCTAGAATCTGCATTAAAAATAATATTAGAAAAGATTGTGAGAAATGATATTAAAATTCTGAAGAGAAATAGCGATTTAAAACTTTATTTTTTAAACTCATAGAAAATTTCAATTTCAAAATTTTCAAATATATATATAGCCTAGGATCTGCATTAAAAATACTATTAGAATAGATTGTGAGGAATGATATTAAAATTCTGAAGAGAAATAGCGATTTTAAACTTTATTTTTTAAACTCATAGAAAATTTCAATTTCAAAATTTTCAAATATATATATAGCCTAGGATCTGCATTAAAAATACTATTAGAATAGATTGTGAGGAATGATATTAAAATTCTGAAGAGAAATAGCGATTTTAAACTTTATTTTTTAAACTCATAGAAAATTTCAATTTCAAAATTTTCAAATATATATATAGCCTAGGATCTGCATTAAAAATACTATTAGAATAGATTGTGAGGAATGATATTAAAATTCTGAAGAGAAATAGCAATTTTAAACTTTATTTTTTAAACTCATAGAAAATTTCAATTTCAAAACTTTCAAATAGATGTATGGCCTAGAATCTGCATTAAAAATACTATTAGTATAGATTGTGAGGAATGATATTAAAATTCTGAAGAGAAATAGCGATTTTAAACTTTATTTTTTAAACTCATAGAAAATTTCAATTTCAAAA
The DNA here is from genome assembly GCA_030063045.1 of Pratylenchus scribneri. NCBI lineage: Eukaryota > Metazoa > Nematoda > Chromadorea > Rhabditida > Pratylenchidae > Pratylenchus > Pratylenchus scribneri. The sequence continues at coordinate 356,553 of JAQSEB010000028.1, forward strand.
CTTTCAAATAGATGTATGGCCTAGAATCTGCATTAAAAATACTATTAGAATAGATTGTGAGGAATGATATTAAAATTCTGAAGAGAAATAGCAATTTTAAACTTTATTTTTTAAACTCATAGAAAATTTCAATTTCATGAATTTCAAATATATGTATGGTCTAGAATCTGCATTAAAAATAATATTAGAAAAGATTGTGAGAAATGATATTAAAATTCTGAAGAGAAATAGCGATTTAAAACTTTATTTTTTAAACTCATAGAAAATTTCAATTTCAAAACTTTCAAATATATATATAGCCTAGAATCTGCATTAAAAATACTATTAGAAAAGATTGTGAGGAATGATATTAAAATTCTGAAGAGAAATAGCGATTTAAAACTTTATTTTTTAAACTCATAGAAAATTTCAATTTCAAAACTTTCAAATAGATGTATGGCCTAGAATCTGCATTAAAAATACTATTAGAAAAGATTGTGAGGAATAATATTAAAATTCTGAAGAAAAATAGCGATTTAAAACTTTATTTTTTAAACTCATAGAAAACTTCAATTTCATGAATTTCAAATATATATATAGCCTAGAATCTGCATTAAAAATACTATTAGAAAAGATTGTGAGGAATGATATTAAAATTCTGAAGAGAAATAGCGATTTAAAACTTTATTTTTTAAACTCATAGAAAATTTCAATTTCATGAATTTCAAATATATATATAGCCTAGAATCTGCATTAAAAATACTATTAGAAAAGATTGTGAGGAATGATATTAAAATTCTGAAGAGAAATAGCGATTTAAAACTTTATTTTTTAAACTCATAGAAAATTTCAATTTCAAAACTTTCAAATAGATGTATAGCCTAGAATCTGCATTAAAAATACTATTAGAAAAGATTGTGAGGAATAATATTAAAATTCTGAAGAAAAATAGCGATTTAAAACTTTATTTTTTAAACTCATAGAAAATTTCAATTTCAAAACTTTCAAATAGATGTATGGCCTAGAATCTGCATTAAAAATACTATTAGAAAAGATTGTGAGGAATGATATTAAAATTCTGAAGAGAAATAGCGATTTAAAACTTTATTTTTTAAACTCATAGAAAATTTCAATTTCATGAATTTCAAATATATATATAGCCTAGAATCTGCATTAAAAATACTATTAGAAAAGATTGTGAGGAATGATATTAAAATTCTGAAGAGAAATAGCGATTTAAAACTTTATTTTTTAAACTCATAGAAAATTTCAATTTCAAAACTTTCAAATAGATGTATGGCCTAGAATCTGCATTATAAATACTATTAGAAAAGATTGTGAGGAATGATATTAAAATTCTGAAGAGAAATAGCGATTTAAAACTTTATTTTTTAAACTCATAGAAAATTTCAATTTCATGAATTTCAAATATATATATAGCCTAGAATCTGCATTAAAAATACTATTAGAAAAGATTGTGAGGAATGATATTAAAATTCTGAAGAGAAATAGCGATTTAAAACTTTATTTTTTAAACTCATAGAAAATTTCAATTTCATGAATTTCAAATATATATATAGCCTAGAATCTGCATTAAAAATACTATTAGAAAAGATTGTGAGGAATGATATTAAAATTTTGAAGTGAAATAACGATTTAAAACTTTATTTTTTAAACTCATAGAAAATTTCAATTTCAAAACTTTCAAATAGATGTATGGTCTAGAATCTGCATTAAAAATACTATTAGAAAAGATTGTGAGGAATAATATTAAAATTCTGAAGAAAAATAGCGATTTAAAACTTTATTTTTTAAACTCATAGAAAACTTCAATTTCATGAATTTCAAATATATATATAGCCTAGAATCTGCATTAAAAATACTATTAGAAAAGATTGTGAGGAATGATATTAAAATTCTGAAGAGAAATAGCGATTTAAAACTTTATTTTTTAAACTCATAGAAAATTTCAATTTCATGAATTTCAAATATATATATAGCCTAGAATCTGCATTAAAAATACTATTAGAAAAGATTGTGAGGAATGATATTAAAATTCTGAAGAGAAATAGCGATTTAAAACTTTATTTTTTAAACTCATAGAAAATTTCAATTTCAAAACTTTCAAATAGATGTATAGCCTAGAATCTGCATTAAAAATACTATTAGAAAAGATTGTGAGGAATAATATTAAAATTCTGAAGAAAAATAGCGATTTAAAACTTTATTTTTTAAACTCATAGAAAATTTCAATTTCAAAACTTTCAAATAGATGTATGGCCTAGAATCTGCATTAAAAATACTATTAGAAAAGATTGTGAGGAATGATATTAAAATTCTGAAGAGAAATAGCGATTTAAAACTTTATTTTTTAAACTCATAGAAAATTTCAATTTCATGAATTTCAAATATATATATAGCCTAGAATCTGCATTAAAAATACTATTAGAAAAGATTGTGAGGAATGATATTAAAATTCTGAAGAGAAATAGCGATTTAAAACTTTATTTTTTAAACTCATAGAAAATTTCAATTTCAAAACTTTCAAATAGATGTATGGCCTAGAATCTGCATTATAAATACTATTAGAAAAGATTGTGAGGAATGATATTAAAATTCTGAAGAGAAATAGCGATTTAAAACTTTATTTTTTAAACTCATAGAAAATTTCAATTTCATGAATTTCAAATATATATATAGCCTAGAATCTGCATTAAAAATACTATTAGAAAAGATTGTGAGGAATGATATTAAAATTCTGAAGAGAAATAGCGATTTAAAACTTTATTTTTTAAACTCATAGAAAATTTCAATTTCATGAATTTCAAATATATATATAGCCTAGAATCTGCATTAAAAATACTATTAGAAAAGATTGTGAGGAATGATATTAAAATTTTGAAGTGAAATAACGATTTAAAACTTTATTTTTTAAACTCATAGAAAATTTCAATTTCAAAACTTTCAAATAGATGTATGGTCTAGAATCTGCATTAAAAATACTATTAGAAAAGATTGTGAGGAATGATATTAAAATTCTGAAGAGAAATAGCGATTTAAAACTTTATTTTTTAAACTCATGGAAAATTTCAATTTCAAAACTTTCAAATAGATGTATGGTCTAGAATCTGCATTAAAAATACTATTAGAAAAGATTGTGAGGAATGATATTAAAATTCTGAAGAGAAATAGCGATTTAAAACTTTATTTTTTAAACTCATGGAAAATTTCAATTTCAAAACTTTCAAATAGATGTCTGGTCTAGAATCTGCATTAAAAATACTATTAGAAAAGATTGTGAGGAATGATATTAAAATTCTGAAGAGAAATAGCGATTTAAAACTTTATTTTTTAAATTCATGAAAAATTTCAATTTCAAAACTTTCAAATAGATGTATGGCCTAGAATCTGCATTATAAATACTATTAGAAAAGATTGTGAGGAATGATATTAAAATTCTGAAGAGAAATAGCGATTTAAAACTTTATTTTTTAAACTCATGGAAAATTTCAATTTCAAAACTTTCAAATAGATGTATGGTCTAGAATCTGCATTAAAAATACTATTAGAAAAGATTGTGAGGAATGATATTAAAATTCTGAAGAGAAATAGCGATTTAAAACTTTATTTTTTAAATTCATGAAAAATTTCAATTTCAAAACTTTCAAATAGATGTATGGCCTAGAATCTGCATTATAAATACTATTAGAAAAGATTGTGAGGAATGATATTAAAATTCTGAAGAGAAATAGCGATTTAAAACTTTATTTTTTAAACTCATGGAAAATTTCAATTTCAAAACTTTCAAATAGATGTATGGTCTAGAATCTGCATTAAAAATACTATTAGAAAAGATTGTGAGGAATGATATTAAAATTCTGAAGAGAAATAGCGATTTAAAACTTTATTTTTTAAATTCATGAAAAATTTCAATTTCATGAATTTCAAATATATATATAGCCTAGAATCTGCATTAAAAATACTATTAGAAAAGATTGTGGGGAATAATATTAAAATTCTGAAGAAAAATAGCGATTTAAAACTTTATTTTTTAAACTCATAGAAAATTTCAATTTCAAAACTTTCAAATAGATGTATGGCCTAGAATCTGCATTATAAATACTATTAGAAAAGATTGTGAGGAATAATATTAAAATTCTGAAGTGAAATAGCGATTTAAAATTTTATTTTTTAAACTCATAGAAAATTTCAATTTCAAAACTTTCAAATAGATGTATGGTCTAGAATCTGCATTAAAAATACTATTAGAAAAGATTGTGAGGAATGATATTAAAATTCTGAAGAGAAATAGCGATTTAAAACTTTATTTTTTAAACTCATAGAAAATTTCAATTTCATGAATTTCAAATATATATATAGCCTAGAATCTGCATTAAAAATACTATTAGAAAAGATTGTGAGGAATGATATTAAAATTCTGAAGAGAAATAGCGATTTAAAACTTTATTTTTTAAACTCATAGAAAATTTCAATTTCATGAATTTCAAATATATATATAGCCTAGAATCTGCATTAAAAATACTATTAGAAAAGATTGTGAGGAATGATATTAAAATTCTGAAGAGAAATAGCGATTTAAAACTTTATTTTTTAAACTCATAGAAAATTTCAATTTCAAAACTTTCAAATATATATATAGCCTAGAATCTGCATTAAAAATACTATTAGAAAAGATTGTGAGGAATGATATTAAAATTTTGAAGTGAAATAACGATTTAAAACTTTATTTTTTAAACTCATAGAAAATTTCAATTTCAAAACTTTCAAATAGATGTATGGTCTAGAATCTGCATTAAAAATACTATTAGAAAAGATTGTGAGGAATGATATTAAAATTCTGAAGAGAAATAGAGATTTAAAACTTTATTTTTTAAACTCATGGAAAATTTCAATTTCAAAACTTTCAAATAGATGTATGGTCTAGAATCTGCATTAAAAATACTATTAGAAAAGATTGTGAGGAATGATATTAAAATTCTGAAGAGAAATAGCGATTTAAAACTTTATTTTTTAAATTCATGAAAAATTTCAATTTCAAAACTTTCAAATAGATGTATGGTCTAGAATCTGCATTAAAAATACTATTAGAAAAGATTGTGAGGAATGATATTAAAATTCTGAAGAGAAATAGCGATTTAAAACTTTATTTTTTAAACTCATGGAAAATTTCAATTTCAAAACTTTCAAATAGATGTATGGTCTAGAATCTGCATTAAAAATACTATAAGAAAAGATTGTGAGGAATGATATTAAAATTCTGAAGAGAAATAGCGATTTAAAACTTTATTTTTTAAACTCATAGAAAATTTCAATTTCAAAACTTTCAATTAGATGTATGGTCTAGAATCTGCATTAAAAATACTATTAGAAAAGATTGTGAGGAATGATATTAAAATTCTGAAGAGAAATAGCGATTTAAAACTTTATTTTTTAAACTCATAGAAAATTTCAATTTCAAAACTTTCAAATAGATGTATGGCCTAGAATCTGCATTAAAAATACTAATAGTAAAGATTGTGAGGAATAATATTAAAATTCTGAAGAGAAATAGCGATTTTAAATTTTATTTTTTAAACCCATAGAAAATTTCAATTTCAAAACTTTCAAATAGATGTATGGCCTAGAATCTGCATTAAAAATACTATTAGAATAGATTGTGAGGAATGATATTAAAATTCTGAAGAGAAATTGCGATTTTAAATTTTATTTTTTAAACTCATAGAAAATTTCAATTTCAAAACTTTCAAATAGATGTATGGCCTAGAATCTGCATTAAAAATACTATTAGAAAAGATTGTGAGGAATGATATTAAAATTCTGAAGAGAAATAGCAATTTTAAACTTTATTTTTTAAACTCATAGAAAATTTCAATTTCAAAACTTTCAAATAGATGTATGGCCTAGAATCTGCATTAAAAATACTATTAGAATAGATTGTGAGGAATGATATTAAAATTCTGAAGAGAAATAGCAATTTTAAACTTTATTTTTTAAACTCATAGAAAATTTCAATTTCATGAATTTCAAATATATGTATGGTCTAGAATCTGCATTAAAAATACTATTAGAATAGATGGTGGGGAATAATATTAAAATTCTTATGAGAAATAGCGATTTAAAACTTTATTTTTTAAACTCATAAAAAATTTCAATTTCATGAATTTCAAATATATGTATGGTCTAGAATCTGCATTAAAAATACTATTAGAAAAGATTGTGAGGAATGATATTAAAATTCTGAAGAGAAATAGCAATTTTAAACTTTATTTTTTAAACTCATAGAAAATTTCAATTTCAAAACTTTCAAATAGATGTATGGCCTAGAATCTGCATTAAAAATACTATTAGAATAGATTGTGAGGAATGATATTAAAATTCTGAAGAGAAATAGCAATTTTAAACTTTATTTTTTAAACTCATAGAAAATTTCAATTTCATGAATTTCAAATATATATATGGTCTAGAATCTGCATTAAAAATACTATTAGAATAGATGGTGGGGAATAATATTAAAATTCTTATGAGAAATAGCGATTTAAAACTTTATTTTTTAAACTCATAGAAAATTTCAATTTCATGAATTTCAAATATATATATAGCCTAGAATCTGCATTAAAAATACTATTAGAAAAGATTGTGAGGAATGATATTAAAATTCTGAAGAGAAATAGCGATTTAAAACTTTATTTTTTAAACTCATGGAAAATTTCAATTTCAAAACTTTCAAATAGATGTATGGTCTAGAATCTGCATTAAAAATACTATTAGAAAAGATTGTGAGGAATGATATTAAAATTCTGAAGAGAAATAGCGATTTAAAACTTTATTTTTTAAACTCATAGAAAATTTCAATTTCAAAACTTTCAATTAGATGTATGGTCTAGAATCTGCATTAAAAATACTATTAGAAAAGATTGTGAGGAATGATATTAAAATTCTGAAGAGAAATAGCGATTTAAAACTTTATTTTTTAAACTCATAGAAAATTTCAATTTCAAAACTTTCAAATAGATGTATGGCCTAGAATCTGCATTAAAAATACTAATAGTAAAGATTGTGAGGAATAATATTAAAATTCTGAAGAGAAATAGCGATTTAAAATTTTATTTTTTAAACCCATAGAAAATTTCAATTTCAAAACTTTCAAATAGATGTATGGCCTAGAATCTGCATTAAAAATACTATTAGAATAGATTGTGAGGAATGATATTAAAATTCTGAAGAGAAATTGCGATTTTAAACTTTATTTTTTAAACTCATAGAAAATTTCAATTTCAAAACTTTCAAATAGATGTATGGCCTAGAATCTGCATTAAAAATACTATTAGAAAAGATTGTGAGGAATGATATTAAAATTCTGAAGAGAAATAGCAATTTTAAACTTTATTTTTTAAACTCATAGAAAATTTCAATTTCAAAACTTTCAAATAGATGTATGGCCTAGAATCTGCATTAAAAATACTATTAGAATAGATTGTGAGGAATGATATTAAAATTCTGAAGAGAAATAGCAATTTTAAACTTTATTTTTTAAACTCATAGAAAATTTCAATTTCATGAATTTCAAATATATGTATGGTCTAGAATCTGCATTAAAAATACTATTAGAATAGATGGTGGGGAATAATATTAAAATTCTTATGAGAAATAGCGATTTAAAACTTTATTTTTTAAACTCATAAAAAATTTCAATTTCATGAATTTCAAATATATGTATGGTCTAGAATCTGCATTAAAAATACTATTAGAAAAGATTGTGAGGAATGATATTAAAATTCTGAAGAGAAATAGCAATTTTAAACTTTATTTTTTAAACTCATAGAAAATTTCAATTTCAAAACTTTCAAATAGATGTATGGCCTAGAATCTGCATTAAAAATACTATTAGAATAGATTGTGAGGAATGATATTAAAATTCTGAAGAGAAATAGCAATTTTAAACTTTATTTTTTAAACTCATAGAAAATTTCAATTTCATGAATTTCAAATATATGTATGGTCTAGAATCTGCATTAAAAATACTATTAGAATAGATGGTGGGGAATAATATTAAAATTCTTATGAGAAATAGCGATTTAAAACTTTATTTTTTAAACTCATAAAAAATTTCAATTTCATGAATTTCAAATATATGTATGGTCTAGAATCTGCATTAAAAATACTATTAGAAAAGATTGTGAGGAATGATATTAAAATTCTGAAGAGAAATAGCGATTTTAAACTTTATTTTTTAAACTCATAGAAAATTTCAATTTCAAAACTTTCAAATAGATGTATGGCCTAGAATCTGCATTAAAAATACTATTAGAATAGATTGTGAGGAATGATATTAAAATTCTGAAGAGAAATAGCGATTTTAAACTTTATTTTTTAAACTCATAGAAAATTTCAATTTCAAAACTTTCAAATATATGTATGGTCTAGAATCTGCATTAAAAATACTATTAGAAAAGATTGTGAGGAATGATATAAAAATTCTGAAGAGAAATAGCGATTTTAAACTTTATTTTTTAAACTCATAGAAAATTTCAATTTCAAAACTTTCAAATAGATGTATGGCCTAGAATCTGCATTAAAAATACTATTAGAATAGATTGTGAGGAATGATATTAAAATTCTGAAGAGAAATAGCAATTTTAAACTTTATTTTTTAAACTCATAGAAAATTTCAATTTCATGAATTTCAAATATATGTATGGTCTAGAATCTGCATTAAAAATACTATTAGAAAAGATTGTGAGGAATGATAGTAAAATTCTGAAGAGAAATAGCGATTTTAAACTTTATTTTTTAAACTCATAGAAAATTTCAATTTCAAAACTTTCAAATAGATGTATGGCCTAGAATCTGCATTAAAAATACTATTAGAATAGATTGTGAGGAATGATATTAAAATTCTGAAGAGAAATAGCAATTTTAAACTTTATTTTTTAAACTCATAGAAAATTTCAATTTCATGAATTTCAAATATATGTATGGTCTAGAATCTGCATTAAAAATACTATTAGAAAAGATTGTGAGGAATGATATTAAAATTCTGAAGAGAAATAGCAATTTTAAACTTTATTTTTTAAACTCATAGAAAATTTCAATTTCATGAATTTCAAATATATGTATGGTCTAGAATCTGCATTAAAAATACTATTAGAAAAGATTGTGAGGAATGATATTAAAATTCTGAAGAGAAATAGCGATTTTAAACTTTATTTTTTAAACTCATAGAAAATTACAATTTCATGAATTTCAAATATATGTATGGTCTAGAATCTGCATTAAAAATACTATTAGAAAAGATTATGAGGAATGATATTAAAATTCTGAAGAGAAATAGCGATTTTAAACTTTATTTTTTAAACTCATAGAAAATTTCAATTTCAAAACTTTCAAATAGATGTATGGCCTAGAATCTGCATTAAAAATACTATTAGAATAGATTGTGAGGAATGATATTAAAATTCTGAAGAGAAATAGCGATTTTAAACTTTATTTTTTAAACTCATAGAAAATTTCAATTTCAAAACTTTCAAATAGATGTATGGCCTAGAATCTGCATTAAAAATACTATTAGAATAGATTGTGAGGAATGATATTAAAATTCTGAAGAGAAATAGCAATTTTAAACTTTATTTTTTAAACTCATAGAAAATTTCAATTTCATGAATTTCAAATATATGTATGGTCTAGAATCTGCATTAAAAATACTATTAGAAAAGATTGTGAGGAATGATATTAAAATTCTGAAGAGAAATAGCGATTTTAAACTTTATTTTTTAAACTCATAGAAAATTTCAATTTCAAAACTTTCAAATAGATGTATGGCCTAGAATCTGCATTAAAAATACTATTAGAATAGATTGTGAGGAATGATATTAAAATTCTGAAGAGAAATAGCGATTTTAAACTTTATTTTTTAAACTCATAGAAAATTACAATTTCATGAATTTCAAATATATGTATGGTCTAGAATCTGCATTAAAAATACTATTAGAATAGATTGTGAGGAATGATATTAAAATTCTGAAGAGAAATAGCGATTTAAAACTTTATTTTTTAAACTCATAGAAAATTACAATTTCATGAATTTCAAATATATGTATGGTCTAGAATCTGCATTAAAAATACTATTAGAAAAGATTATGAGGAATGATATTAAAATTCTGAAGAGAAATAGCGATTTTAAACTTTATTTTTTAAACTCATAGAAAATTTCAATTTCAAAACTTTCAAATAGATGTATGGCCTAGAATCTGCATTAAAAATACTATTAGAATAGATTGTGAGGAATGATATTAAAATTCTGAAGAGAAATAGCGATTTTAAACTTTATTTTTTAAACTCATAGAAAATTTCAATTTCAAAACTTTCAAATAGATGTATGGCCTAGAATCTGCATTAAAAATACTATTAGAAAAGATTGTGAGGAATGATATTAAAATTCTGAAGAGAAATAGCAATTTTAAACTTTATTTTTTAAACTCATAGAAAATTTCAATTTCAAAACTTTCAAATAGATGTATGGCCTAGAATCTGCATTAAAAATACTATTAGAATAGATTGTGAGGAATGATATTAAAATTCTGAAGAGAAATAGCAATTTTAAACTTTATTTTTTAAACTCATAGAAAATTTCAATTTCATGAATTTCAAATATATGTATGGTCTAGAATCTGCATTAAAAATACTATTAGAATAGATGGTGGGGAATAATATTAAAATTCTTATGAGAAATAGCGATTTAAAACTTTATTTTTTAAAATCATAGAAAATTTCAATTTCATGAATTTCAAATATATGTATGGTCTAGAATCTGCATTAAAAATACTATTAGAAAAGATTGAGAGGAATGATATTAAAATTCTGAAGAGAAAAAGCGATTTAAAACTTTATTTTTTAAAATCATAGAAAATTTCAATTTCATGAATTTCAAATATATGTATGGCCTAGAATCTGCATTAAAAATACTATTAGAAAAGATTGAGAGGAATGATATTAAAATTCTGAAGAGAAATAGCAATTTTAAACTTTATTTTTTAAACTCATAGAAAATTTCAATTTCATGAATTTCAAATATATGTATGGTCTAGAATCTGCATTAAAAATACTATTAGAATAGATGGTGGGGAATAATATTAAAATTCTTATGAGAAATAGCGATTTAAAACTTTATTTTTTAAACTCATAAAAAATTTCAATTTCATGAATTTCAAATATATGTATGGTCTAGAATCTGCATTAAAAATACTATTAGAAAAGATTGAGAGGAATGATATTAAAATTCTGAAGAGAAAAAGCGATTTAAAACTTTATTTTTTAAACTCATAGAAAATTTCAATTTCATGAATTTCAAATATATGTATGGTCTAGAATCTGCATTAAAAATACTATTAGAAAAGATTGTGAGGAATGATATTAAAATTCTGAAGAGAAATAGCGATTTTAAACTTTATTTTTTAAACTCATAGAAAATTACAATTTCATGAATTTCAAATATATATATAGCCTAGAATCTGCATTAAAAATACTATTAGAATAGATTGTGAGGAATGATATTAAAATTCTGAAGAGAAATAGCGATTTTAAACTTTTTTTTTAAACTCATAGAAAACTTCAATTTCAAAACTTTCAAATATATATATAGCCTAGAATCTGCATTAAAAATACTATTAGAATAGATTGTGAGGAATGATATTAAAATTCTGAAGAGAAATAGCGATTTTAAACTTTTTTTTTAAACTCATAGAAAATTTCAATTTCATGAATTTCAAATATATGTATGGCCTAGAATCTGCATTAAAAATACTATTAGAAAAGATTGAGAGGAATGATATTAAAATTCTGAAGAGAAAAAGCGATTTAAAACTTTATTTTTTAAACTCATAGAAAATTACAATTTCATGAATTTCAAATATATGTATGGTCTAGAATCTGCATTAAAAATACTATTAGAATAGATTGTGAGGAATGATATTAAAATTCTGAAGAGAAATAGCAATTTTAAACTTTATTTTTTAAACTCATAGAAAATTTCAATTTCAAAACTTTCAAATAGATGTATGGCCTAGAATCTGCATTAAAAATACTATTAGAATAGATTGTGAGGAATGATATTAAAATTCTGAAGAGAAATAGCGATTTTAAACTTTATTTTTTAAACTCATAGAAAATTTCAATTTCAAAACTTTCAAATAGATGTATGGCCTAGAATCTGCATTAAAAATACTATTAGAATAGATTGTGAGGAATGATATTAAAATTCTGAAGAGAAATAGCGATTTTAAACTTTATTTTTTAAACTCATAGAAAATTTCAATTTCATGAATTTCAAATATATGTATGGCCTAGAATCTGCATTAAAAATACTATTAGAAAAGATTGAGAGGAATGATATTAAAATTCTGAAGAGAAAAAGCGATTTAAAACTTTATTTTTTAAACTCATAGAAAATTTCAATTTCAAAATTTTCAAATATATATATAGCCTAGGATCTGCATTAAAAATACTATTAGAATAGATTGTGAGGAATGATATTAAAATTCTGAAGAGAAATAGCAATTTTAAACTTTATTTTTTAAACTCATAGAAAATTTCAATTTCAAAACTTTCAAATAGATGTATGGCCTAGAATCTGCATTAAAAATACTATTAGAATAGATTGTGAGGAATGATATTAAAATTCTGAAGAGAAATAGCGATTTTAAACTTTATTTTTTAAACTCATAGAAAATTTCAATTTCAAAACTTTCAAATAGATGTATGGCCTAGAATCTGCATTAAAAATACTATTAGAATAGATTGTGAGGAATGATATTAAAATTCTGAAGAGAAATAGCAATTTTAAACTTTATTTTTTAAACTCATAGAAAATTTCAATTTCAAAACTTTCAAATATATGTATAGCCTAGAATCTGCATTAAAAATACTATTAGAAAAGATTGTGAGGAATGATATTAAAATTCTGAAGAGAAATAGCGATTTTAAACTTTATTTTTTAAACTCATAGAAAATTTCAATTTCAAAACTTTCAAATAGATGTATGGCCTAGAATCTGCATTAAAAATACTATTAGAATAGATTGTGAGGAATGATATTAAAATTCTGAAGAGAAATAGCAATTTTAAACTTTATTTTTTAAACTCATAGAAAATTTCAATTTCAAAACTTTCAAATAGATGTATGGCCTAGAATCTGCATTAAAAATACTATTAGAATAGATTGTGAGGAATGATATTAAAATTCTGAAGAGAAATAGCGATTTTAAACTTTATTTTTTAAACTCATAGAAAATTTCAATTTCATGAATTTCAAATATATGTATGGCCTAGAATCTGCATTAAAAATACTATTAGAAAAGATTGTGAGGAATGATATCAAAATTCTGAAGAGAAATAGCGATTTTAAACTTTATTTTTTAAACTCATAGAAAATTTCAATTTCATGAATTTCAAATATATGTATGGTCTAGAATCTGCATTAAAAATACTATTAGAAAAGATTGTGAGGAATGATATTAAAATTCTGAAGAGAAATAGCGATTTTAAACTTTATTTTTTAAACTCATAGAAAATTTCAATTTCAAAACTTTCAAATAGATGTATGGCCTAGAATCTGCATTAAAAATACTATTAGAATAGATTGTGAGGAATGATATTAAAATTCTGAAGAGAAATAGCGATTTTAAACTTTATTTTTTAAACTCATAGAAAATTTCAATTTCATGAATTTCAAATATATGTATGGTCTAGAATCTGCATTAAAAATACTATTAGAAAAGATTGTGAGGAATGATATTAAAATTCTGAAGAGAAATAGCAATTTTAAACTTTATTTTTTAAACTCATAGAAAATTTCAATTTCAAAACTTTCAAATAGATGTATGGCCTAGAATCTGCATTAAAAATACTATTAGAATAGATTGTGAGGAATGATATTAAAATTCTGAAGAGAAATAGCGATTTTAAACTTTATTTTTTAAACTCATAGAAAATTTCAATTTCAAAATTTTCAAATATATATATAGCCTAGGATCTGCATTAAAAATACTATTAGAATAGATTGTGAGGAATGATATTAAAATTCTGAAGAGAAATAGCAATTTTAAACTTTATTTTTTAAACTCATAGAAAATTTCAATTTCAAAACTTTCAAATAGATGTATGGCCTAGAATCTGCATTAAAAATACTATTAGAATAGATTGTGAGGAATGATATTAAAATTCTGAAGAGAAATAGCGATTTTAAACTTTATTTTTTAAACTCATAGAAAATTTCAATTTCAAAACTTTCAAATAGATGTATGGCCTAGAATCTGCATTAAAAATACTATTAGAATAGATTGTGAGGAATGATATTAAAATTCTGAAGAGAAATAGCAATTTTAAACTTTATTTTTTAAACTCATAGAAAATTTCAATTTCAAAACTTTCAAATATATGTATAGCCTAGAATCTGCATTAAAAATACTATTAGAAAAGATTGTGAGGAATGATATTAAAATTCTGAAGAGAAATAGCGATTTTAAACTTTATTTTTTAAACTCATAGAAAATTTCAATTTCAAAACTTTCAAATAGATGTATGGCCTAGAATCTGCATTAAAAATACTATTAGAATAGATTGTGAGGAATGATATTAAAATTCTGAAGAGAAATAGCAATTTTAAACTTTATTTTTTAAACTCATAGAAAATTTCAATTTCAAAACTTTCAAATAGATGTATGGCCTAGAATCTGCATTAAAAATACTATTAGAATAGATTGTGAGGAATGATATTAAAATTCTGAAGAGAAATAGCGATTTTAAACTTTATTTTTTAAACTCATAGAAAATTTCAATTTCATGAATTTCAAATATATGTATGGCCTAGAATCTGCATTAAAAATACTATTAGAAAAGATTGTGAGGAATGATATCAAAATTCTGAAGAGAAATAGCGATTTTAAACTTTATTTTTTAAACTCATAGAAAATTTCAATTTCATGAATTTCAAATATATGTATGGTCTAGAATCTGCATTAAAAATACTATTAGAAAAGATTGTGAGGAATGATATTAAAATTCTGAAGAGAAATAGCGATTTTAAACTTTATTTTTTAAACTCATAGAAAATTTCAATTTCAAAACTTTCAAATAGATGTATGGCCTAGAATCTGCATTAAAAATACTATTAGAATAGATTGTGAGGAATGATATTAAAATTCTGAAGAGAAATAGCGATTTTAAACTTTATTTTTTAAACTCATAGAAAATTTCAATTTCATGAATTTCAAATATATGTATGGTCTAGAATCTGCATTAAAAATACTATTAGAAAAGATTGTGAGGAATGATATTAAAATTCTGAAGAGAAATAGCAATTTTAAACTTTATTTTTTAAACTCATAGAAAATTTCAATTTCAAAACTTTCAAATAGATGTATGGCCTAGAATCTGCATTAAAAATACTATTAGAATAGATTGTGAGGAATGATATTAAAATTCTGAAGAGAAATAGCGATTTTAAACATTATTTTTTAAACTCATAGAAAATTTCAATTTCATGAATTTCAAATATATGTATGGTCTAGAATCTGCATTAAAAATACTATTAGAAAAGATTGTGAGGAATGATATTAAAATTCTGAAGAGAAATAGCGATTTTAAACTTTATTTTTTAAACTCATAGAAAATTTCAATTTCAAAACTTTCAAATAGATGTATGGCCTAGAATCTGCATTAAAAATACTATTAGAAAAGATTGTGAGGAATGATATTAAAATTCTGAAGAGAAATAGCGATTTTAAACTTTATTTTTTAAACTCATAGAAAATTTCAATTTCAAAACTTTCAAATAGATGTATGGCCTAGAATCTGCATTAAAAATACTATTAGAATAGATTGTGAGGAATGATATTAAAATTCTGAAGAGAAATAGCGATTTTAAACTTTATTTTTTAAACTCATAGAAAATTTCAATTTCATGAATTTCAAATATATGTATGGTCTAGAATCTGCATTAAAAATACTATTAGAAAAGATTGTGAGGAATGATATTAAAATTCTGAAGAGAAATAGCAATTTTAAACTTTATTTTTTAAACTCATAGAAAATTTCAATTTCAAAACTTTCAAATAGATGTATGGCCTAGAATCTGCATTAAAAATACTATTAGAATAGATTGTGAGGAATGATATTAAAATTCTGAAGAGAAATAGCGATTTTAAACTTTATTTTTTAAACTCATAGAAAATTTCAATTTCATGAATTTCAAATATATGTATGGTCTAGAATCTGCATTAAAAATACTATTAGAAAAGATTGTGAGGAATGATATTAAAATTCTGAAGAGAAATAGCGATTTTAAACTTTATTTTTTAAACTCATAGAAAATTTCAATTTCAAAACTTTCAAATAGATGTATGGCCTAGAATCTGCATTAAAAATACTATTAGAAAAGATTGTGAGGAATGATATTAAAATTCTGAAGAGAAATAGCGATTTTAAACTTTATTTTTTAAACTCATAGAAAATTTCAATTTCAAAACTTTCAAATAGATGTATGGCCTAGAATCTGCATTAAAAATACTATTAGAATAGATTGTGAGGAATGATATTAAAATTCTGAAGAGAAATAGCGATTTTAAACTTTATTTTTTAAACTCATAGAAAATTTCAATTTCAAAACTTTCAAATAGATGTATGGCCTAGAATCTGCATTAAAAATACTATTAGAATAGATTGTGAGGAATGATATTAAAATTCTGAAGAGAAATAGCAATTTTAAACTTTATTTTTTAAACTCATAGAAAATTTCAATTTCAAAACTTTCAAATAGATGTATGGCCTAGAATCTGCATTAAAAATACTATTAGAATAGATTGTGAGGAATGATATTAAAATTCTGAAGAGAAATAGCGATTTTAAACTTTATTTTTTAAACTCATAGAAAATTACAATTTCATGAATTTCAAATATATGTATGGTCTAGAATCTGCATTAAAAATACTATTAGAATAGATTGTGAGGAATGATATTAAAATTCTGAAGAGAAATAGCGATTTAAAACTTTATTTTTTAAACTCATAGAAAATTACAATTTCATGAATTTCAAATATATGTATGGTCTAGAATCTGCATTAAAAATACTATTAGAAAAGATTATGAGGAATGATATTAAAATTCTGAAGAGAAATAGCGATTTTAAACTTTATTTTTTAAACTCATAGAAAATTTCAATTTCAAAACTTTCAAATAGATGTATGGTCTAGAATCTGCATTAAAAATACTATTAGAAAAGATTGTGAGGAATGATATTAAAATTCTGAAGAGAAATAGCGATTTTAAACTTTATTTTTTAAACTCATAGAAAATTTCAATTTCAAAACTTTCAAATAGATGTATGGCCTAGAATCTGCATTAAAAATACTATTAGAATAGATTGTGAGGAATGATATTAAAATTCTGAAGAGAAATAGCAATTTTAAACTTTATTTTTTAAACTCATAGAAAATTTCAATTTCAAAACTTTCAAATAGATGTATGGCCTAGAATCTGCATTAAAAATACTATTAGAATAGATTGTGAGGAATGATATTAAAATTCTGAAGAGAAATAGCGATTTTAAACTTTATTTTTTAAACTCATAGAAAATTACAATTTCATGAATTTCAAATATATGTATGGTCTAGAATCTGCATTAAAAATACTATTAGAATAGATTGTGAGGAATGATATTAAAATTCTGAAGAGAAATAGCGATTTAAAACTTTATTTTTTAAACTCATAGAAAATTACAATTTCATGAATTTCAAATATATGTATGGTCTAGAATCTGCATTAAAAATACTATTAGAAAAGATTATGAGGAATGATATTAAAATTCTGAAGAGAAATAGCGATTTTAAACTTTATTTTTTAAACTCATAGAAAATTTCAATTTCAAAACTTTCAAATAGATGTATGGCCTAGAATCTGCATTAAAAATACTATTAGAATAGATTGTGAGGAATGATATTAAAATTCTGAAGAGAAATAGCGATTTTAAACTTTATTTTTTAAACTCATAGAAAATTTCAATTTCAAAACTTTCAAATAGATGTATGGCCTAGAATCTGCATTAAAAATACTATTAGAAAAGATTGTGAGGAATGATATTAAAATTCTGAAGAGAAATAGCAATTTTAAACTTTATTTTTTAAACTCATAGAAAATTTCAATTTCAAAACTTTCAAATAGATGTATGGCCTAGAATCTGCATTAAAAATACTATTAGAATAGATTGTGAGGAATGATATTAAAATTCTGAAGAGAAATAGCAATTTTAAACTTTATTTTTTAAACTCATAGAAAATTTCAATTTCATGAATTTCAAATATATGTATGGTCTAGAATCTGCATTAAAAATACTATTAGAATAGATGGTGGGGAATAATATTAAAATTCTTATGAGAAATAGCGATTTTAAACTTTATTTTTTAAACTCATAGAAAATTTCAATTTCAAAACTTTCAAATAGATGTATGGTCTAGAATCTGCATTACAAATACTATTAGAATAGATTGTGAGGAATGATATTAAAATTCTGAAGAGAAATAGCGATTTTAAACTTTATTTTTTAAACTCATAGAAAATTTCAATTTCAAAACTTTCAAATAGATGTATGGCCTAGAATCTGCATTAAAAATACTATTAGAATAGATTGTGAGGAATGATATTAAAATTCTGAAGAGAAATAGCGATTTTAAACTTTATTTTTTAAACTCATAGAAAATTTCAATTTCATGAATTTCAAATATATGTATGGTCTAGAATCTGCATTAAAAATACTATTAGAAAAGATTGTGAGGAATGATATTAAAATTCTGAAGAGAAATAGCAATTTTAAACTTTATTTTTTAAACTCATAGAAAATTTCAATTTCAAAACTTTCAAATAGATGTATGGCCTAGAATCTGCATTAAAAATACTATTAGAATAGATTGTGAGGAATGATATTAAAATTCTGAAGAGAAATAGCGATTTTAAACTTTATTTTTTAAACTCATAGAAAATTTCAATTTCAAAATTTTCAAATAGATGTATGGCCTAGAATCTGCATTAAAAATACTATTAGAATAGATTGTGAGGAATGATATTAAAATTCTGAAGAGAAATAGCAATTTTAAACTTTATTTTTTAAACTCATAGAAAATTTCAATTTCATGAATTTCAAATATATGTATGGTCTAGAATCTGCATTAAAAATACTATTAGAATAGATGGTGGGGAATAATATTAAAATTCTGAAGAGAAATAGCGATTTTAAACTTTATTTTTTAAACTCATAGAAAATTTCAATTTCAAAACTTTCAAATAGATGTATGGCCTAGAATCTGCATTAAAAATACTATTAGAATAGATTGTGAGGAATGATATTAAAATTCTGAAGAGAAATAGCGATTTTAAACTTTATTTTTTAAACTCATAGAAAATTTCAATTTCAAAACTTTCAAATAGATGTATGGCCTAGAATCTGCATTAAAAATACTATTAGAATAGATTGTGAGGAATGATATTAAAATTCTGAAGAGAAATAGCAATTTTAAACTTTATTTTTTAAACTCATAGAAAATTTCAATTTCAAAACTTTCAAATAGATGTATGGCCTAGAATCTGCATTAAAAATACTATTAGAATAGATTGTGAGGAATGATATTAAAATTCTGAAGAGAAATAGCGATTTTAAACTTTATTTTTTAAACTCATAGAAAATTACAATTTCATGAATTTCAAATATATGTATGGTCTAGAATCTGCATTAAAAATACTATTAGAATAGATTGTGAGGAATGATATTAAAATTCTGAAGAGAAATAGCGATTTAAAACTTTATTTTTTAAACTCATAGAAAATTACAATTTCATGAATTTCAAATATATGTATGGTCTAGAATCTGCATTAAAAATACTATTAGAAAAGATTATGAGGAATGATATTAAAATTCTGAAGAGAAATAGCGATTTTAAACTTTATTTTTTAAACTCATAGAAAATTTCAATTTCAAAACTTTCAAATAGATGTATGGTCTAGAATCTGCATTAAAAATACTATTAGAAAAGATTGTGAGGAATGATATTAAAATTCTGAAGAGAAATAGCGATTTTAAACTTTATTTTTTAAACTCATAGAAAATTTCAATTTCAAAACTTTCAAATAGATGTATGGCCTAGAATCTGCATTAAAAATACTATTAGAATAGATTGTGAGGAATGATATTAAAATTCTGAAGAGAAATAGCAATTTTAAACTTTATTTTTTAAACTCATAGAAAATTTCAATTTCAAAACTTTCAAATAGATGTATGGCCTAGAATCTGCATTAAAAATACTATTAGAATAGATTGTGAGGAATGATATTAAAATTCTGAAGAGAAATAGCGATTTTAAACTTTATTTTTTAAACTCATAGAAAATTACAATTTCATGAATTTCAAATATATGTATGGTCTAGAATCTGCATTAAAAATACTATTAGAATAGATTGTGAGGAATGATATTAAAATTCTGAAGAGAAATAGCGATTTAAAACTTTATTTTTTAAACTCATAGAAAATTACAATTTCATGAATTTCAAATATATGTATGGTCTAGAATCTGCATTAAAAATACTATTAGAAAAGATTATGAGGAATGATATTAAAATTCTGAAGAGAAATAGCGATTTTAAACTTTATTTTTTAAACTCATAGAAAATTTCAATTTCAAAACTTTCAAATAGATGTATGGCCTAGAATCTGCATTAAAAATACTATTAGAATAGATTGTGAGGAATGATATTAAAATTCTGAAGAGAAATAGCGATTTTAAACTTTATTTTTTAAACTCATAGAAAATTTCAATTTCAAAACTTTCAAATAGATGTATGGCCTAGAATCTGCATTAAAAATACTATTAGAAAAGATTGTGAGGAATGATATTAAAATTCTGAAGAGAAATAGCAATTTTAAACTTTATTTTTTAAACTCATAGAAAATTTCAATTTCAAAACTTTCAAATAGATGTATGGCCTAGAATCTGCATTAAAAATACTATTAGAATAGATTGTGAGGAATGATATTAAAATTCTGAAGAGAAATAGCAATTTTAAACTTTATTTTTTAAACTCATAGAAAATTACAATTTCATGAATTTCAAATATATGTATGGTCTAGAATCTGCATTAAAAATACTATTAGAATAGATTGTGAGGAATGATATTAAAATTCTGAAGAGAAATAGCGATTTAAAACTTTATTTTTTAAACTCATAGAAAATTACAATTTCATGAATTTCAAATATATGTATGGTC
This sequence comes from Pratylenchus scribneri, assembly GCA_030063045.1. Taxonomy (NCBI): domain Eukaryota; kingdom Metazoa; phylum Nematoda; class Chromadorea; order Rhabditida; family Pratylenchidae; genus Pratylenchus; species Pratylenchus scribneri. The sequence continues at coordinate 377,852 of JAQSEB010000028.1, forward strand.
TAGAATCTGCATTAAAAATACTATTAGAAAAGATTATGAGGAATGATATTAAAATTCTGAAGAGAAATAGCGATTTTAAACTTTATTTTTTAAACTCATAGAAAATTTCAATTTCAAAACTAACTTTCAAATAGATGTATGGCCTAGAATCTGCATTAAAAATACTATTAGAATAGATTGTGAGGAATGATATTAAAATTCTGAAGAGAAATAGCGATTTTAAACTTTATTTTTTAAACTCATAGAAAATTTCAATTTCAAAACTTTCAAATAGATGTATGGCCTAGAATCTGCATTAAAAATACTATTAGAAAAGATTGTGAGGAATGATATTAAAATTCTGAAGAGAAATAGCAATTTTAAACTTTATTTTTTAAACTCATAGAAAATTTCAATTTCAAAACTTTCAAATAGATGTATGGCCTAGAATCTGCATTAAAAATACTATTAGAATAGATTGTGAGGAATGATATTAAAATTCTGAAGAGAAATAGCAATTTTAAACTTTATTTTTTAAACTCATAGAAAATTTCAATTTCATGAATTTCAAATATATGTATGGTCTAGAATCTGCATTAAAAATACTATTAGAATAGATGGTGGGGAATAATATTAAAATTCTTATGAGAAATAGCGATTTTAAACTTTATTTTTTAAACTCATAGAAAATTTCAATTTCAAAACTTTCAAATAGATGTATGGTCTAGAATCTGCATTACAAATACTATTAGAATAGATTGTGAGGAATGATATTAAAATTCTGAAGAGAAATAGCAATTTTAAACTTTATTTTTTAAACTCATAGAAAATTTCAATTTCATGAATTTCAAATATATGTATGGTCTAGAATCTGCATTAAAAATACTATTAGAATAGATGGTGGGGAATAATATTAAAATTCTTATGAGAAATAGCGATTTAAAACTTTATTTTTTAAACTCATAAAAAATTTCAATTTCATGAATTTCAAATATATGTATGGTCTAGAATCTGCATTAAAAATACTATTAGAAAAGATTGAGAGGAATGATATTAAAATTCTGAAGAGAAAAAGCGATTTAAAACTTTATTTTTTAAACTCATAGAAAATTACAATTTCATGAATTTCAAATATATGTATGGTCTAGAATCTGCATTAAAAATACTATTAGAAAAGATTGTGAGGAATGATATTAAAATTCTGAAGAGAAATAGCGATTTTAAACTTTATTTTTTAAACTCATAGAAAATTTCAATTTCAAAACTTTCAAATAGATGTATGGCCTAGAATCTGCATTAAAAATACTATTAGAATAGATTGTGAGGAATGATATTAAAATTCTGAAGAGAAATAGCGATTTTAAACTTTATTTTTTAAACTCATAGAAAATTTCAATTTCAAAACTTTCAAATAGATGTATGGCCTAGAATCTGCATTAAAAATACTATAAGAAAAGATTGTGAGGAATGATATTAAAATTCTGAAGAGAAATAGCAATTTTAAACTTTATTTTTTAAACTCATAGAAAATTTCAATTTCAAAACTTTCAAATAGATGTATGGCCTAGAATCTGCATTAAAAATACTATTAGAATAGATTGTGAGGAATGATATTAAAATTCTGAAGAGAAATAGCAATTTTAAACTTTATTTTTTAAACTCATAGAAAATTTCAATTTCAAAACTTTCAAATATATGTATAGCCTAGAATCTGCATTAAAAATACTATTAGAAAAGATTGTGAGGAATGATATTAAAATTCTGAAGAGAAATAGCGATTTTAAACTTTATTTTTTAAACTCATAGAAAATTTCAATTTCAAAACTTTCAAATAGATGTATGGCCTAGAATCTGCATTAAAAATACTATTAGAATAGATTGTGAGGAATGATATTAAAATTCTGAAGAGAAATAGCGATTTTAAACTTTATTTTTTAAACTCATAGAAAATTTCAATTTCAAAACTTTCAAATAGATGTATGGCCTAGAATCTGCATTAAAAATACTATTAGAATAGATTGTGAGGAATGATATTAAAATTCTGAAGAGAAATAGCGATTTAAACTTTATTTTTTAAACTCATAGAAAATTTCAATTTCAAAACTTTCAAATAGATGTATGGCCTAGAATCTGCATTAAAAATACTATTAGAATAGATTGTGAGGAATGATATTAAAATTCTGAAGAGAAATAGCGATTTTAAACTTTATTTTTTAAACTCATAGAAAATTTCAATTTCAAAATTTTCAAATATATATATAGCCTAGAATCTGCATTAAAAATACTATTAGAATAGATTGTGAGGAATGATATTAAAATTCTGAAGAGAAATAGCGATTTTAAACTTTATTTTTTAAACTCATAGAAAATTTCAATTTCAAAACTTTCAAATATATATATAGCCTAGAATCTGCATTAAAAATACTATTAGAATAGATTGTGAGGAATGATATTAAAATTCTGAAGAGAAATAGCGATTTTAAACTTTATTTTTTAAACTCATAGAAAATTTCAATTTCAAAACTTTCAAATAGATGTATGGCCTAGAATCTGCATTAAAAATACTATTAGAATAGATTGTGAGGAATGATATTAAAATTCTGAAGAGAAATAGCGATTTTAAACTTTATTTTTTAAACTCATAGAAAATTACAATTTCATGAATTTCAAATATATGTATGGTCTAGAATCTGCATTAAAAATACTATTAGAAAAGTTTGTGAGGAATGATATTAAAATTCTGAAGAGAAATAGCGATTTTAAACTTTATTTTTTAAACTCATAGAAAATTTCAATTTCAAAACTTTCAAATAGATGTATGGCCTAGAATTTGCATTAAAAATACTATTAGAATAGATTGTGAGGAATGATATTAAAATTCTGAAGAGAAATAGCGATTTTAAACTTTATTTTTTAAACTCATAGAAAATTTCAATTTCATGAATTTCAAATATATGTATGGTCTAGAATCTGCATTAAAAATACTATTAGAATAGATGGTGGGGAATAATATTAAAATTCTTATGAGAAATAGCGATTTAAAACTTTATTTTTTAAACTCATAAAAAATTTCAATTTCATGAATTTCAAATATATGTATGGTCTAGAATCTGCATTAAAAATACTATTAGAAAAGATTGAGAGGAATGATATTAAAATTCTGAAGAGAAAAAGCGATTTAAAACTTTATTTTTTAAACTCATAGAAAATTACAATTTCATGAATTTCAAATATATGTATGGTCTAGAATCTGCATTAAAAATACTATTAGAAAAGATTGTGAGGAATGATATTAAAATTCTGAAGAGAAATAGCGATTTTAAACTTTATTTTTTAAACTCATAGAAAATTTCAATTTCAAAACTTTCAAATAGATGTATGGCCTAGAATCTGCATTAAAAATACTATTAGAATAGATTGTGAGGAATGATATTAAAATTCTGAAGAGAAATAGCGATTTTAAACTTTATTTTTTAAACTCATAGAAAATTTCAATTTCAAAACTTTCAAATAGATGTATGGCCTAGAATCTGCATTAAAAATACTATAAGAAAAGATTGTGAGGAATGATATTAAAATTCTGAAGAGAAATAGCAATTTTAAACTTTATTTTTTAAACTCATAGAAAATTTCAATTTCAAAACTTTCAAATAGATGTATGGCCTAGAATCTGCATTAAAAATACTATTAGAATAGATTGTGAGGAATGATATTAAAATTCTGAAGAGAAATAGCAATTTTAAACTTTATTTTTTAAACTCATAGAAAATTTCAATTTCAAAACTTTCAAATATATGTATAGCCTAGAATCTGCATTAAAAATACTATTAGAAAAGATTGTGAGGAATGATATTAAAATTCTGAAGAGAAATAGCGATTTTAAACTTTATTTTTTAAACTCATAGAAAATTTCAATTTCAAAACTTTCAAATAGATGTATGGCCTAGAATCTGCATTAAAAATACTATTAGAATAGATTGTGAGGAATGATATTAAAATTCTGAAGAGAAATAGCGATTTTAAACTTTATTTTTTAAACTCATAGAAAATTTCAATTTCAAAACTTTCAAATAGATGTATGGCCTAGAATCTGCATTAAAAATACTATTAGAATAGATTGTGAGGAATGATATTAAAATTCTGAAGAGAAATAGCGATTTAAACTTTATTTTTTAAACTCATAGAAAATTTCAATTTCAAAACTTTCAAATAGATGTATGGCCTAGAATCTGCATTAAAAATACTATTAGAATAGATTGTGAGGAATGATATTAAAATTCTGAAGAGAAATAGCGATTTTAAACTTTATTTTTTAAACTCATAGAAAATTTCAATTTCAAAATTTTCAAATATATATATAGCCTAGAATCTGCATTAAAAATACTATTAGAATAGATTGTGAGGAATGATATTAAAATTCTGAAGAGAAATAGCGATTTTAAACTTTATTTTTTAAACTCATAGAAAATTTCAATTTCAAAACTTTCAAATATATATATAGCCTAGAATCTGCATTAAAAATACTATTAGAATAGATTGTGAGGAATGATATTAAAATTCTGAAGAGAAATAGCGATTTTAAACTTTATTTTTTAAACTCATAGAAAATTTCAATTTCAAAACTTTCAAATAGATGTATGGCCTAGAATCTGCATTAAAAATACTATTAGAATAGATTGTGAGGAATGATATTAAAATTCTGAAGAGAAATAGCGATTTTAAACTTTATTTTTTAAACTCATAGAAAATTACAATTTCATGAATTTCAAATATATGTATGGTCTAGAATCTGCATTAAAAATACTATTAGAAAAGTTTGTGAGGAATGATATTAAAATTCTGAAGAGAAATAGCGATTTTAAACTTTATTTTTTAAACTCATAGAAAATTTCAATTTCAAAACTTTCAAATAGATGTATGGCCTAGAATTTGCATTAAAAATACTATTAGAATAGATTGTGAGGAATGATATTAAAATTCTGAAGAGAAATAGCGATTTTAAACTTTATTTTTTAAACTCATAGAAAATTTCAATTTCAAAACTTTCAAATAGATGTATGGCCTAGAATCTGCATTAAAAATACTATTAGAATAGATTGTGAGGAATGATATTAAAATTCTGAAGAGAAAGAGCAATTTTAAACTTTATTTTTTAAACTCATAGAAAATTTCAATTTCAAAACTTTCAAATATATATATAGCCTAGAATCTGCATTAAAAATACTATTAGAAAAGATTGTGAGGAATGATATTAAAATTCTGAAGAGAAATAGCGATTTTAAACTTTATTTTTTAAACTCATAGAAAATTTCAATTTCAAAACTTTCAAATAGATGTATGGCCTAGAATCTGCATTAAAAATACTATTAGAATAGATTGTGAGAAATGATATTAAAATTCTGAAGAGAAATAGCGATTTTAAACTTTATTTTTTAAACTCATAGAAAATTTCAATTTCAAAACTTTCAAATAGATGTATGGCCTAGAATCTGCATTAAAAATACTATTAGAATAGATTGTGAGGAATGATATTAAAATTCTGAAGAGAAATAGCGATTTTAAACTTTATTTTTTAAACTCATAGAAAATTTCAATTTCAAAACTTTCAAATATATATATAGCCTAGAATCTGCATTAAAAATACTATTAGAATAGATTGTGAGGAATGATATTAAAATTCTGAAGAGAAATAGCGATTTTAAACTTTATTTTTTAAACTCATAGAAAATTTTAATTTCAAAACTTTCAAATAGATGTATGGCCTAGAATCTGCATTAAAAATACTATTAGAATAGATTGTGAGGAATGATATTAAAATTCTGAAGAGAAATAGCGATTTTAAACTTTATTTTTTAAACTCATAGAAAATTACAATTTCATGAATTTCAAATATATGTATGGTCTAGAATCTGCATTAAAAATACTATTAGAAAAGTTTGTGAGGAATGATATTAAAATTCTGAAGAGAAATAGCGATTTTAAACTTTATTTTTTAAACTCATAGAAAATTTCAATTTCAAAACTTTCAAATAGATGTATGGCCTAGAATCTGCATTAAAAATACTATTAGAATAGATTGTGAGGAATGATATTAAAATTCTGAAGAGAAATAGCGATTTTAAACTTTATTTTTTAAACTCATAGAAAATTTCAATTTCAAAACTTTCAAATAGATGTATGGCCTAGAATCTGCATTAAAAATACTATTAGAATAGATTGTGAGGAATGATATTAAAATTCTGAAGTTAAACTTTATTTTTTAAACTCATAGAAAATTTCAATTTCAAAACTTTCAAATATATGTATAGCCTAGAATCTGCATTAAAAATACTATTAGAAAAGATTGTGAGGAATGATATTAAAATTCTGAAGAGAAATAGCGATTTTAAACTTTATTTTTTAAACTCATAGAAAATTTCAATTTCAAAACTTTCAAATAGATGTATGGCCTAGAATCTGCATTAAAAATACTATTAGAATAGATTGTGAGAAATGATATTAAAATTCTGAAGAGAAATAGCGATTTTAAACTTTATTTTTTAAACTCATAGAAAATTTCAATTTCAAAACTTTCAAATATATGTATAGCCTAGAATCTGCATTAAAAATACTATTAGAAAAGATTGTGAGGAATGATATTAAAATTCTGAAGAGAAATAGCGATTTTAAACTTTATTTTTTAAACTCATAGAAAATTTCAATTTCAAAACTTTCAAATAGATGTATGGCCTAGAATCTGCATTACAAATACTATTAGAATAGATTGTGAGGAATGATATTAAAATTCTGAAGAGAAAGAGCGATTTTAAACTTTATTTTTTAAACTCATAGAAAATTTCAATTTCAAAACTTTCAAATAGATGTATGGCCTAGAATCTGCATTAAAAATACTATTAGAAAAGATTGTGAGGAATGATATTAAAATTCTGAAGAGAAATAGCAATTTTAAACTTTATTTTTTAAACTCATAGAAAATTTCAATTTCAAAACTTTCAAATAGATGTATGGCCTAGAATCTGCATTAAAAATACTATTAGAAAAGATTGTGAGGAATGATATTAAAATTCTGAAGAGAAATAGCAATTTTAAACTTTATTTTTTAAACTCATAGAAAATTTCAATTTCAAAACTTTCAAATAGATGTATGGCCTAGAATCTGCATTACAAATACTATTAGAATAGATTGTGAGGAATGATATTAAAATTCTGAAGAGAAATAGCGATTTTAAACTTTATTTTTTAAACTCATAGAAAATTACAATTTCATGAATTTCAAATATATGTATGGTCTAGAATCTGCATTAAAAATACTATTAGAAAAGTTTGTGAGGAATGATATTAAAATTCTGAAGAGAAATAGCGATTTTAAACTTTATTTTTTAAACTCATAGAAAATTTCAATTTCAAAACTTTCAAATAGATGTATGGCCTAGAATCTGCATTAAAAATACTATTAGAATAGATTGTGAGGAATGATATTAAAATTCTGAAGTTAAACTTTATTTTTTAAACTCATAGAAAATTTCAATTTCAAAACTTTCAAATATATGTATAGCCTAGAATCTGCATTAAAAATACTATTAGAAAAGATTGTGAGGAATGATATTAAAATTCTGAAGAGAAATAGCGATTTTAAACTTTATTTTTTAAACTCATAGAAAATTTCAATTTCAAAACTTTCAAATAGATGTATGGCCTAGAATCTGCATTAAAAATACTATTAGAATAGATTGTGAGAAATGATATTAAAATTCTGAAGAGAAATAGCGATTTTAAACTTTATTTTTTAAACTCATAGAAAATTTCAATTTCAAAACTTTCAAATATATGTATAGCCTAGAATCTGCATTAAAAATACTATTAGAAAAGATTGTGAGGAATGATATTAAAATTCTGAAGAGAAATAGCGATTTTAAACTTTATTTTTTAAACTCATAGAAAATTTCAATTTCAAAACTTTCAAATAGATGTATGGCCTAGAATCTGCATTACAAATACTATTAGAATAGATTGTGAGGAATGATATTAAAATTCTGAAGAGAAAGAGCGATTTTAAACTTTATTTTTTAAACTCATAGAAAATTTCAATTTCAAAACTTTCAAATAGATGTATGGCCTAGAATCTGCATTAAAAATACTATTAGAAAAGATTGTGAGGAATGATATTAAAATTCTGAAGAGAAATAGCAATTTTAAACTTTATTTTTTAAACTCATAGAAAATTTCAATTTCAAAACTTTCAAATAGATGTATGGCCTAGAATCTGCATTAAAAATACTATTAGAAAAGATTGTGAGGAATGATATTAAAATTCTGAAGAGAAATAGCAATTTTAAACTTTATTTTTTAAACTCATAGAAAATTTCAATTTCAAAACTTTCAAATAGATGTATGGCCTAGAATCTGCATTACAAATACTATTAGAATAGATTGTGAGGAATGATATTAAAATTCTGAAGAGAAATAGCGATTTTAAACTTTATTTTTTAAACTCATAGAAAATTACAATTTCATGAATTTCAAATATATGTATGGTCTAGAATCTGCATTAAAAATACTATTAGAAAAGTTTGTGAGGAATGATATTAAAATTCTGAAGAGAAATAGCGATTTTAAACTTTATTTTTTAAACTCATAGAAAATTTCAATTTCAAAACTTTCAAATAGATGTATGGCCTAGAATCTGCATTAAAAATACTATTAGAATAGATTGTGAGGAATGATATTAAAATTCTGAAGAGAAATAGCGATTTTAAACTTTATTTTTTAAACTCATAGAAAATTTCAATTTCAAAACTTTCAAATAGATGTATGGCCTAGAATCTGCATTAAAAATACTATTAGAAAAGATTGTGAGGAATGATATTAAAATTCTGAAGAGAAATAGCAATTTTAAACTTTATTTTTTAAACTCATAGAAAATTTCAATTTCAAAACTTTCAAATAGATGTATGGCCTAGAAACTGCATTACAAATACTATTAGAATAGATTGTGAGGAATGATATTAAAATTCTGAAGAGAAATAGCGATTTTAAACTTTATTTTTTAAACTCATAGAAAATTACAATTTCATGAATTTCAAATATATGTATGGTCTAGAATCTGCATTAAAAATACTATTAGAAAAGTTTGTGAGGAATGATATTAAAATTCTGAAGAGAAATAGCGATTTTAAACTTTATTTTTTAAACTCATAGAAAATTTCAATTTCAAAACTTTCAAATAGATGTATGGCCTAGAATCTGCATTAAAAATACTATTAGAATAGATTGTGAGGAATGATATTAAAATTCTGAAGAGAAATAGCGATTTTAAACTTTATTTTGTAAACTCATAGAAAATTTCAATTTCAAAACTTTCAAATAGATGTATGGCCTAGAATCTGCATTACAAATACTATTAGAATAGATTGTGAGGAATGATATTAAAATTCTGAAGAGAAATAGCAATTTTAAACTTTATTTTTTAAACTCATAGAAAATTTCAATTTCAAAACTTTCAAATAGATGTATGGCCTAGAATCTGCATTAAAAATACTATTAGAAAAGATTGTGAGGAATGATATTAAAATTCTGAAGAGAAATAGCAATTTTAAACTTTATTTTTTAAACTCATAGAAAATTTCAATTTCAAAACTTTCAAATAGATGTATGGCCTAGAATCTGCATTAAAAATACTATTAGAAAAGATTGTGAGGAATGATATTAAAATTCTGAAGAGAAATAGCAATTTTAAACTTTATTTTTTAAACTCATAGAAAATTTCAATTTCAAAATTTTCAAATAGATGTATGGCCTAGAATCTGCATTACAAATACTATTAGAATAGATTGTGAGGAATGATATTAAAATTCTGAAGAGAAATAGCGATTTTAAACTTTATTTTTTAAACTCATAGAAAATTTCAATTTCAAAACTTTCAAATAGATGTATGGTCTAGAATCTGCATTAAAAATACTATTAGAAAAGTTTGTGAGGAATGATATTAAAATTCTGAAGAGAAATAGCAATTTTAAACTTTATTTTTTAAACTCATAGAAAATTTCAATTTCAAAACTTTCAAATAGATGTATGGCCTAGAATCTGCATTACAAATACTATTAGAATAGATTGTGAGGAATGATATTAAAATTCTGAAGAGAAAGAGCGATTTTAAACTTTATTTTTTAAACTCATAGAAAATTTCAATTTCAAAACTTTCAAATAGATGTATGGCCTAGAATCTGCATTAAAAATACTATTAGAAAAGATTGTGAGGAATGATATTAAAATTCTGAAGAGAAATAGCAATTTTAAACTTTATTTTTTAAACTCATAGAAAATTTCAATTTCAAAACTTTCAAATAGATGTATGGCCTAGAATCTGCATTAAAAATACTATTAGAAAAGATTGTGAGGAATGATATTAAAATTCTGAAGAGAAATAGCAATTTTAAACTTTATTTTTTAAACTCATAGAAAATTTCAATTTCAAAACTTTCAAATAGATGTATGGCCTAGAATCTGCATTACAAATACTATTAGAATAGATTGTGAGGAATGATATTAAAATTCTGAAGAGAAATAGCGATTTTAAACTTTATTTTTTAAACTCATAGAAAATTACAATTTCATGAATTTCAAATATATGTATGGTCTAGAATCTGCATTAAAAATACTATTAGAAAAGTTTGTGAGGAATGATATTAAAATTCTGAAGAGAAATAGCGATTTTAAACTTTATTTTTTAAACTCATAGAAAATTTCAATTTCAAAACTTTCAAATAGATGTATGGCCTAGAATCTGCATTAAAAATACTATTAGAATAGATTGTGAGGAATGATATTAAAATTCTGAAGAGAAATAGCGATTTTAAACTTTATTTTTTAAACTCATAGAAAATTTCAATTTCAAAACTTTCAAATAGATGTATGGCCTAGAATCTGCATTACAAATACTATTAGAATAGATTGTGAGGAATGATATTAAAATTCTGAAGAGAAATAGCAATTTTAAACTTTATTTTTTAAACTCATAGAAAATTTCAATTTCAAAACTTTCAAATAGATGTATGGCCTAGAATCTGCATTAAAAATACTATTAGAAAAGATTGTGAGGAATGATATTAAAATTCTGAAGAGAAATAGCAATTTTAAACTTTATTTTTTAAACTCATAGAAAATTTCAATTTCAAAACTTTCAAATAGATGTATGGCCTAGAATCTGCATTAAAAATACTATTAGAAAAGATTGTGAGGAATGATATTAAAATTCTGAAGAGAAATAGCAATTTTAAACTTTATTTTTTAAACTCATAGAAAATTTCAATTTCAAAATTTTCAAATAGATGACTACAGTATGATCCTATCTTTTTTATCGATTGATTTTGATTGATTGCCTATTGATCGACTTGAAAAGCCCAAAGATATTGGCCACTTTTGAATCGATTTTTTGCAGAAGAAAAATCAATAAAAGCAGCCAATACCTTTGGGATGATCTTTGATCTTTAGGCAATCAATCAAAATCAATCGATAAAAAAGATAGGAGAATAACTGCAGTTTTTTTAAAAATGGACTTTGGACTTTGGATAGGGAATTGGCAACTGGCCAAATGGATTTTGGATTTGGGATGGCGGATGGTTAACTTTTCAAACGGACTTTTTGAATATGAATTGGGAATTGGTAAACGAATACGTCTTTTCTTTAACAATTTGAAAAATGATATTTATGAACCCAATATGATGGAATTAGATGGAATCGGGCAAGGAAAATTATATGTTGTATTTATGCAAATCCTTTCCCCGACTCTTCCTAAATGACCGAGGAAGGGAATGAACAATCAATAAAAACGACTTACATTCTATCTTCCCTAGTATTACCTATTCTCTCAATTCGACGCCGTAATTTGGACGCCATTTCTTTTTCTAAAATCCCAAAAACATAATATAACAAATTTCCTTTTTTATTTTAAAATCAATTTATATCTTTTTAGAAAACTTGGCATTAAACTTCCCCTCCCCTTAGGGGAGGGGTTACATTTAAAAATTATTTTCGTCATTGGAAAATCAAATTGGCTTTTTTCTCGCACAATTTGGCAAACAACAAGTAAAAGAGAAATTTTAATGAAATGTCATTTTCTAATTTATGCCATGGCGATTTTTTTAGATAAATTGCAAATCAAAAAAGGTTTGATTTAAAATTATTGGAAAAAAGATTGAATATCGAAAATTAAATCGGCCTTTTTCAAGAAAAATTGAAATGAACAATATGAATAAAAATATTTGAAACCAATATTGAGAAAAATACTATTCGATTTGGCAATTATAAAAAATGGACATAAATTAATCGAATTTTCACATTTTGGAAAGTGAAAAATGTTGTCACTTTATTTGCAGTTTCATTGTCAAATATTTTTCGTCTTCATCAAATTATCATTCAAATGAACAAAATCATTGATGGACTATTCTACCAAAATGAAATTTTTTGCATTATTTTTGTTTTTGATGCCTTATTGTAATGTAAGTAAAATAATTATGAACATCCTTTCAAATTCAGAAAAAACTAAACCAAAATAAAATTGAGAGATTAAAGCGGATTTTTTTGATAAAAATAGATCTTATAAATGATAAAATGGATTTTTAATGAATAAATTTTTAAGTTAAAATCAACAAATGGAAAATTCTTTTCTATTTTTTATTCAACAATTGGCAATTCTGATTATTTTAGACAAAAATGGAAAAGGCAATTCAATGAAAAAATTTAAAAATGTAAGTATCAAATAAACACCTTTTATTTTTCTTTCTTGTATCATTAACTTAAAATGGTTTTATTCACTAAATCATTCAAAATAAATGCAAGAATTAAATCAATATTTTCCATTTTGCTTTTCTGAATGTGATTATAAAATTTGATTTTTTGGAGAATATAACATAAAAAATTAAATTGTGATTATATTGAAAATCTATATTCCTTTTTTATTTAAAAAAACAGGTCTCATCTATGGCAAATTCTCAGCCAATCCTGGATGAATTTGGCTATTCAATGAAATTGAAATATTGCATTATAAGAAAAATGTAAGTAAATTAGAAATAAACTTTTTGAACATTTTTATTTACTATCCAATTCATTTTTTCCATTAATCTCCCAAAAAAATCTTTTCCCATTTTCATAAAACAATCCACATCAACAATGATCAATTCTCAAAGTGACAAAAAAAAATTGTACAAGAAGAATTTTCTAAAAGAAAGCAATAATCAAACGCCTAGCATTAATCCCGGCCAAAAGATTTGCTTCTATCCAAAAGTCAACAATGCTAGGATTGGAATAAAGAAGGGACAGGCTCAACTCAGATCAAATGACAGATAAGGATTGCTTGCGGCTGTCCCTTATTTATTCAATCTCGCTTTAGCCAACTTTGGAAATAAGAAACAAATCAAATTGACCTGGGATTAATGCTGTTCGATTGTTGATTTATCTTTTTTGGAAAATTCTTGTACAATTTTTTTGCCACAATTTGGCAAATCTCGAGCATCTTATTTAGATCAAATCCAATGAAAAAATATTCCTTTTCTTTTACAATAAAAGTGTCGATTAATAATGACGACAATCTTACTTTTCTTTAAATTTTAAGGACATTTTAATGGCTCATTTTTGTACAATTTATAAAGTGAAAGATTTTCCATACTTCTAAATCACTATATGTCCAATAAATTATATAAAATTAAGATTTTTAGAGGCCATTCAATAAAATGACGAAAAATATTTCATATTTTCTGAAAATCCTCTATAAAAAGAGGATTTTTTCCTTCTTATATCATTTATAATTTTTTACTTTTATTTTTAATTCTTTTATTATTAATATTTTTATTTTAGTATATTCAACACGAACGGCAAAAAAAATGTTTCCTTTTGGCCAATATTATCAACAACAACAACAACAAATCCCCTTGGCACCGCAAGGAATTGTTCCTTCACAATGGGCTGCAGTTCAACAACAACAAATGATGCCCGGAGGCATCCCTCCACAATGGGCGGCAATTCCACAAATGATGCCTGGAGGCCCTTTTTTTCCACAATTTCAAGTGATATTAAAATTTTTCATATTTTTAATTTCATTCTAGATTTATCCGCTTATGCCGGGACAAATGCCAAATATGTCCATTCCCGGACAACAAGTACATTTATGGATTAAATTTAATATTGAATTTTAACAAAAAAAAATTGGAAAAAAACTTATTTTAATTTGATTTTTTAGATGATGCAAACTTATTTGCCACAACAACAAACTGGAATTGCCCATCCTCCTTTCAATATGCCAGGACAATTTCCAATTCCAATGCCATTTATTGGACAACAAGTAATTGTTTATTTTTTAATATAATAATGAATTTTAAAATTTTTGAATTTTTAATTTGTATAAGAAACTTTTGATAAAACAATTAATTCAATTCGATTTAGATGCCACCGCAAATGATGCCAATGCAATTCCCACAAATGGGGATGCCACAATTGCCAATGCCACCGGTAAATAATATATTTGGTTTTCCAAAAAAATTTCATACATTGATTTTCAAAAAAATTCTGATTTTCTACATTTTGATTTTCAAAAAATTTTTGATTTCATACATTTTGATTTTCAAAAATTTCTTTTTTCACACATTTTGATTTTCAAAAATTTCTTTTTTCATACATTTTGATTTTCAAAAATTTCTTTTTTCATACATTTTGAATTTCAAAAAAATTTCTTATTTCATACCTTTCGATTTTCAAAAAAAAGAAGAAAATAAATGAAAGAACTTTTTTAATTCTAAACAATAAAATTAAGGTAAACCCTCCTATACTCCAAACAGGACGACAGCAACTCCCACAACCACAACAACAGAGACAGCAGCAGCATCCACAAGGACAACAAAGACAAAATCAGGGGCAGCACCAAATCACGGCTGGTCCCGAACGCAACGCCAGACCTAGACGGCATTACACTCGTCGTCCGCAAATGAATCAATCTGCTGCAGATGACAATGAACAAAATGAGGTGGATTTGAACAAAATTACTTGATTAAGATTATTTTGGGAGGGAGATGCACGAATTCAAAGAAATGATGAAAAAAATTTTCTTAATTTAAGATTGATGCATTAATAAACGAATTGTTGCGAGAACCTGTGAATGGAATTCATCATCAACAACAAATCCCATTGGCACCGAATAACATTCCGGAGCAACAGGAACAACAAAATCAATTAAATGGCCTTCCGCCTGCACTTCAACAAAATCAGCCTACAGGCCAACAAATACAAAATGTCCCGCCACCAACAATCAATAATTACATTCCTGGACAACAAAATCAATCGAATGTTCCACCAATCCAACAACAACAAATGGAAATCCCAAATTCGGAAATGCAACAAGAAGGGCCTCCGCCGCCATCGCAACAAATTGGGCCAATTCCTCCTCAACAAATCCAGCCTGAGGCCCAACAAATTCAAAATGAACAACCAGCACCAATCAATATTCCGGCGCAACCGCAACAAAATCAATCGAGCGCCCCACCAATTGATCAACAAATGGGAAACCCACAACCAACAATGCAACAAGAAATTCCACCTACACCAGCGCAACAAATTGGGCCAACTGACTTCAGCGATCTTCGAGCAGAGGAGCAGCCGCCTCGTCAAAACACACCGCCCGAAGAATTGGTAAAAAATGGGGAAAAATTTTGAGAAAAAATGTTTAATTAGGACCTTTCTTTCTGGAACCTCGATTTTTTTGCTCCATACGAGCAGCAGCCTCCCCACATCCAGGCAATTTGAATAGTTTTTTTTAAAAATTTTTCACATTTATAGGAACGAATTCGAGAAATGGCCAGAGACCGACAAGAGACTAACCAACAATCACTTCAAATTCAAGTAAATTTTTTTATATTTTTGAAAATTTTTTTCAAATTTATAGCAACAAATTCAAGAAATGGTTTTTGGTCGGCAAGTAAATCAACAACAACAAGAACGAGGAAGAACACCGGCACGGCAAGAAAGGGGAAGAACACCCGCGCGGCAAGTACGGAATGCACACAGGTAAACATTTTTTACCAATTTTTTATTAAAAAATAAAAAATTTTTGAAATTTTCAATTAAATAAAAGAAAATCAAAATTTTTTTGAATTTTTCCCATTAATATTTTTCAGTCCTTCTTGTCCACATGCAAGACGATCACAACGCAATAACAACAACAACAATGGACGAAATAATGGGCCAACAAACAATCCTGCTCAACAGTCTCAAAATGGGTAAATTTTATTCGAAAATTTTCTTTTTTAATTTAGAAAATTTTATTTTCAGTGACCGTGATCCTACTCAACGTGTTCGCACGCAACCCCAACGTCCACCAACGAATCGAAGGAACAATGGACAGCCTCAAAATGTTCCATCGTCGCAAAATGGGTAAATTAATATTTAAAAAAAATATGCTGAAATTAGTAAAAATTTTTCATTTCTAAAAAAAATATATTGAAATTAAGCAATCATTTTCAGCCAACCAGCATCACCGGTGGCCGGGCCTTCAAATAGTTTACCACGACAACAGCAACAAATGAACAACACAAATCAAAATCAGCTTGGAACCAGCCACCGAGGGGCAAATCCACCAGCAACCGAATTCGAAACAATGCAATTTTTTCGTGCACAAAACGCAATGGTGACAGCCAATCGGTAGATATTAAAAAATATTTTCAAATAAAAAAATTTCTCCAAAAGAAAATTTCTTTTAAAAATTTCCAATTTAGCGGTCTTCCAACAACAAATCAACAACCGATTGAAGCGGTGGATTGCAGCCAGGGATTTGCGGAATTTTTGCAGGCAAATATTAGGCGTGAAGACTCACCGAGGTTGGCGAGCCCATTACAACTGTCCCTGGAGGAATCTTACGCAATTGATCCACCCCCCATTCAAGTTGGCCCACCACCGACTCCTTCACCAGATTTTCGTGAAATCCGCAATTTTGACGACAAATTCAAAACATACCGAGTGAAGAGCTACCACACAGGCGAGGACAACAAATGTACACTTTGCCAAGATGTTTTCATTTTGGGAACACAAACCCTCTGCGTTTTGCCGGAATGTGAGCATTTTTTTCATCACGATTGCTTATTCGAATATTTGGGATTTCAATATCGTGTGTGCCCTAATCCGAATTGCCAAACCCCAATTGATATGCGACGACGACGTTAAAATTATTTTT
The DNA here is from genome assembly GCA_030063045.1 of Pratylenchus scribneri. NCBI lineage: Eukaryota > Metazoa > Nematoda > Chromadorea > Rhabditida > Pratylenchidae > Pratylenchus > Pratylenchus scribneri. The sequence goes on from JAQSEB010000028.1 coordinate 395,043, forward strand.
GATTTCCCATTCATTCCAAAATAAAAATTATTTTCAAATCAAAATATTTTTTAATCCATTCATATATTTTTCCATAAAAAACAATTATTTTTCTTGACAAAAAAACCAATTTATTCACATTTTAATTTATAAATTGTATTCCAAATAAATATTTTTGCCATAATACAATTATTTTTTGCCAAATTCCAATTTATAAATTGCCATATATCCACAATTAAAAAATTGTTCATACAATTTATTAAAAGCTTTACAAAAATTCCTATTCATTTTTGAATGCAATAAATTTTTCATTCCATTTCGAATGCAATAAAAGTTGATGATTACATTTATATTAATAAATTTTCTTTATAAAAATGAATTCATTTGGTTAGTGAATTGGGGGCGGGGGAAGCGGATAGGGGGATAGTTGGCTGCTTGGATGAGTATAAAAGCAGTTGGAAAAAAAGGATTTCATTTCCTTTAGATCATTCCATTTTATTTTTCTTCATTTTCCCCATTCCCAAATTTAAAAAAAAAATATTAAAATAAATTATAAAGTTTTTTTTCCTTCCTTAATATTAATCATTTCCTTGCCTGATACTAACATTTTTCTTTGCTAACATTTTCCCCTACAATTGTTGAAGGCTGAATTTGCCTCCAATTGCTAGGGCATGCTTTATGTTTTCCAGCCAATTGTAGAAGGCTGAATTTGCCTCCAATTGTCGATGCTTAGCCTTAGTTAATCTCCAATTGTAGAAGGCTGAATTTGCCTCCAATTGTTGAGAGCTTTACATTTTCCATCAATTGTGGAAGGCTGGATTTGCCTCCAATTGATGATGATGAATAGCTTTTATTGAACTTCAATTGTTGAAGGCTGAATTTGCCTCCAATTGGTTAGATTTTTTCTAGTATCAGGCAAGAATAGTAATAACAAAAAAAAAGGAAAAAAAACATTTCAATTTATTTTAATGTTATCCGCGATTACAATTTATCCCAAAATAAACCATCATTCTCCTTATTGATTTTTTTATCATTCTAGAAAAATTAAATTTAAAAAAATGGATTTACTCCCTGGCTTCGTGCTTCTTCCCTCTTCAAATGGAAAGCCCCCAAATTTGGTACCATGCTTTATCCCTAAGGATCAGATCCAAATGGCCGATTTGCCCGATGTTCTCCAATTAGCCAACCCTCCACGCAAACAGCCAAATAACTTGAAGGTGATTTTAAATGGGATTGTAATTTTCAATTTGAGAAAAAAAAAGATCCAATTCGATCGAAATGAGGACGGTACCACCAAACATGAATCCCTCAATAATCCCGAAGTGAAATTTGGCGACATTCTGCCCGAATTCTTTCTCCGAGTGCAGGTGATGGAAGCAGCAAAAACAGTGACCGTCGGCAATAAGGATAAGAAAGGTTTTGATTGAATTCAATAAAAGTTAAACTTTTTTTAGTTATCACAATCTATTTGCAAAACCATGAGCACAAGACATATGGAATGACTGCCTGGGGACCATGTGTTGAGAAATTGGAAGGACTTGAAGATGGTCGTCTTTACAAATTCCAGGGTATTAAAGCCCAGGAAAACAATGAATTCACCACCTCCGATTTGGAGTATTTTAAAATTGTAAAAAAATCTGACAATTGGTCACATTTAGATATCGCTTCGGTTTTGGACCTCGCTCAATGTGCACACTCGTAGAGGAGAAATAGAATGAAGGATTGAATGAAAGAAAAAACACACAAAAATTTAATTTTTTTTTTTTCTTAAATAAAAACTTAGCAAATTGAACATTTTTTTTCAAATATTTGTCTATCGACAAAAAATATTTTTGACAAATTTAAAAAAAATATTTACAAATTTTTAGATAATGTCCTTCTTTGAAATTGAAAGAGTTGAGCCGTCGCACAGCGTTAGCCGCAACACTCGTGGAGAAGTTGCACACATCCGCTTTCTGCCACTGGAGGAATCGGAAAGGCCTGATATGGCATTGGAAACACTTATTCAACATTTACTTGATCGTGTTCTCCAAGGACATCCGCCACCATTGAAAGTTGGCCTACAAGTTCATCCGCCCTCTTTCCACAATCCATTTACAATTCCACTGAGACCGCCGGAACAGAATAATGCAGCAGCATTGGCGGCTGCAATTGAGCGATTGAATGAACAATCGGAAGCCGGAATTGAATTGTTGTCCGGAACAACAGTTTGTAAAGTCTTAGCTGTATGGCCACTTCAACATGCCAATAAAACTGGTTTTTTCAAATTCATCTTATTCCACATTTACTTTATTTTGATTTAGGATCATGCAGTCTCGATATTGATCACAAATCCTCTATCAAATGCCAATCCCTTGTTCGAATCAACAATCCAACGGACAGATTTTGTCTTGCACGTGCAATTTATATTGGAATTGGACACATTTTGTCGCAACATAACAATTTGGACCGTGGATGGTTTAAAAATTTTTGTGAACAACAACATTTACATGGTGAAAAGGCCAGAAATTGGTTTCAAAATGCTGGTATTCCATTGGATTTACAATTTTATGGATTGGAACATGTGGAAGCAATGCAACGTTGGATCAATCAGAGAAATGGAAGAGAAGGAATAATTCGTCTTGTTGTTTTCAAGAAAGAGAATCAATATCGAATTGTGTACAAGGGTGAAGGAAGAGGAGCTGTTTACAATTTATGCCTCCTTTTGGAACAACAACATTATTCCTATATTGGTCGACCGGAACAGCTCTTCAAAGCACAACGTTTTTGCATTGATTGCGAACGAACGGCAACACGTTATCGACATTGGGCAGGATGCAAAATTTATTGTCGCAATTGTATGCGCTCCGGTCCAGAATTTCCATGCAAAGCACATATGTTACCAAATGGGCAACACAGCAGCATTAGATGTCAAGATTGTCGATTCATTTTTCCAACACAACAATGTTTCGACTACCATTTGGTCAATCAAGCACCACAAGATATATTTGGAAGGCAAAGAGATGGACGTGCGAATCGACCGTTTCGCACAATTTGTCAAATGAGACGACAATGCCCGGAATGCTTGTTCATTGTATATGATGGTCAAAATCATGTCTGTCCCGCAAATACTCGACAACAACAACAGCAACAACAAAATGAACCCACAATTTGCCCATTTTGTTGGGGAAAACATGAACGCGAACAACCGTGTTTCATCCAACCAATCACTGGGAATGCGGATCAACCCTGGATACCTCCGGAATTACAACATCAACAACAACAGCCCATCCGAAGGGGCATAAATCGTACTAGGCCAATTCGACTTTGTTTTTTTGATGCTGAAACAAGTCAGAATGAAGCGATCATTGTTGGAAATGTAGATCAACCGAATGCATACAAACATCGAGCCTTACTCATCGTGGCCGAAATCATTTGCGAATTTTGTATTCGCGATGGAATTGACATCAATGAAATGCCGGTTAGACGGGCTCCAGATTGCATTTGTGGTCGTCCAGTTGGGAATCGGGGACGCCGCTGGTGTTCACCACCATTCTACAATGAACCGGGTGATAATACACCAATACCGACATTGAACTACAATCCACGAAGATTTTTCTTCCATAGTTTTGACGATGCGAATGTGAATCCGGCGGATGAATTTCTCGACTATTTGACAAAAACGGGGCCCCAAAAAGCAAAAACAATTTGTATCGCTCACAATGGTGGGAAATTCGACTTCCATCTCATTCTGGAAGCACTTCACAATCGAAATCAACTACCAAAACGATTGTGTACAACCGGTTTGAAAATTTACAGCATTAATCTTGGTGGACAAAATCAAAGGAAAGTTGTCTTCAAGGATAGTCTCAACTACTTTTTCTGTTCGTTTTTCAATTTCTTAAAATTGTTAATTGACATAATTTTAATGTAGGTCCACTTGATGATTTGGTCAAAACATTTGATTTGCCCCCAACACATGCCACCTGCAAACCATTTTTCCCCTACATGTTTCTGCGAAGGGAGAATTTACATTTGAGATTGCCCGGATTACCACCAATGGACGATTATCAACCGCAATATATGAAACCGGGAAAAAGGGACGCACTTATTCAATGGTATCGACAGCATGAAACGGCCATCAAATTTCAACTTCGCGAACAACTTTTGATCTATTGCACAAATGATGTGGCCATTCTTCGAGAAAGTGTGATTCGTTTTCGAAAATTGATTGCCGAACACACCCAGGGCCTCGACCCATTTCAAATCGCATCCACCGGTGCGGGCCTCGCATTGGCAACAATGCGAAAATGTTTTCTCCCTCCGAATTGGTTGGTCCATTCACCCGAGGGTGGCTATCTTCGAGGAAGACGAGCATCGGCAGAATCATTACGATACATACAAGTCTTTGAAAAACTCAACAATGCTCAGGGTAAAATTCAATGTGCAAATTGGTCAATTGGAGAAGCAAGTGTGGAAGATTCGGGATATCGTTTGGATGGTCTTTGGTATCGCACAGCACCTTTGCGACCCCTTGCAATTGAATACATGGGATGCTATTACCATGGTGAATAACTAATGAATATTTTTTTTTAAATTGATAACATTAGGATGTCGTGAATGTTTCCCGGATAGAGATCAAAAATTGGCGGGTGGGAAAACTGGTGAACAGCTCTATGAGAGAACACAACAACGTCTTTTTGAGCTGGAAAATTTGCACAATCTTGAATTGCATGTCTTCTGGGGCCATGATTTGAAGAAAAAATTGCGAAGGGATGCCCATTTTCGGGAATTGTGGTTGAGCGAGGATGTGAACACACGTCCAATGGATCCGAGAGAGGATGCACTCAGGGGTGGTCGCACAGAACCGTTCAAACTTTTCCATGAATGCAAAGAGGATGAGGAAATTATCTACATTGATATTGTCAGTTTTTATCAAATTTGGGAAAAAATGTAATCAATTTTTTAGGTTTCCCTCTATCCGGCCGTCATGAAAATGCGAGAATTTCCAGTGTGGAATCCAACAGTGTTGACACAAGAACGGGTCTTTCGCGAATCCTCAACCCCATGGACTCGGCCCGAACATAATTTGTACAAGGGCCTTTTGCTTGTTCGCATACTCCCACCAACTGATGGTCTCCGCTATCCATTGCTTCCATATCGTACACGTGATGGTCGACTCACATTTCCATTGTGTGCATTTTGTGCAGATCGGAAACAACAAGCAGCATGTCGACATAGTGATCGTCAAAGGGCATGGAAAACGGCATACACACATGCTGAACTGAACAAAGCCCTTGAACTCGGCTACAAAGTTTTGAATGTCTATGAGGTTTCCATCATTAAATTCTCAAAGAATTTTTGATAATTGATTAGGTTTGGCACTATGAGAAATGGGACCGCGATCTTTTCTCTGGATATGTGAACACATTTGTTGGGGTGAAACAACAGGCCAGCGGTTGGCCACCCGGCTGCGATACTCCAGAACAGAAACAAGCCTATTTGGATGCGTTTGAATTGGCCGAAGGCATTCGTCTCATTTACGAGATGGTGGAAAAGAATCCCGGCCTACGACTAATTGCGGTTAGCTTTGAAAGAGAAAAAGAATAGACACCTTTCTTTAGAAATTGTTATTGAATGCCCTTTGGGGCAAATTTGCTCAACGCGTTGCATTCACCGAAGTGCGATACGCTAAAACGCCAGAAGAATTTCATCAACTGTTGGCGGATGACACATTGGAATGCCTAGATTTTAAAAATGTTTCGGAGGAAATGGACATGTGTGTTGTTCGAAAGAGGGCTGAATTTGCAAAACCACCCGAAACAAATTGTCTTCCAATTGCCATCTATGTCACATCATATGCCCGACTTCATCTCTACAACTATATGGAACAAGTGCAACAAATTGGAGGTGAACTATTGTATTGCGACACCGATTCAATTCAATATGTGGCAAAGCGGGATGGACCACGAGTGCAAGAAGGCGAGAATTTGGGTCAAATGAAGAGAGAACACTCGGATCGGAGAATTGTTGAGGGAATCTACGCTGGTCCCAAGAACTATGGCTACGTGCATGTGGATCGACAAACAGGGGAAGACAGGAGGGCAGAATTGAAAATCAGGAGTTTTCCCCTCTCCTATTCTGCCTCACAGCTGCTCAATTTTGAATCGGTGAAGCAGCTGGCTCTCGAACATTTCAATATTGATGGAGCATTGTAAGAGAGAGAGAGAGAGAAAATGTTGATCAATTTTTCATTTAGGGATGATGTTTTGGATCCTGATGCAGATGGTGGACGACAAATTCCCGTCTCATACCCATTCATTGGCAGACAAAGGGATGGAACACTGTTCACGAGGATGGCTCATAAAGACTATCGGCCCTGCTATCAAAAAGGCCGAATTTTGGAGGGGATGCAAATGCTCCCATTTGGACATCGAGAAAATCGACGACGACGTGCCAATTCCCCATTTCCACCACCACCACGACCACCCGGCCCGGTACCAGGTACCAGTTCCATACCAGTACCAGTAATCATACCAGTACCAGCGCCAGAACCAGAACCAGCACCAGAACCAGTACCAGAACCAGTACCAGAACCAGTACCAGAACCAGTACCAGTACCAGCACCAGAACCAGTACCAAATCTATTTGGTTTTGAAAATGTTGCGGGCTCTTCCAATTGGCGAAGGGAGGACTATGAACGTGGAATGTGGATGGGAAGAAGAGATATGTTTGATGATGATAATGATGATGATTAATTTTATCTTCATTTCACAAATATATATTTTCATTTCACGATAAATTTAATCAATAGAATTTGAATCGACAATTATGACATAATGCTTCATAGGCCTCTTTTCCTCCAATCAAATGTTCCTGTCCAATCCCAATATCATCTTCACGGCGAAAACGAATCTGTAGGGAAATGAAATAAAATTGGAATTTTGTGTGTTGTAAATGTTCTGACCAATGGGTCAATGCTTTCACCAAAGATTGGGTGATTGGCAATTTCCATTGGGGGTTGGGATCGACGTTTGGTGAATATGGCCTGATCACTGCCACAACGGAAACAAATTGCCGTAAGCCATTGCACTCCGGTTGCAACTGGAAGTATATCGACAATGGATGGGAACATTTCCTTTCGATATGTGGCATTCAGCGCGGCCACAATCACACATTTCCGATGTACATTCACAAGAAAGAGGCACATTGAACGGAGATCCCGAAAGAATTGTCCTTCATCGATGCATATTACTTGCACTTTGGGGGCACAGAGAGCAGTCCAGAGTTCAAATAAATTTTCGGCGATTAAAGCCTCTTCGCCCTGTTCATTTCCACCAGCATCGTGATGTACACGAACATTTGTTGCATTCGGATCATCGGGGGCGTATCGTTTGCAGTCAAGGGCATGTTTCACATACAAGACATTTTTGCCGGCTAATTGGGCACGTCGGCCTTGGCGGATGAGCTCGGTGGTTTTGCCCGAAAACATTGGGCCCAATATGAGTTGAATAGACATTTTCAAAAAAAGTTTTATCTAGGAAATTCGTTTAACAATGGTAAGAGGGTATGTGAAAAAAAATGAAAAAGTTGATCGGTTTGGCGAATGCCTGTCACAATTGTTCTTCCACTTATATACACCAAAACAGAGGCACCATCCAATTTTATTCGAAGTGCAGGAAAAATTGTTGGATCATATTGAGCTGATTTTCTTCCAAATCGTTCTCTCATTTCTGCGTACATTTTCTCAATTGCAATCCGTTGAGGATGTCGATAGGAGCCAACGACATTTGTAACCATCAATCCATAAATTCCCAATTTTGGACATTGTAGATGACGAACCACTTTTTTTGCCATTTTTGAAACCAATTGGGGATGTGGAACACCGGTTAGGACGACTTTAGCACTTTGGAATACAAGAGCGGCCAATGTTTTCTTTTTTCCCGATTTTGTTGTCAGACTAAGACGCATGATGATTGCATGAAAACGTTTTGGCTCATACTCGGTACATATTGAATTTCGAGCAATATTCAAGAATTGTTCTTTTGGAAAAGTTTCCGAATTTGGAAGTAATTTGAAAGTAGCAGAGGAATTTTGAATTGTTAACATTTTTATCTTGGTGAAAAATAATTTTGGTAAAAAAGTTGTTATTCATTTATCGTTTTTTTTATTCTTCTTTGTTCACTTTTTCTGCTGGGCAACTACCACGAGCACTTCAAGAGGGTAATATGAGCGATGACGGCCACCTCCAAATTGAATGATGCATGGCATGTATGGGTAGAGCAGCTTGACGCGATGCTTGATGTAGTAGTAGGCTCGGACCTGTTTGAAATTGATGAAAAGTGGAAATTTTTTCTCATAATCTTACCTTGACATCCAAATAGCCACCAAGGGCCTGAACATCCGCAGCCGATTGGGTGCTCAAATCGTTGCAACGAACCGGGAAATTTCGATGGCCTGGACGAATGTGGCAAGTACGGAGATAGATTCCATAGCGGAGATGGTGGATAATCTCACGACGGGCCTCCACGTTGGTCAGCATGACTTGCAATTCACGAGTCGAACAATGGTACTTGTCGCAGAGATAATCGATCAACGGGATGGCCGGTTCACATTTGCACAATTTTGGTGGGGTATTCTCCTTTTCTTCATCGTCGTCCATTTCGATGATTGGGCCATCCTCCTCGTCTTTCTTCACCTTTTTCACTTCTTCTTGGTTCAATTTCAGCGGCTCAATGGCGTCGATGTTGTCATTCTCCTCAATTATTTTGAGAATGCGTTCCTGCTCCTCGATGATTTGAAGAGCTCCAATGTCATTGGCCAAATTTTCCTCAATGGCGGTTGATGATTCCTCCAATTTTTGTTGTGTTGTTGATTCGATTTTCTCCTAAAATAATTAAAAAAATATTGAAGGGGAAAAAATTAAATTACCTCCTCCTCCTTGGGATTTTCTAAAAGCCAGTCAACAGCGGAAACGAATTCCATATTTAGCTTTTATTCTTTTATAATCTGTTAAGGAAGGGTTTATATATATATTAATTTGAAAGTCAGAAATGGAAAAAAATAATGGAGGACTCTGGTAGTATTATTAATGAGGATGAAATAAAATTTCATCATCCATTCACCATGTGTGTCTCAGGGAGTACGGGAAGTGGAAAAAGTGAATGGGTTAAGAGATTTTTGGAAAATGTCGATCAACTGGTAGATGGAGATGGAATCGAGCGCCTTTTATACTGCTATGGCGAGCTGAACCCCAATGTTTTGAGTCTTCAAAGACGCGGTACAATTGGTGGTCTGAAAACAATTGTTCATTCCGGTCTACCCGAAGGAAATTACATTCGAAAAATTGCACATGAATGTAGTGGTCGTTTGCTCGTCGTTTTAGATGATTTGATGGTAGGAATGGATGGACAATTTCTAAATATTCTCTTCACTCGTGGATCCCACAATTGGCGAACCAGTGTCATATTGGTCACACAACATTTGTTCACGCCACAATTAAAAATTGCTCGTAACAATTCACACTATATTGTTCTAATGAAAAATCCGGCAGGTGCTTTACAAATTAGAAATCTTGCCACACAATTATTTCCCGGACGTGTTTGGCTTCTACTCGATGCATATACGGATGCAACACGAGAGAATTATGGCTATCTTCTCATAGATTTGCATCCTTCCACTCCATCAATTCTACGTCTCAGAACAAATATATACCCGAGTGAAGGAGAAAAAACCATTGTTTATTTGCCAAAATGAGTAAAAAAACGCCAAATTTCAGTGATAATATCACTCGAAATCTCTCTTTCATTCAAAATGTACATGAAAAGAGAAGGTCACAACAAAGGATAAGAACGTTAATTGCAAATGCTTCGGATGATGAATTACTTAGTTTTGTTGAAATTTGTTTCAACGTTCTTCGAGGACGTCTCCCCTTGAACAAGAGGAATCATCAACGACTCTCCAAACATGCCTTACAATTTCGACGTTTAGCAAGATGTCGAACTGCCAATTCGGCAAAATGCATTTTAACTCCGCAAAAAGGAGATGGATTACCCGCGATTGCCGGGGTATTGGCTAGTGTTTTGGTACCACTTTTATCAAATTTAATAAATAAAAATACATAAATATCCAATTTGATTTGGAAAAAAAAAAGAAAAATGCAACGAATAAATCGTTTGTTTCTCGTACCAGAAGAGCTCTACATGAGCATGATGAATCCTTCCAGCGATGGAAGTGCTATTGGCCATGTCCGCTCAAAAATGCAAAAAATTTCCAATGAGGGGAAAGGGGATGAGCAAGTTGCAAAATATGAACAAGAATTTAAGCGTTACAATAAACTCACTCGAGAACGAGAGGAAGAACCAGTAAATGTACAATTGAAAAATATCAAAGATATAGCGGATGCTTTACCGAAACCGACTGAGAATGTGAAAATTGTTCAAAAAATTTCTTCAAAAGGAAAAAAGAGGGGTAAATTAAAAGTTAAAACCCCCATACCTGAAGAAAAGGAAATAGAAAAGGGTGCTAGTGTGGTACAAAATGCATATCAGTTTGTTCGTAAAAATGCTGCCACTCTCGGTGTGACCAGAGAAGATCAAGTCTTGAAAACAATTGGGGGTAATGATCCATTGAAAACTAGTAATGTAGCTGTCATTTTGGACCATTTGTATCGAAATGGTGGAATTCGGCGAGCACCGCTACCAGTTGGCTATAACGAATTGGTTAAGCGAATTGAAGATAAATTTCCACAATTAAAATCTATGCTTTCGGATGGTGGCCAATCTGGCAGAGGTCCGATAATGAAAATAAATAAAGAAAGGGAAATGAAAGCATTTCATTTTAAACCAATACTATGGACTTGAAAAGAGAAAAACTTCTTGACCATCTCTATAAGGATGTACATTCCGAAGCATGTTTCACTAGTCTTGAGCCTTTGTTACGAGCTGCCAAAAAAGTTGACAAAAAAATCACAAGACGGGAGGTTCGTGACTATTTGGCTCGACAAAACACCTACACCCTACATCGACGAGTCGTTCGCCGTTATCCACGTTTACGCACCTTTGCACTTGGATTACATACCGAATGGCAGGCCGATTTGGCTGTAATGGACAAGCTGTCTCGAGTAAATGATGGTTTCAAATATTTTCTCGTTTGTATCGACATTTTGAGTCGGATGATTTTTGTTGAACCGGTCAAAAGTAAACATTCACAAAATATGATTGATGCATTTGAACGTTTATTCAAAAGAGTCAAATTCATTCCTTGGAAATTGCTCACAGATGCTGGATTAGAATTTCATGCACGTCCTGTACAAAACTATTTCAAGAGTAAAGAGATGGAACATTTTTCAATGTACACTTCACCTCAATTCCATGCAGGAATGGCTGAAAGAGCGAATCGATCTATCAAAGAGAGGTTGTATCGTCTTTTTACGGAACGGGGCACCCAGAGATGGGTAGATGTTATTTAACAAATTGCCAACGCTCTTAACCGTTCACCAAATTCTAGTATTTTTGGAATGCGTCCTTGCGATGTGAATTTCCGTAATGCCGAGGAGTTAAGGAAAAGACTAAAAGAGAAGGCACTTATAGAAGAGGGGAAACATAAGAGAGGGAGTAAATTTAAAGTTGGCGATCGAGTTCGAATCGAAAAATATAAACATGTATTCCAGAAGGGTTATTTACCAAATTTCACTGGTGAAATATTCATCATTGATAAAGTGAGAGATTCGGCTCCATATCAACCTGTGACCTATCGCTTAAGAGATGAAAAGGGAGAGGAAATCAAAGGATGGTTTTATTCCTATGACCTTTCCCGGGTTCTTGATGAATCAAAAGAAGGACTATATGATATCGAACGTGTATTGAAGAGACAAAAAAGGGAAGGTCGTGAATATATTCTTGTAAAATGGAAAGGTTATGGAAATGAATATAACAGTTGGATTCCTACAAGTTCAATAAAATATAAATAATTTGGCATTTTTTAATTTTTAACAAAAAAAAATGTCTTCATCATTTTATGTAATTTTACCTTCAAATACAATTATTGAGGGAAATCGAACTAATTCATTCCGTGTACGACTGCCTCGAAAATTACAATTTACATCTGATTGGTATGTGGGTTTGGCTGTTATGGTTTATCCACATTCGTGGCCATCCCTGGGAACAACATCTGCCCAATATGTCAATATTGTCTGGAAAACTGGTGAACGAATTCAACTAACAATTCCGTCCAGCAGTTTCAAATCTCCCCAAGAATTGGCCGATACTCTCCGTAAGGCACTTCGGGAGGGAAGTGAAGATTTGGCAAAAGGTGTTCGAACAGCCCAATTGAGTTTAATAGATGTTTCGAGAAAGGCTAGGGATAAAGCCAAAGCTGAACATGATCGTTTGACAAAGGAAAGAGAAGGTATTGCAGCAGCGGTTGCATCCAATATAGAGGATGTGGGCGACATGGAGGAAACTTCCGAAAGACACCAAAGAGCAGCAGCTGAATCCGGTTTGAAGGATCCGCTCATACCAATTCCTAGCGAAGAAGAATTATACAACCAATTTTTGAATGAAGGCCTGGCCCAATTAGATGATGAGGATCGAAAAATTTTTGATGAAACAAAAGATAAAGGTTTAGAAGCATGGGTTCATGCCTATAGAAATGTGAATTTTACATGTCGTTTGACATTTGATTCCACCAAAAATCGTTTCACCATTCACATTGATCAGGGATTTGTAAAAGAAGTGGAATTGAGCGAAAAACTGGCCTATATCCTAGGTTTTGATCAATTAAAATTGACAGAAACAACAGTTGCAAAATTTATGCCCGATATGCGTGGAGGTGTCTCCTCTTTCCATGTTTATGCACCCGGTCTAATTGAACCAATGATGTTTGGAGATGTTACAGCTCCATTGCTCAGAATTGTCACAATTCGGGGAAAGGAAGATGAAATAATTGAAGAACAATTCATGTCTATCCAATATCATAAATTGTTGGTAAAGGAGATCGCGGAAATTTTTATTGAAATTCGTTCCACAAGTGGCGCTCTCATGCCCTTCCAATATGGAACTTGCTGTTTAACTTTACATTTTAAAAAGGCAGCCTATTTCTAAAAATGAACACTCTACAAATTAATAAAATTCTCCGGAGAAATTTTGCGACAAGGAATTTCTTTCGAGGTTGCTTCGCCAGTGATCAGATACCAAATAACTTAATCGGATGGCCTTGGTGTATCGTTGTGAATATGGATCCAAGCTATATGGCTGGCTCACATTGGGTGGCAATGTTTTCCCCAAGACGGAATCAAATTGAATATTATGATTCACTTGGAATGTGGCCTCCGCCAAATCCGGAAATTTGTCTCTTCCTCGATCGCTTCAAACACGTCAAATTCAATCGAAGAGCAATGCAATCAATTCGGGCAAAAAATTGCGGGAAACATGTCATCTACTTCCTCTATAATCGATGTCGAGGCTTTGGATTTGTTGAAATTTGTCGCCGTTTATCCACACTTCAATCCTCCCCGGATAATCTTGTCAATATTTTTATTCGTAAGCGAATATTTACAAATGTATAAATAACTCAAATTTGTAAAAATATTTCACGAATTCAAAATGCACGTTGATTTTGATCCATTAAAAGTCGATTGGTCCACATCTGGTGGTGGTGGGGAATCGAAAATCCAGTTTGGAGGTGCAGCCTATGCTGTTTTCAAAGGATATCCCTATCAGCGAGGCGGGGGTATTGGTTCCGTGTTGAGGAGTTTCATGATGCGATATCTTATTCCAATTGGAAAGGAAATCGGTGCGGCAGTAGGTCGTCAAGGATTGGAATCGGGAAATAATGTTTTGACAAATGTTTTAGCGGGAAAAGATTTGAAAGAATCTCTTGTAAATGAGGGAAAAGCCGGTTTGAAAAATCTTCTTGAAAAGGCCGCTCGTAATGTAGATGTACAACGAGAGAAGCAAAAGGGTGAAGGCGGAAGCTTCGATTTTAAGAGATATCGTAAAAGTAATATAAATAAGATTAGTTCCACCATTGGTCCTCAAAATTTACTTCCCCAAAAGAGAAAAGGAAGAAAACAAAAACGACTTCGAGTTGACGCACTGGGTACTTACTAATGAGTTGTCCTCAAAAAATTAGTGAGGCCAGTCCTCTGGCTCTAAGCAGCGCTCTAAATATTTTCAGTGTTCCACCCACAAATGCATCAGTTATCCGTTCGTATTTTCGTGAAATACTCCCCTTGGCCACAATCACACAAGATTCACCCTATCTCTTTCGTTTGTTTAGCGATAATCTCTGGACCGATCTTTCACGAATTTATTTGTATCTTGAATTATGTATTGAAAAGAAAAATGCCGAAGGAAATTGGGTTGCCCTGGCGGCAGCAGATACACCAGTTGGAACTATTCAAGGAATTGGTCAAACATTTGTTCAACAGCTCAAAGTTTCAGTGGGAAACACTGAAGTATATGACAGTGGAACCTTGTATCCCTATCGTGCCTATATCACTAATCAGCTTTCATTTGGAGAAAATGTGAAAGAAAATTTTATGGCATCCATGGGCTACTATCCAATTAAGAAACATGATACTGCAACGGACACCGGTTTCATATCAATTTCTGATAGATTTACTCTTAGTAGAAAAGCCCAATTTCTATCTCGACTCGATTTCGATTTGGGAAATCAAGAGCTGTTCCTTCTCAATAATTTAGATCTCTTATTTACCATCTATAAAGCCAAAGATGCTTTCCTCTTACAAACATTGAAAGCGAACGATGCAAATACTTATCGTCTCTATGTTCATGATGTAAAAATTTACGCTAAAATGGTTGAGGTGCAACCATCTTTGAATATGAATATCTACAAAACATTGGAAGGTAAACCGGCGACATATGCAGTAAGGAAAACGGAAATTAAATCCACATTCTTATCTGCGGGAAGGACTGAAATCGACTACAATGCATTCAGTGCAACAATTCCACGTAGATTAACAATTGCCTTGGTTGAAAATGCAGCATTTAATGGAGATGTGATAAAATCCCCATTCAATTTCAAACCATTTGACATTCGAGATATTAGCGTTCATGCCGGTGGTTATGTCTACCCAGTTTTTCCATATAAACTCAATTTTACGAATGGTCATTGTATTCGGGCATTTGTCGATTTGTATGAGGCAATGGGAATGGCAAATTCAGAAAAGTCATGCGATATTTCACTGACTAAATTCATAGACGGATGGACTTTCTTTGTCATTCCCCTTACATCCACTTTAGACGATTCCTGCGGTTTTGAACTTCTTCGAAGCGGAACAACCAGTATTCGAATGCAATTCAATAGTGTCATCCCCAATGGAGGGGTGGAAATGATTGTAATGGGAGAGTTTGACCAAATGATTATGATAGATTTCAATCGACATATTGTTTCTGATTCAAAACTTGGTTAAAATATAAATAAAAGAATTTTAGATTTACACCAAAAAAATGGATAAGGTATTCGAATTTTACAAATCTCAAGCAAATTCAAGTGGAATAAATGACACTTCATTTGGGCGATTGACATTTGACCCGGAATACAGCGAAAGAATCAAAGGCAATGGGCATTGGGAAAATGTCATCGGTGTTTTTCTCATCTATCTAGTCGCGTTGCCCACACTTTGGCTTTGTTGGCTATCGATAGTGCATTTACTGAAAAAATGGGGATTGATTGGACAGCCAGAGGCAAATCATATGATGGAAGAATTGAGAAGTGTGAGTATACCAAATGGAAGAAGAAGATTATAGCTTTTATCCAAATAAATGTTAAAATGAATTAAAATATTCATTTTCGAATTGAATAATTCTATCATTTTTTTTATTCCGTCCATTGATTTTCTTCAAAATCTCATGGCGGTGAATGGGGGTGGATCCCAGCCCAAATCCATCATAAAGAATTCGAGTTCGTGTCGGAGATATTCGAGCAATTCTCCCATAACATTTTGTCCTGTCCATCTGGCTTTGTCCTTCAATTGGTCATCATCAATGGAAATGCCAATTGACCAATACTCATCCTCGGGAGTAGCATAAACGATTGGCATATTCCCAGTGGAAAGCAACATGTGTGCCAATCCAATGTTTTGAGAAAATTTATAGAGGTTGGAATTGAACATTGCCTAGAATTTATTTAATAAAGATTTAAAATTATCTTCTCACCCTTCTTTTCATTCTCTCCCATTCCTTGTCGGCAAAATTGATGGTCGGTTCCAACAATGTTAATTCCATTGGTGTTTTGCATTCAAGAATTCGGGCAGCCTTGTTCAAATCCCCTAGATATTTTGCCTCTTTCCATTGGTAATGCTGTTCACTGCAATTGAATACATGTCCTTCGGTCATAAATGATGCGGAATAAAAATTGTTGAAGGCAAACTCCGGGCCGGAAAATGCCCAGTATTCATGGCCATTGGTTGTTTGAAAGCGAGTAGGTTTTGGGGGCATTTTCTATTTAAAAATTGAATATTTTTTTTAAAAGATTTTTATTCACCGGGCCAAAAAAAGGCCAATATTTCTGGCCATCAGTTTCATGGAAGAGGATTGGTTTTGAGGGCATTAGATTGAATATTTTTAATAAATTTATTTTTGATAAAATAATGAAAAAGTGAGTGATTTGAAAGAAATCTTCAGAGCTTATATAGGCCGAGCTGCTCGGTGTTTTCTTCATCTGCATTTCCATCATCTTCGGTGATTTCTTCCAAGAATTGATAAATTTTCTCAATTTGAACATCCGATTTAATAAAAAGATGCTGATCATCTAATTCCTTTAAGATTTTTTATTCGATTTGTTCAAAACTTACTTTTATGATGAAGGGAAATCCAAAATAATTTGTATCATTCAAATGTTTCAAGAATTGAAGAATATTGGGAGTAGTAGAAATGAGAATTCCTTTTTTAATATCAACCATTGTGAATATATTTTTTTTAGAATGAAAGGAAAAAAGTAAAAGATATCCTATAGGAAATCATTTATGAAAATATTTTTGTTTTATTCATTCTGCTGCCAATTATTTGTTTCAATTGCCATTTTAGAATTTGCCAATTCCATTTTCAAATATCCATTTGAAATGTAAAAAAATTGAATATCCCAAATTCAAATCCATTTGGACAATTGCCAAATTTCATTTCAGAGTCAAAACCCCCAATCCAAGGTCCAAAGTCCATTTTAAAAAAAACTGCAGCTATTGTCCTATCTTTTTTATCGATTGTTTTTTGATTGATTGCCTAAAGATCAAAGATCATCCCAAAGGTATTGGCTGCCTTTATGGATTTTTTCTTCTGCAAAAAAATCGATTCAAAAGTGGCCAATATCTTTGGGCTTTTCAAGTCGATCAATAGGCAATCAATCAAAATCAATCGATAAAAAAGATAGGATCATACTGTAGTTAGATGTATGGCCTAGAATCTGCATTACAAATACTATTAGAATAGATTGTGAGGAATGATATTAAAATTCTGAAGAGAAATAGCAATTTTAAACTTTATTTTTTAAACTCATAGAAAATTTCAATTTCAAAACTTTCAAATAGATGTATGGCCTAGAATCTGCATTAAAAATACTATTAGAAAAGATTGTGAGGAATGATATTAAAATTCTGAAGAGAAATAGCAATTTTAAACTTTATTTTTTAAACTCATAGAAAATTTCAATTTCAAAACTTTCAAATAGATGTATGGCCTAGAATCTGCATTACAAATACTATTAGAATAGATTGTGAGGAATGATATTAAAATTCTGAAGAGAAATAGCGATTTTAAACTTTATTTTTTAAACTCATAGAAAATTACAATTTCAAAACTTTCAAATAGATGTATGGCCTAGAATCTGCATTAAAAATACTATTAGAATAGATTGTGAGGAATGATATTAAAATTCTGAAGAGAAATAGCAATTTTAAACTTTATTTTTTAAACTCATAGAAAATTTCAATTTCAAAACTTTCAAATATATATATAGCCTAGAATCTGCATTAAAAATACTATTAGATAGATTGTGAGGAATGATATTAAAATTCTGAAGAGAAATAGCGATTTTAAACTTTATTTTTTAAACTCATAGAAAATTACAATTTCAAAACTTTCAAATAGATGTATGGCCTAGAATCTGCATTAAAAATACTATTAGAATAGATTGTGAGGAATGATATTAAAATTCTGAAGAGAAATAGCAATTTTAAACTTTATTTTTTAAACTCATAGAAAATTTCAATTTCAAAACTTTCAAATATATGTATAGCCTAGAATCTGCATTAAAAATACTATTAGAATAGATTGTGAGGAATGATATTAAAATTCTGAAGAGAAATAGCGATTTTAAACTTTATTTTTTAAACTCATAGAAAATTTCAATTTCAAAACTTTCAAATATATATATAGCCTAGAATCTGCATTAAAAATACTATTAGAATAGATTGTGAGGAATGATATTAAAATTCTGAAGAGAAATAGCGATTTTAAACTTTATTTTTTAAACTCATAGAAAACTTCAATTTCAAAACTTTCAAATATATGTATAGCCTAGAATCTGCATTAAAAATACTATTAGAATAGATTGTGAGGAATGATATTAAAATTCTGAAGAGAAATAGCGATTTTAAACTTTATTTTTTAAACTCATAGAAAATTTCAATTTCAAAACTTTCAAATAGATGTATGGCCTAGAATCTGCATTAAAAATACTATTAGAATAGATTGTGAGGAATGATATTAAAATTCTGAAGAGAAATAGCGATTTTAAACTTTATTTTTTAAACTCATAGAAAATTTCAATTTCAAAACTTTCAAATATATATATAGCCTAGAATCTGCATTAAAAATACTATTAGAATAGATTGTGAGGAATGATATTAAAATTCTGAAGAGAAATAGCGATTTTAAACTTTATTTTTTAAACTCATAGAAAACTTCAATTTCAAAACTTTCAAATATATGTATGGCCTAGAATCTGCATTAAAAATACTATTAGAATAGATTGTGAGGAATGATATTAAAATTCTGAAGAGAAATAGCGATTTTAAACTTTATTTTTTAAACTCATAGAAAATTTCAATTTCAAAACTTTCAAATAGATGTATGGCCTAGAATCTGCATTAAAAATACTATTAGAATAGATTGTGAGGAATGATATTAAAATTCTGAAGAGAAATAGCGATTTTAAACTTTATTTTTTAAACTCATAGAAAATTTCAATTTCAAAACTTTCAAATAGATGTATGGCCTAGAATCTGCATTACAAATACTATTAGAATAGATTGTGAGGAATGATATTAAAATTCTGAAGAGAAATAGCAATTTTAAACTTTATTTTTTAAACTCATAGAAAATTTCAATTTCAAAACTTTCAAATAGATGTATGGCCTAGAATCTGCATTAAAAATACTATTAGAAAAGATTGTGAGGAATGATATTAAAATTCTGAAGAGAAATAGCAATTTTAAACTTTATTTTTTAAACTCATAGAAAATTTCAATTTCAAAACTTTCAAATAGATGTATGGCCTAGAATCTGCATTACAAATACTATTAGAATAGATTGTGAGGAATGATATTAAAATTCTGAAGAGAAATAGCAATTTTAAACTTTATTTTTTAAACTCATAGAAAATTTCAATTTCAAAACTTTCAAATAGATGTATGGCCTAGAATCTGCATTAAAAATACTATTAGAAAAGATTGTGAGGAATGATATTAAAATTCTGAAGAGAAATAGCAATTTTAAACTTTATTTTTTAAACTCATAGAAAATTTCAATTTCAAAACTTTCAAATAGATGTATGGCCTAGAATTTGCATTACAAATACTATTAGAATAGATTGTGAGGAATGATATTAAAATTCTGAAGAGAAATAGCAATTTTAAACTTTATTTTTTAAACTCATAGAAAATTTCAATTTCAAAACTTTCAAATAGATGTATGGCCTAGAATCTGCATTAAAAATACTATTAGAAAAGATTGTGAGGAATGATATTAAAATTCTGAAGAGAAATAGCAATTTTAAACTTTATTTTTTAAACTCATAGAAAATTTCAATTTCAAAACTTTCAAATAGATGTATGGCCTAGAATCTGCATTAAAAATACTATTAGAAAAGATTGTGAGGAATGATATTAAAATTCTGAAGAGAAATAGCAATTTTAAACTTTATTTTTTAAACTCATAGAAAATTTCAATTTCAAAACTTTCAAATAGATGTATGGCCTAGAATCTGCATTACAAATACTATTAGAATAGATTGTGAGGAATGATATTAAAATTCTGAAGAGAAATAGCAATTTTAAACTTTATTTTTTAAACTCATAGAAAATTTCAATTTCAAAACTTTCAAATAGATGTATGGCCTAGAATCTGCATTAAAAATACTATTAGAAAAGATTGTGAGGAATGATATTAAAATTCTGAAGAGAAATAGCAATTTTAAACTTTATTTTTTAAACTCATAGAAAATTTCAATTTCAAAACTTTCAAATAGATGTATGGCCTAGAATCTGCATTACAAATACTATTAGAATAGATTGTGAGGAATGATATTAAAATTCTGAAGAGAAATAGCAATTTTAAACTTTATTTTTTAAACTCATAGAAAATTTCAATTTCAAAACTTTCAAATAGATGTATGGCCTAGAATCTGCATTACAAATACTATTAGAATAGATTGTGAGGAATGATATTAAAATTCTGAAGAGAAATAGCAATTTTAAACTTTATTTTTTAAACTCATAGAAAATTTCAATTTCAAAACTTTCAAATAGATGTATGGCCTAGAATCTGCATTACAAATACTATTAGAATAGATTGTGAGGAATGATATTAAAATTCTGAAGAGAAATAGCGATTTTAAACTTTATTTTTTAAACTCATAGAAAATTACAATTTCATGAATTTCAAATATATGTATGGTCTAGAATCTGCATTAAAAATACTATTAGAAAAGTTTGTGAGGAATGATATTAAAATTCTGAAGAGAAATAGCAATTTTAAACTTTATTTTTAAACTCATAGAAAATTTCAATTTCAAAACTTTCAAATAGATGTATGGCCTAGAATCTGCATTAAAAATACTATTAGAAAAGATTGTGAGGAATGATATTAAAATTCTGAAGAGAAATAGCAATTTTAAACTTTATTTTTTAAACTCATAGAAAATTTCAATTTCAAAACTTTCAAATAGATGTATGGCCTAGAATCTGCATTACAAATACTATTAGAATAGATTGTGAGGAATGATATTAAAATTCTGAAGAGAAATAGCGATTTTAAACTTTATTTTTTAAACTCATAGAAAATTTCAATTTCAAAACTTTCAAATAGATGTATGGCCTAGAATCTGCATTACAAATACTATTAGAATAGATTGTGAGGAATGATATTAAAATTCTGAAGAGAAATAGCAATTTTAAACTTTATTTTTAAACTCATAGAAAATTTCAATTTCAAAACTTTCAAATAGATGTATGGCCTAGAATCTGCATTAAAAATACTATTAGAAAAGATTGTGAGGAATGATATTAAAATTCTGAAGAGAAATAGCAATTTTAAACTTTATTTTTTAAACTCATAGAAAATTTCAATTTCAAAACTTTCAAATAGATGTATGGCCTAGAATCTGCATTACAAATACTATTAGAATAGATTGTGAGGAATGATATTAAAATTCTGAAGAGAAATAGCGATTTTAAACTTTATTTTTTAAACTCATAGAAAATTACAATTTCATGAATTTCAAATATATGTATGGTCTAGAATCTGCATTAAAAATACTATTAGAAAAGTTTGTGAGGAATGATATTAAAATTCTGAAGAGAAATAGCGATTTTAAACTTTATTTTTTAAACTCATAGAAAATTTCAATTTCAAAACTTTCA
The DNA here is from genome assembly GCA_030063045.1 of Pratylenchus scribneri. Lineage (NCBI taxonomy): Eukaryota > Metazoa > Nematoda > Chromadorea > Rhabditida > Pratylenchidae > Pratylenchus > Pratylenchus scribneri. The sequence continues at coordinate 416,881 of JAQSEB010000028.1, forward strand.
AATAGATGTATGGCCTAGAATCTGCATTAAAAATACTATTAGAATAGATTGTGAGGAATGATATTAAAATTCTGAAGAGAAATAGCAATTTTAAACTTTATTTTTTAAACTCATAGAAAATTTCAATTTCAAAACTTTCAAATAGATGTATGGCCTAGAATCTGCATTAAAAATACTATTAGAAAAGATTGTGAGGAATGATATTAAAATTCTGAAGAGAAATAGCAATTTTAAACTTTATTTTTTAAACTCATAGAAAATTTCAATTTCAAAACTTTCAAATAGATGTATGGCCTAGAATCTGCATTAAAAATACTATTAGAAAAGATTGTGAGGAATGATATTAAAATTCTGAAGAGAAATAGCGATTTTAAACTTTATTTTTTAAACTCATAGAAAATTTCAATTTCAAAACTTTCAAATAGATGTATGGCCTAGAATCTGCATTACAAATACTATTAGAATAGATTGTGAGGAATGATATTAAAATTCTGAAGAGAAATAGCAATTTTAAACTTTATTTTTTAAACTCATAGAAAATTTCAATTTCAAAACTTTCAAATAGATGTATGGCCTAGAATCTGCATTAAAAATACTATTAGAAAAGATTGTGAGGAATGATATTAAAATTCTGAAGAGAAATAGCAATTTAAACTTTATTTTTTAAACTCATAGAAAATTTCAATTTCAAAACTTTCAAATAGATGTATGGCCTAGAATCTGCATTAAAAATACTATTAGAAAAGATTGTGAGGAATGATATTAAAATTCTGAAGAGAAATAGCGATTTTAAACTTTATTTTTTAAACTCATAGAAAATTTCAATTTCAAAACTTTCAAATAGATGTATGGCCTAGAATCTGCATTAAAAATACTATTAGAAAAGATTGTGAGGAATGATATTAAAATTCTGAAGAGAAATAGCAATTTAAACTTTATTTTTTAAACTCATAGAAAATTTCAATTTCAAAACTTTCAAATAGATGTATGGCCTAGAATCTGCATTAAAAATACTATTAGAAAAGATTGTGAGGAATGATATTAAAATTCTGAAGAGAAATAGCGATTTTAAACTTTATTTTTTAAACTCATAGAAAATTACAATTTCATGAATTTCAAATATATGTATGGTCTAGAATCTGCATTAAAAATACTATTAGAAAAGTTTGTGAGGAATGATATTAAAATTCTGAAGAGAAATAGCGATTTTAAACTTTATTTTTTAAACTCATAGAAAATTTCAATTTCAAAACTTTCAAATAGATGTATGGCCTAGAATCTGCATTAAAAATACTATTAGAATAGATTGTGAGGAATGATATTAAAATTCTGAAGAGAAATAGCAATTTTAAACTTTATTTTTTAAACTCATAGAAAATTTCAATTTCAAAACTTTCAAATATATGTATAGCCTAGAATCTGCATTAAAAATACTATTAGAAAAGATTGTGAGGAATGATATTAAAATTCTGAAGAGAAATAGCGATTTTAAACTTTATTTTTTAAACTCATAGAAAATTTCAATTTCAAAACCTTCAAATAGATGTATGGCCTAGAATCTGCATTAAAAATACTATTAGAATAGATTGTGAGAAATGATATTAAAATTCTGAAGAGAAATAGCGATTTTAAACTTTATTTTTTAAACTCATAGAAAATTTCAATTTCAAAACTTTCAAATATATGTATAGCCTAGAATCTGCATTAAAAATACTATTAGAAAAGATTGTGAGGAATGATATTAAAATTCTGAAGAGAAATAGCGATTTTAAACTTTATTTTTTAAACTCATAGAAAATTTCAATTTCAAAACTTTCAAATAGATGTATGGCCTAGAATCTGCATTAAAAATACTATTAGAAAAGATTGTGAGGAATGATATTAAAATTCTGAAGAGAAATAGCAATTTTAAACTTTATTTTTATATACTAGAAAGATGCTTTTACATTTTTCACATTAAATCAAATTTGAGCTTTTCTAGGGATTTTTGGGTTTTGAAACTTGCACATTCTAGGGGTAACTTTTCAGTGCGCATCCAGGAAAAATACGCGTTTTTTGATAGGTGTTTGGGTTTGGGCCGAAACCGGTTTAAAAACCGGTTTGTCCAGGTAAAACTTTTTTCCTTGAACGTATATTGAAATAAATGTTTGATGCGACCCGTCTCCTGAGTCAGTGCTATCTTTTGATATATAGGTTGGGGGGTCTACGGTGGACAGGGAAGGCTAAAAAATTGACGATAGGGGGTCAATTTTTTGAAAATTTTTGCAATTTCATTATAACTTTTTTGCGAGTTGAGATAGAAGTGCGCGGTAAAGAGCAAAGTTGTAGAGCTCGACAAGACGAATCCAATGGTATATTGCGCAAGTTGTGAAACCATAACGGTTTCGAGATATGAGCTTAAACCGGTTTAAAAATATAAAATATTTAATATTTTGGGATAATGTGTCATTTGAAAATAAAAAAATAGCTAGCAAGAAAAACATCGAGATTTTTGTTGCTGGCGCATGCGCATTCGAATTCTTCAATTGATTTTATTCTTTTATTCCGCCAAAAAATATTTTTAACCTAGAATGGATATTTTAGATTCGATTTTGTTAAAACTTAATCAAACCTATTCAATTCCAAAAAAACAACAAAAAATGTCGGAAAATAATGAGAAGGAAAAAACACCGCCAACAATTGTTGAAGAGGATGGCCGAAATAACAATGGCAATGAAAATGCGGAGAAAGGCGAGAAGAAGAAGAATGGCACTCAGAAGGAAAAGAAGAAGGAAGATGGAAAAGAGAAGAATGGCGGTGGAGGAGGTGGAATGAAAAAGGTATTTTTTATATTCATTTATTTTTATCAATAATTTTATAGCGAGGAGGAGCCAATCGCGGGCACAATCGCAAAGGTGGAGGTCGTGGTGATCGCGATGACCGTGGTGGTGACCGCAAATGCTATAACTGTATATTTATAATTTTATTTCACTCTATTTTGATATTTACAGGCAATGGGTATGGACATTTTGCGCGCAATTGTCCAAAAAAGAAGGGAGGCGGCGGCGGAGGAAGCGGAAATGGAGGCCAATGCACCTCAAAAACAATTTATATCAATATGTGATAGGTTACATTTATAATTTTTTAATTTTTCTATATTTTTATTTTTTTTTAAGTAATGAGAAAAGGAAGCCGATCCATCTTGAGAGGAAGAAATTGAATGGCAAACAATTGTAATTTATTATTATTATACATTTATTCGTTTTTTGTTTTTGTTTTATTTTAATAAATGTTTATGGCTTTTTAGTTAATGCTTTTTATTTGTTATTTTTGCTTATATATATATATTTTTATTTTTTTATTCCACAACAGCTCTTAAAGAGACTGATGTTGGCGCCACATAATGTCACTGTTGATGGCATTAATAGCCGAGTTCTTGGAATGCTAAAGACCAAGGAAAAGATTTATCTTTCAACAGATGAATCATTAATCGAACGACCATTCGATATTAATGCAGCCGATGACGAGGAAGAAGCGTTGAATAAATTTAATCCTTCCGGCTTGCCTTTGCATGAATTGAAGCTCAAAGAAGGAGCAATTATAGTCCTCTTGAAAAATCTTGCTGTTGCTCGAGGACTTGTCAATGGCACACGAATGGTCATTAAGAGCTTGCATGATAACATCATCATGGCAGAGGTGATTACCGGTACCAATGCAGGCACCGGAAAGCAAGTTTGCCTTAATAGATGTTGGTGCGATTATGAAGAAAAAGGTCGCATAGATGGAATTAAATTCCGTCGTTTCCAATTCCCAGTGCGTCTTGCATTCGCAATGACCATTATGAAAGCACAAGGCCAATCGGTCAATCAAATGGGTCTTGATTTGTCCCAAGAAGTCTTTGCCCATGGGAATTTGTACAGTGCTATGTCTCGAGTAACAAGAGAGACAGGTTATCGCATTTATGCACCAAATGCTCCAACTAACCCCAAAACGGGCAGTATTTATGTAAAAAATATTGTTGCTGAAGGATTGGATTTCTTGAATGAATAGCTGCAATCCTCGCAGTTGAAATCCACAGCAGAACAAATGCAGTCAAAAATTAAATTTGATAATACCCTGTCCCGGTTGGATTGGCCACCCATTCCTATGCAAGGATGGTTTTACTTTACCGGAGCATAGTTGAATGGGCTGAACCGTTGGGTCGGTCAATTTAACCGTTGACTGCATTCGAAAGAATAAAATAGGATGGGGGCAGGTCGGTGAAGGCGAGGTCGATGGTTGGATGTGGGTTTAGAAAAAGACCCAGAGGATTGTCCACCAGTCCGCCTTGCGATGCATTGGATTTGATTGCCATTGCATCAAACGAAATGATAATGTGATTCCACCGGCCTGTTGGCGTACAAGGTTTCCACACCTCGCAGGCCTCCTCGCGGCCGTACGCCGGTAACTCTTCGCCTAAAAACAGTGGCTGTTGTGAGCCAGGTTGAAGAGGCTAACCCCAATTGAACACAACACTTTTGGGGAGCGAAAGTGGTAAATAAACAAGGCACGCAAAGCGAGTACTACTATATAATAATGGGCGAGCGGAGCGAGCCTTGCGGAAAAAACACAGAATGTCATAATTTTTCCGAATTCTACAAATCAACTAGGGGTCCTTAAAGCGCCCCGCGCTTTCAAAAATAATTTATTACATTTCGCCCAGTCTAACCGCTAAAGCAGTCCCGAAGGGACTGGTTTAAACTCATAGAAAATTTCAATTTCAAAACTTTCAAATAGATGTATGGCCTAGAATCTGCATTAAAAATACTATTAGAATAGATTGTGAGGAATGATATTAAAATTCTGAAGAGAAATAGCAATTTTAAACTTTATTTTTTAAACTCATAGAAAATTTCAATTTCAAAACTTTCAAATAGATGTATGGCCTAGAATCTGCATTAAAAATACTATTAGAATAGATTGTGAGGAATGATATTAAAATTCTGAAGAGAAATAGCGATTTTAAACTTTATTTTTTAAACTCATAGAAAATTTCAATTTCAAAACTTTCAAATAGATGTATGGCCTAGAATCTGCATTAAAAATACTATTAGAAAAGATTGTGAGGAATGATATTAAAATTCTGAAGAGAAATAGCAATTTTAAACTTTATTTTTTAAACTCATAGAAAATTTCAATTTCAAAACTTTCAAATAGATGTATGGCCTAGAATCTGCATTAAAAATACTATTAGAATAGATTGTGAGGAATGATATTAAAATTCTGAAGAGAAATAGCAATTTTAAACTTTATTTTTTAAACTCATAGAAAATTTCAATTTCAAAACTTTCAAATATATGTATAGCCTAGAATCTGCATTAAAAATACTATTAGAAAAGATTGTGAGGAATGATATTAAAATTCTGAAGAGAAATAGCGATTTTAAACTTTATTTTTTAAACTCATAGAAAATTTCAATTTCAAAACTTTCAAATAGATGTATGGCCTAGAATCTGCATTAAAAATACTATTAGAATAGATTGTGAGAAATGATATTAAAATTCTGAAGAGAAATAGCGATTTTAAACTTTATTTTTTAAACTCATAGAAAATTTCAATTTCAAAACTTTCAAATAGATGTATGGCCTAGAATCTGCATTAAAAATACTATTAGAATAGATTGTGAGGAATGATATTAAAATTCTGAAGAGAAATAGCGATTTTAAACTTTATTTTTTAAACTCATAGAAAATTTCAATTTCAAAACTTTCAAATATATATATAGCCTAGAATCTGCATTAAAAATACTATTAGAATAGATTGTGAGGAATGATATTAAAATTCTGAAGAGAAATAGCGATTTTAAACTTTATTTTTTAAACTCATAGAAAATTTCAATTTCAAAACTTTCAAATAGATGTATGGCCTAGAATCTGCATTAAAAATACTATTAGAATAGATTGTGAGGAATGATATTAAAATTCTGAAGAGAAATAGCGATTTTAAACTTTATTTTTTAAACTCATAGAAAATTTCAATTTCAAAACTTTCAAATATATATATAGCCTAGAATCTGCATTAAAAATACTATTAGAAAAGATTGTGAGGAATGATATTAAAATTCTGAAGAGAAATAGCGATTTTAAACTTTATTTTTTAAACTCATAGAAAACTTCAATTTCAAAACTTTCAAATAGATGTATGGCCTAGAATCTGCATTAAAAATACTATTAGAAAAGATTGTGAGGAATGATATTAAAATTCTGAAGAGAAATAGCGATTTTAAACTTTATTTTTTAAACTCATAGAAAATTTCAATTTCAAAACTTTCAAATATATATATAGCCTAGAATCTGCATTAAAAATACTATTAGAAAAGATTGTGAGGAATGATATTAAAATTCTGAAGAGAAATAGCGATTTTAAACTTTATTTTTTAAACTCATAGAAAATTTCAATTTCAAAACTTTCAAATATATATATAGCCTAGAATCTGCATTAAAAATACTATTAGAAAAGATTGTGAGGAATGATATTAAAATTCTGAAGAGGAATAGCGATTTTAAACTTTATTTTTTAAACTCATAGAAAATTTCAATTTCAAAACTTTCAAATATATATATATATCCTAGAATCTGCATTAAAAATACTATTAGAAAAGATTGTGAGGAATGATATTAAAATTCTGAAGAGAAATAGCGATTTTAAACTTTATTTTTTAAACTCATAGAAAATTTCAATTTCAAAACTTTCAAATAGATGTATGGCCTAGAATCTGCATTAAAAATACTATTAGAATAGATTGTGAGGAATGATATTAAAATTCTGAAGAGAAATAGCGATTTTAAACTTTATTTTTTAAACTCATAGAAAATTTCAATTTCAAAACTTTCAAATATATATATAGCCTAGAATCTGCATTAAAAATACTATTAGATAGATTGTGAGGAATGATATTAAAATTCTGAAGAGAAATAGCGATTTTAAACTTTATTTTTTAAACTCATAGAAAATTTCAATTTCAAAACTTTCAAATAGATGTATGGCCTAGAATCTGCATTAAAAATACTATTAGAATAGATTGTGAGGAATGATATTAAAATTCTGAAGAGAAATAGCGATTTTAAACTTTATTTTTTAAACTCATAGAAAATTTCAATTTCAAAACTTTCAAATAGATGTATGGCCTAGAATCTGCATTAAAAATACTATTAGAATAGATTGTGAGGAATGATATTAAAATTCTGAAGAGAAATAGCGATTTTAAACTTTATTTTTTAAACTCATAGAAAATTTCAATTTCAAAACTTTCAAATAGATGTATGGCCTAGAATCTGCATTAAAAATACTATTAGAATAGATTGTGAGGAATGATATTAAAATTCTGAAGAGAAATAGCGATTTTAAACTTTATTTTTTAAACTCATAGAAAATTTCAATTTCAAAACTTTCAAATATATATATAGCCTAGAATCTGCATTAAAAATACTATTACAATAGATTGTGAGGAATGATATTAAAATTCTGAAGAGAAATAGCGATTTTAAACTTTATTTTTTAAACTCATAGAAAATTTCAATTTCAAAACTTTCAAATATATATATAGCCTAGAATCTGCATTAAAAATACTATTAGAATAGATTGTGAGGAATGATATTAAAATTCTGAAGAGAAATAGCGATTTTAAACTTTATTTTTTAAACTCATAGAAAATTTCAATTTCAAAACTTTCAAATATATATATAGCCTAGAATCTGCATTAAAAATACTATTAGAATAGATTGTGAGAAATGATATTAAAATTCTGAAGAGAAATAGCGATTTTAAACTTTATTTTTTAAACTCATAGAAAATTTCAATTTCAAAACTTTCAAATAGATGTATGGCCTAGAATCTGCATTAAAAATACTATTAGAATAGATTGTGAGGAATGATATTAAAATTCTGAAGAGAAATAGCGATTTTAAACTTTATTTTTTAAACTCATAGAAAATTTCAATTTCAAAACTTTCAAATAGATGTATGGCCTAGAATCTGCATTACAAATACTATTAGAATAGATTGTGAGGAATGATATTAAAATTCTGAAGAGAAATAGCAATTTTAAACTTTATTTTTTAAACTCATAGAAAATTTCAATTTCAAAACTTTCAAATAGATGTATGGCCTAGAATCTGCATTAAAAATACTATTAGAATAGATTGTGAGGAATGATATTAAAATTCTGAAGAGAAATAGCGATTTTAAACTTTATTTTTTAAACTCATAGAAAATTTCAATTTCAAAACTTTCAAATATATATATAGCCTAGAATCTGCATTAAAAATACTATTAGATAGATTGTGAGGAATGATATTAAAATTCTGAAGAGAAATAGCGATTTTAAACTTTATTTTTTAAACTCATAGAAAATTTCAATTTCAAAACTTTCAAATAGATGTATGGCCTAGAATCTGCATTAAAAATACTATTAGAATAGATTGTGAGGAATGATATTAAAATTCTGAAGAGAAATAGCGATTTTAAACTTTATTTTTTAAACTCATAGAAAATTTCAATTTCAAAACTTTCAAATAGATGTATGGCCTAGAATCTGCATTAAAAATACTATTAGAATAGATTGTGAGGAATGATATTAAAATTCTGAAGAGAAATAGCGATTTTAAACTTTATTTTTTAAACTCATAGAAAATTTCAATCTCAAAACTTTCAAATAGATGTATGGCCTAGAATCTGCATTAAAAATACTATTAGAATAGATTGTGAGGAATGATATTAAAATTCTGAAGAGAAATAGCGATTTTAAACTTTATTTTTTAAACTCATAGAAAATTTCAATTTCAAAACTTTCAAATATATATATAGCCTAGAATCTGCATTAAAAATACTATTACAATAGATTGTGAGGAATGATATTAAAATTCTGAAGAGAAATAGCGATTTTAAACTTTATTTTTTAAACTCATAGAAAATTTCAATTTCAAAACTTTCAAATATATATATAGCCTAGAATCTGCATTAAAAATACTATTAGAATAGATTGTGAGGAATGATATTAAAATTCTGAAGAGAAATAGCGATTTTAAACTTTATTTTTTAAACTCATAGAAAATTTCAATTTCAAAACTTTCAAATATATATATAGCCTAGAATCTGCATTAAAAATACTATTAGAATAGATTGTGAGAAATGATATTAAAATTCTGAAGAGAAATAGCGATTTTAAACTTTATTTTTTAAACTCATAGAAAATTTCAATTTCAAAACTTTCAAATAGATGTATGGCCTAGAATCTGCATTAAAAATACTATTAGAATAGATTGTGAGGAATGATATTAAAATTCTGAAGAGAAATAGCGATTTTAAACTTTATTTTTTAAACTCATAGAAAATTTCAATTTCAAAACTTTCAAATAGATGTATGGCCTAGAATCTGCATTACAAATACTATTAGAATAGATTGTGAGGAATGATATTAAAATTCTGAAGAGAAATAGCAATTTTAAACTTTATTTTTTAAACTCATAGAAAATTTCAATTTCAAAACTTTCAAATAGATGTATGGCCTAGAATCTGCATTAAAAATACTATTAGAATAGATTGTGAGGAATGATATTAAAATTCTGAAGAGAAATAGCGATTTTAAACTTTATTTTTTAAACTCATAGAAAATTTCAATTTCAAAACTTTCAAATATATATATAGCCTAGAATCTGCATTAAAAATACTATTAGATAGATTGTGAGGAATGATATTAAAATTCTGAAGAGAAATAGCGATTTTAAACTTTATTTTTTAAACTCATAGAAAATTTCAATTTCAAAACTTTCAAATAGATGTATGGCCTAGAATCTGCATTAAAAATACTATTAGAATAGATTGTGAGGAATGATATTAAAATTCTGAAGAGAAATAGCGATTTTAAACTTTATTTTTTAAACTCATAGAAAATTTCAATTTCAAAACTTTCAAATAGATGTATGGCCTAGAATCTGCATTAAAAATACTATTAGAATAGATTGTGAGGAATGATATTAAAATTCTGAAGAGAAATAGCGATTTTAAACTTTATTTTTTAAACTCATAGAAAATTTCAATTTCAAAACTTTCAAATATATATATAGCCTAGAATCTGCATTAAAAATACTATTACAATAGATTGTGAGGAATGATATTAAAATTCTGAAGAGAAATAGCGATTTTAAACTTTATTTTTTAAACTCATAGAAAATTTCAATTTCAAAACTTTCAAATAGATGTATGGCCTAGAATCTGCATTAAAAATACTATTAGAATAGATTGTGAGGAATGATATTAAAATTCTGAAGAGAAATAGCGATTTTAAACTTTATTTTTTAAACTCATAGAAAATTTCAATTTCAAAACTTTCAAATAGATGTATGGCCTAGAATCTGCATTAAAAATACTATTAGAATAGATTTTGAGGAATGATATTAAAATTCTGAAGAGAAATAGCGATTTTAAACTTTATTTTTTAAACTCATAGAAAATTTCAATTTCAAAACTTTCAAATATATATATAGCCTAGAATCTGCATTAAAAATACTATTAGAATAGATTGTGAGGAATGATATTAAAATTCTGAAGAGAAATAGCGATTTTAAACTTTATTTTTTAAACTCATAGAAAATTTCAATTTCAAAACTTTCAAATAGATGTATGGCCTAGAATCTGCATTAAAAATACTATTAGAATAGATTGTGAGGAATGATATTAAAATTCTGAAGAGAAATAGCGATTTTAAACTTTATTTTTTAAACTCATAGAAAATTTCAATTTCAAAACTTTCAAATATATATATAGCCTAGAATCTGCATTAAAAATACTATTACAATAGATTGTGAGGAATGATATTAAAATTCTGAAGAGAAATAGCGATTTTAAACTTTATTTTTTAAACTCATAGAAAACTTCAATTTCAAAACTTTCAAATAGATGTATGGCCTAGAATCTGCATTAAAAATACTATTAGAAAAGATTGTGAGGAATGATATTAAAATTCTGAAGAGAAATAGCGATTTTAAACTTTATTTTTTAAACTCATAGAAAATTTCAATTTCAAAACTTTCAAATATATATATAGCCTAGAATCTGCATTAAAAATACTATTAGAAAAGATTGTGAGGAATGATATTAAAATTCTGAAGAGAAATAGCGATTTTAAACTTTTTTTTTTAAACTCATAGAAAACTTCAATTTCAAAACTTTCAAATAGATGTATGGCCTAGAATCTGCATTAAAAATACTATTAGAAAAGATTGTGAGGAATGATATTAAAATTCTGAAGAGAAATAGCGATTTTAAACTTTATTTTTTAAACTCATAGAAAACTTCAATTTCAAAACTTTCAAATATATGTATAGCCTAGAATCTGCATTAAAAATACTATTAGAATAGATTGTGAGGAATGATATTAAAATTCTGAAGAGAAATAGCGATTTTAAACTTTTTTTTTAAACTCATAGAAAATTTCAATTTCAAAACTTTCAAATATATATATAGCCTAGAATCTGCATTAAAAATACTATTAGAAAAGATTGTGAGGAATGATATTAAAATTCTGAAGAGAAATAGCGATTTTAAACTTTTTTTTTAAACTCATAGAAAATTTCAATTTCAAAACTTTCAAATATATATATAGCCTAGAATCTGCATTAAAAATACTATTAGAAAAGATTGTGAGGAATGATATTAAAATTCTGAAGAGGAATAGCGATTTTAAACTTTATTTTTTAAACTCATAGAAAATTTCAATTTCACGAATTTCAAATATATATATAGCCTAGAATCTGCATTAAAAATACTATTAGAAAAGATTGTGAGGAATGATATTAAAATTCTGAAGAGAAATAGCGTTAAACTTTATTTTTTAAACTCATAGAAAATTTCAATTTCAAAACTTTCAAATACATGTATGGCCTAGAATCTGCATTAAAAATACTATTAGAATAGATTTTGAGGAATGATATTAAAATTCTGAAGAGAAATAGCGATTTTAAACTTTATTTTTTAAACTCATAGAAAATTTCAATTTCAATAATTTCAAATACAATTATGGCCTAGAATCTACTTAAAAAATACTAATAGAAAAGATTTTGGGGAATAATATTAAAATTCTGAAGAGAAATAATGATTTTAAACTTTTTTCTTAAAAACTCATAGAAAATTTCAATTTCAAAAATTTCAAATACATGTATGGCCTAGAATCTGCTTGAAAAATACTATTAGAAGCTAAGGGTGAGGGAATCTTAAAGAAGTGTGAATTGGCCAAGATATGTGTTTTCAAAAGCATAATATTTTTCCACGCGAAAGATTTGGGTAAATTAATACATTTTCATGACAAAAATGCATAAAAAATTATTTAATCATAATCAATGACATTAT